>JAVUNC010000019.1:19377515-19792515 GCA_032173965.1 Sitta carolinensis
ACATTTAAATAATGTGGCCGTATAAATTTAAATAATAAGAACCACCAACAGATGGAATGCAGGGGAAAAAAAATGTGCCTTCCATGAGACCCTGAACATATACTACACGGTGCTTTACAATTTATTTGAGCAGAGCTCATATTAAAAAAAAAAAAAAAAAAAAAAAAAAAAAAAAAAAAAAAAAAGACTCATTTCTTCTGCCATTATGGAAATAAAAGGACTGGTGCTTTAGTTCGTTGCTAGCACTGCCAAAAAACATGCAGTTCTCTAACCTCCAGTACAATGTACCCATAAGGTACCAAGCATCAAAGCATATTAAAAGATATTAACTGCATATTTGCTTATGAACAAGATAAAAAGCTGTAGGGCCTCCAGGTTCTCAAGCTGTGAGTGGAACAGCTTTGCAATTTGCCTGCAAAACTGCATTTTGATCTTAATGAATATAAAATGGCTGCCATTAAAAGTAAAACAGATTATTTCAGGTCTTTTAGGGCCCATAGCTCTTTGACGGTCTTGGAGGGGCACTATGATCTTTCATTAAAATCTCACAGCAGGACTCCCTCACCAGCAAATCAAGCCTTGCAGTCGAGGAGATTGGCTACATTTAAAAGTAATTTTCAGAAATCTACACAGATTTTCAATTTGGTAATGAAAGCCATAAGAGAATGCAGGCAGCATTTTGTTGAATATTGTTCCTAATCCAGTGCTCACATTCGTTAGAAATTAAACTGCCCCGTAACTACCAGGCTGATGGCAGCCTGCCATTCCCGCTCCGCTGTAAACTCCGGTTGTTAATGAGGAGCATGTGCTAATTGTTGTCAGAATCCCTGCCATACATCCCTTCCCTAACAACATATTTTACCTGCTGAAAGGTGTTACCTCTTGCACTGTCAGCATCCCGTTTGAGAGAACAAATCTCAGAACGGTAGGAGAAGAGGTTCGGCATCATTTTGCATGGCATGGAACTAAAAGGATGTGTTTTAATGTCGATATCCAGACCCTCCTGGCACTTCATCCTGCAGTTGCTACTCCTACATTAACACATCAAGGTAAGACAAAGAAGAAAGATGTCACACGCTTTAATGGCAAAGATTTCTCTGTGTTGTGACGCCAAACAAGGGATGCAGTTCCCAGTAAAGGGAAGTTGAAAGGTTTGAAAAGTTAGAGTGATCATATCTCCATTATTGCAAACAATGTAAGGGGGGATTAAAACAAAACCTGAGCTGGAGCTGCAAGGAAGCTGGATTTGGACACAAAGATTGACTCTAAGTTAGTCAGAGCTGATGACTGTGCTGCCCTCAGGTGGAAGGTCCTGTCGGGAGGGGGAGGCCTCCTCTTGCAATGTAAACCCAGAAGAAATAACAATGATGATGATGATAATAATAATAATAGTAATAATAATAATAGAATGAAACTCAGCCTTAGCAGCTGAAACAAACCAAGACACTGGGAAGTGTGAGCAAGAAGGTTTATAACACATGAATTCTCAAATAAACCAAACCTGAATTGAATTATGGCAGAAGAGAACAATTTTCATCTCCTGAATTGTAAATTGGGTTTGTTTCCAGTTCGTATTTGAAATGCAAGGTTGATGCTTGGCTTTTCATTTTATATTTTTAGCTGGGGGGATTCTGACAGGAAATACTGCCTTGAAGTAAGTCACAGCTGATTGAAGAGCTCCACCACACACTCATGTGACTCACACTCATCCTCTGAAGCACATTTGGTATCACTGCATCGGGCAGGTCTCCTTGTTCCAGTGCCACAATAGCCAATATTGCTGCACGTTTGAAATTATTCAGGTCAGTTCTGTACACATACACAGGGCCTTCAAAACAAACAAATTTCCTTCAGTGTGCAGGAGCAATCTGGAAGGAGCAACATGACAGGGGGTTCTGGCTGGTAGGAGACGCCTGGGGAACTTGTTTTGGGTGTTCATTGTGAGGGGGTTCAAGGGGTGCACGAAGCACCCACAGCATCTCTGAGGTACCAGATACTTCCTTCCTCCAGAGTAGCTTGATCAGGGTTACAGCATCCCTCAGATTCCTCCACATGGAGTCTGAAGCAGAACATCAGCACCTTTGGTTTCAGAATATGTATGAATGATTGACCACCACTCCAAGTGACTGGAAAGACTAAAGATGAGGGATCACTCTTACCTGCTGGAATCTGAAATGGTAACATTTTTTTGCCAGTTTCTTGCTTTCTTTCAAAAATCTTTTTGGTCCAAGTTAGTTAGAACACCTTTATGTGCAATATTAGAGATTTCTTACCAGCTTTGGGTTTTACCATGTTTTGAGCACAGGTGAATTTTTCTGAAGCCAAATACAGCAACCTGGATGTACTGCAGCTTTGATCTTCTATTCTTTCATTTAGCTGAATTCTGTGTTTCCTAATTCCTCCTGACACATACCAGAACACCCCTGTGACAGCAGAATCCTCCTCACACCTGATGTTTCCTCACTGTAAATACCATGGGCTGAGGGATGGGACATCAACTCCACCGAATCCATATCAGCTATGGAGCAACAAATCAACTCCTTTTCCTTTCTGCAGCTGCTCAGGATCCAGAGCCATCCCAGCCATCTCCAGAGGCTGTTTATAAGGTTACACTGCAACAGGTGGCTTCCCATTAAACAGCTTTAAACTACTCCTGAGCTGGTTCCAGAACTACAGCCCTGAGCAGGATAAACGCTGACGGACCAATATCTTTGGGAACTTTACCCAGCTGGCTCTGGCACTGCCCATTATCAGTCTTAAAAACAGTGTTTTCAACAAGGGAAGAGTCACATAAATAAAGTTTTATAATGTTACCTTTTAAATAAATGCCTTTTAAAAAAAAATCAGCACTTTCTAAAAATTAGCCATTTTTTTTTCTCCTTGCAATGCTACTTTTTTTTTTTAAAGGAGATGGACCTAACTATATCTTTGCAATCTTTGCTTTCTTTCACAGAAAACACGTTCTATTTACTATTTGTCACAGTCAGTGATTCATTTTGGGAGACCTAGAATTGACTCCTCCTACCATTTTTACATAAATGCAAATAAAAAATAAGGGATTTTTTTAAACATCTCTGTCACATTCTGAAATAATTTAGTATAGGAAATATATAAAATAATATTATCTTACCATAAAAAGGCAAATGCATTAATGTTCTACTGTATCGGCCTAAGCCCAAAACCTGCTAGTTCAAACACAGACTAAATTTTAGAAATGACTGAGTTGTCTGGGGCTTTCCCACCCTCTATCTGTTCTCTAATCCCTCTTGCAGGAGCTTTGCATTCACACATTTTGCATCCAGATGTTACCGCTGGTTGTGGCACTGGTGAATTAGCTCAGGACTTTGAATGCTGTTTCACATTCCTGAGGAAACAGGCCCTCCTGAAGAATTAGCTGTCCTAAGCAGAGTAGCTGGCAAACCGGGAGGGGGGAGAAAACAGGAGCAGGGGCAGAGGGAACGAGGAGTGGAAAGTCATATAAACTTCTAAATAAGAGTCCCACATGGGGAGAATTTCACCAGTACAGGAGGAAAATGGAGCTAATGAAGCTGCGGTGCAGCCGTGCCTAATCAAACTCAGGTTCTATAAACACCACGTTCCCATTCCCTCTTCCACACCCCTCACAATGATCTTGATTGAGGTTTTCTTAACAGCCCCATCCAGAAAGAAAACAGCACAAATTAAAAAATGAGCCAAGCCTCACACACAGGATGGAAACTTGACCTCACTGAAGAGCATGGCCAAAAACTGACTTCAACAGGGACAGAATTTTTTACCTTAGAACTTGACAAAAGAGATGAAGAAAATATAATATCAAATATCATCGAGACAGAAAATGTCTTGGAGCTGAAAAAGACTGCAAAATAAGCAATTGGTTCTTATCTCACCAAAAATGGCCCAAATCTGTTCTATATTCTTATTCTCTGGCTCCAACAGCACAACAAGTTCTAAGTTCACCATCTTTATGTGTAATGGTGGATATTTACACAGGGTCTGAAGATCTGTAGTTAAATCTGTTAGACCAACAAAACACATAAAATACTTTTTCTGTTTGATCTCTTGTGCTGAGGGGGACCTCAGATTCCAGACCAAGGCCAAAGTCCACTGCCTGCAGCAGGGCTTAAACTCACTCCCATTTCAAAACTGCTTTTTCTTCCTGCAAACAGCCTCTCTTTTTCTCACCCTTATCTATTATTCACAAACAAGAATTATTTCCATAGAAGCTAATGCTTCTTTTCCCCAACTTTTTCTGATCAAGGTGACTTATAAACGGCTGCAATAAAAATGCTTGGGTTTTTTTTTTTTTTTTCTTCCATACAAGAGCATCCTCAATAATGTTTCAGAGAGAGCAGAGAGGCTAAAAGATCTGTGACATTCATAGATTTCACCCCTGAAGCCACAAAACCCACACTAGCAATTTCTTCATTTGACCAAAATGAATGGTCACCACAAAAACAAATGTAAGTTTGGTATCAGTGATTTGGCTGAGACAGCTTAGGGGCTTGAACTTAATAGACTTCCTCTGACAGATTAGGATCTTCTGGTACATCTGCATCATTCTGTCACAGCACAGAGCCAAGTCCAAACCACAGGCATGGCACTGCCCTTGATCCATAACCTCAGAATACAAAATCACCAGCTAAACAATGTAATGAGACTCCCAAGGAAATACTTTTGAAGACAGGATTCATTTTACTTGGTGGTCTCTTATAGACAGGGAAAGTCAAAAAAAAAAAAAAAAAAAAAAGACAATTAAGCATTAAGAACTGATTGATGCTTAAACAAAATGCCTAACAGTGAAAGCACATTTCTATATTCCAAAGGACCGGGCAAAGCCATCCCTAAGAAGGGATTAACTACTATCAGATGATATTACTACTGGATTAATGGTGTTTCACATTCACTATATTTATATTAAAAAAAAAAAAAAATCTCTTTTAAGGAGGATATAAGTGATTTGTATAAAACCCAAAAGAAAAAAAAATTATTTTTAGAGCAGTGTGATGGATATATTCTCTTCATTTATACATCCTTAATTGCAGTAATTTTTCCCCCTTCATCTGGAACCAAGCCTTACATTGCAAGTCAGTTGTTTTGAGAGCCCCACAGCCCATGGAAATAGGAAGGCCATGTATGACTCCAGAACTGATGCTTTATGTTCAAGTGGATATTTTAAGCTGTTCTTGTTTTAGAGAATTGTTTTTGTAATAGATATTCTAAAGGTGGGTGATCATTTTACTTTATTGCTCACCATTGTTGACTGAAATATGTTTCTAGATGAAGGTAATTACTATGACTACATTACTTTCCTAACATGTTTGGTCTATTTTACCTCAGATATTCACAGTGTGAGATTCTGAATCCTTGTTAGCAAAAAAGAAAGTCACATTGTTGTGTGCTCTGGCCTAATTATGTAAAGCCCCTATAGATGTTATCCAGTTTTCTTCCCTGCCTATCTCATATCTACAGAAGGTTACTGGAAAATTCCAGTCTTAACATAGAATTGTGCAGGTGACAAAACCCAATAACAAACTCAAATGTTTTGTGTTACAAGTGACAAAAAAACCCTTCCTTGACCAGAGCCAAAGCACTCAGGTGAAGTTTTTTTATCAGGATGCAGGGAACAAACATATTTTATTCACCGTTAGTCACTACCAGTCAAAATTATACATTAGAGGAAGTAATTTGTTGAGACATCCTCAGGATTATACCCCCTGGAGATGGAACACAGGTGTGTGCCCTCACAAAGCCCTGTGTGCCTGAAGGAGCTTGCTTCAATCCAAACCATAATAAATGCGTACTAAATTTGCTGTTACAAATACTTCCCATCACATCCATTATTATGGATATTGCTTTTTCCTTACTTCTGCTACCCTGACCAGGAACTAGGCCACCCAACTCAGGGATGCTGTTCTTTGATCTGAATGCCATGAACTAGATATTGGTTCAGAGGAAGTCATCACAACTATCAGAACCCAAACCCTCAGACTTCCTTATATTCTGCGCCAGGCTCCATCCACACACATGGATGGTTTATCCATGTTGTGTGATAAACCAGGGTGGTGGAGGATACATTTACCAACTTCACTGTGGTATTTCACAACACAGCTTCTGCAGCGATTCAGTCTCCAAGTATCTACCCACCCACCTACTGCAACTGTTAGAATCTCAATCCCTAGCAGGTAGGACTTCAAATAAGATTTTCTTCTAAAATATTTCCATCAGCATTATCTGTTATTAAAGGGAAAAAAAAAAAAAAAAAGAAGAGTAAAATAAGATTTCTCACAAAAGGTAATTAAGCAGTATAATATCATAGTAAGTGGAATGAACAATAAGGAGTTGTACTAAAATATATGCCTTGTGCAGTAGAGGACTGGTGTTTCAGGAGATTAACAATTATGATCACCAGTCCTCTTCTGTTTCTGTAATGCTCTACACAATCTTTTTTAAATTACTTTATTAACCTTTCCTCCTAGCACAGAAGTGCCCGATTATAGATAATATTTCAAAATCATCTGAAGTGTAAGTGTGTTTGATTTGCTCAGTAATTATTTGTCTACTTTATTACATTGACCAAGCACACAAGCTCCTCGACCAGTTTTATTTCAAGTCCAGTTCAGAACAGGGTCGGATCGTTTTGTGTGATCGCTCCCCTTGGGCCCCCTGGAATTTCACCTGGGAGCTGGGGCCTTGGTCATGGAAATCCCACACTTCTAACATGCAGCAATCAGTCTGTGAGGCCATCAAAGGCTCAGGGGCCTGCTCACCAACGAAATGTTTGGTGCACGTGCCAAAGAGCTCTGTTCCCTCACTGTACTGCAGAGCCTATACACTTAAGCACAGCCATGCAAATTTGCCTTTCTAAACCCAAAAGGGTGTAAAAACCTCTATATATTTGTCAATGCATGCTCTTGGCTGATAATTTATTCCCAATGTTTCACACAAGGCATTATTTCAATTTGCAGCTGAGGTATTAGCCCATTACCAGCTCCACTCCTCTCTGCAGCCTCATGCTAAACATATGGTGATCACAGGGAAATATGCATTTCTTACAACACAGGCCTGGAGAAAACAAGCCAGCACAAAAATAAAAAATGCAATGAAAAAGTTTTCCTGCTCTAACTTTGCAGCTTTGGAGGAAAGGAAAATAATATTTACATTTTTGTAAAGATGAAAATGCAATGAGATGAAACGCCGTACACAGTTTATTCCTGAGGGCCACCACTAGGATAAAAGCATAAAGCCTGGGGACTTTGTTTACTGTCCACAATCAACAAATCCTGAAATCTCCATATGCAGCAGGTTTCTAAAGCTCTGTTAGTAATACTGTATATTGCTGGTCAACTCAGTCACCCATAGAATTACAGTGTAGGGTATGGATGCCAGTATTTTAGACCCAAACCGAGCATAAAAAACACAAAGTAAAATTCAGTGTCAGCACAAAGTTGACAGCGAATGATTATAACAGCTTCGAAGCTTGAAAAAGAGTGTAAATAACTAGGATCCCCCGCGGGCTCACTCAGCCTGCATACATAACAACTGTGATGGACAGCCACTGTGGTAAAGTACAGCAAAAAAAAAGTCACTCTGCAAAGATGCAAAAATTTCCCCTGCAACGAGCCTTAACTGTCACCTTTCTGACTAAATCAGCTACTTTTATAGAGAAAAAGTATCTATATTCTAAGGGGCACATTTGCAGTGCAGGCTGCTACTGGAACAGGTAAACCATTAATATATTTTTCAGGGCTAATAAGCCCCAAGAATTTTATTTCTTTAAAACAAATGATTCCAAGCTACATCTTATCAAGTCCTTTCTCTCATTAACACCAGTGTAGAGACAACTCAGGCCACCAAGCCTAAGAATTTCAAACAAGGCATGTTTATGAACCTAGGGATGAAAATACTCTCATCTGCCAAGCCAGAAAAATTAGGATGCTTTTTTCCTTGGGACTTTTTTTGCTCTTAGGAGTGTCCATACACAAGGCAAATATGCACATGTGGTAATGGCTTTGAAGTGCTGGCAAATTGCAAGTGGGTAGAAGCAGTGGGTGCTCAGGCTCAGTCAGACCTGTGACAGCACTGTGATTATGTGATCCCTGCACAGTCCCTGCCTGTGGGCTGGGGCGAGGCAGAGAGGAATGCACAGCCAACACTAGCATATGCCTGCAAATTACTGCATTTCTAAAAAATCAATTAGCAAGCCAGCTACTTAATTAACTAGCTCTTTCTCCTCCCTCCATTATTCATCAATGAAAGTGTTCAATTTTAGATCTTAAACAGTGCTAAAACTTTCCCTTTAACTCACTTTTGATTATATTTGTCTAAATGCAGTACATGCCTTGAAATACCAGCCTTTGGTCACTGGACTGTTTGTTCTGAGAGCTTGATTTTAATTTGAGCTAAACAGGAGCTCACAAATGTGAGAGAGCAGAGACATTTGTGATGATCAGGCAGTGTCTAACTGAGACAAAACAAGCACATCTAGCAAAAAGAAAAGAATTCTCTCATACAATAGTATAAAATCCTAAGTGAAGTTCATGGTGAGTTACGGAAAAAGAAAACTTCTCATCCTGCAAGTCACTAAATGCTCTCTCCCTTCAGTGAGCACACAGAGATGAGTCTGACACTTTGTAGGTTGTGCTCATCAGTTTGGTGATTCAGACATGTAAATTATGTTTTTATAATGTTATCATGTGAGAGTCGCTATTAGGTGTCTGAAAAACCTGAGCATTTTCAAAGCTGGCCCTCAGCAAAGGGCTGACTTCCACACAGACTTACTCGACCCTTATATTTTGGTGGTGAGTTCTACCCTTTATTAACATTTATTCAGAGGTTTCCAATTCTTCTTCCACTTCCTTCCAAATGGAAGCACAGTGATATTCAAAGGCTGTTTTGGAAAGCCAGCACAGACACAAGTATTTGTTTTAGGCCACCTGATTTTCTTTGTGCTGTAAAATGTGTCATGTATTCAAGATGCCCCTCAAAACGTTGAGTTTAAAAACTTAATTTGAGGAGTGGTGGGATAGGTTAATCTCGTACAACTTTCTGCAGAGTTGTTCTGTTCAGGGAACTACAGATGCTCTCAGACCATTGGCTTGGCTGAAATAGCAGCTGGAATTGGGCACCCAGAGCTCTTTGAGGGCTGTCAAACACATTGGCTTTCAACTGAGAGACAAGGGAGAAGCTCAGAGAGCCTTAAGGAGTCCCCTGCACCTCAGCTTACCTGCATAAAAGTGGCAAAAGAACTGCCAGCCTTTTAAGTACAGTTTTTTTAGCTGCTTTAGAAAGTAACAGGGTTTATATGATTAAAGATAGGGAAACTCTGTCCAATTTAACAATTTACATCTGACCTGGTGGAGTTGCTGCTCTGACCAAAAGGAGCTGATTGTTCCTTTTATATTTTACCTTGACACCTGCCAGCCTTAAGAAACTGGGATGAAACTCTGAGTGCATCTGCTCTGGAACCAGTCTTATAAAACCCAACCTCTTCCAGCAGGTTACCTCTGACTTGGGCCAGGTGCCTTTGCAAAACTTGAAAGAACAACAGGATATGATGGCAGCAGCAAAATTAATATTGTAGAGTTGTATTCCCAGCAAAAGAGTAACTCAGAGAATTCAAATCTGCCTTTTGCTGTCCCTTCCTAGGAGTGACCAGCAGAGCTGCAAGCAGACCTTGCCACGCCAAGTGAAGCTGCATTTGTAACCCCACAGAAAGAAAAGGCAAAACAGGAGATATTATTCCACAGCAGAATTAGCATAACCCAGCACATCAGAATATTAAAATTTAACAAGGATTTCAAACCATCCTTGTATCATCAGCTGAGAGCCATGTCACAGGGGTTTTTTATTGGTTCAGCAGGATAGGTATAATTGTATCAATATTTTAATGCTTGATGCATATTGTCTGTGATAAATTGCTTGCATAAATAAAAAGCACCAATATTCAATTGCCAATGAAATAATCACACATTCTAGATCTTTATTATATCATGCATTATTTAATTACAATAATCAGAATCCTTTTGAAGGTAAAACAAGATTAAAAAGGTTTTGTTTTATTGGATCTATATATTTGATTTACACTTTATATGTTAGCTTTGCATTAAGAATTTATAAGGCATCAATTCAAATGGTGATATTACAAGAGTTTATTCCGTTTGTAATTAGTACAGTACTCTTAAAATACTCTGGCTACGAGAGATAATATTTCAGTATTTTAATGAGCTTTTTAAGTATAATTGATGTAACAATCGTTGAATTACACATTTCTACCTGAAGAATAATGAAGGAAACATTTTAATGAGAAATGTAATCATTATTAGCAAATGATCTACTAAACTGCCATTTACTGACATTTAAAAGCTTAATGGCAGAAAACTGTATTTTTGTACATCTGCATCACCACAGATGATTATCAGCTCAGTTGCTCAGGCTTTCTTGGTATAACTTCCCCTGTTAGGTTTTTGTTGTTAAATTTAAGAAAATCTCTCTTTTACGATTGTCAGCTTCTTCTGGAAGCTATGGGGCTTGACATGTATACAGATAATTTAAATAAATTAGCCCCTTTTCAGCCTTCAGCATTTTTTCAGTATAAAGGTCTCATTCTGGGGAGTATTCATGCTTGCATCAGCTTGATTTTGATGAATGCCCTGTAACCTCCCTGATAGCACCTCAGACATGGCCATCCTGCCAACGTGGTGACAGCGGTGTGTGAGGCTACCACGTTCTCCTTATTAAAACAAAACAACAAAACCAAACCCAAAGCACACCAAAACCCCGTTGATGCATCGATATATTGATCAATTATTGCAGCATGGTACTAGACAGCATTGGGCCATCAGAGAAAGGCTTAATTTAAGGAAAAATATTGAGGCTCTACTCTGTTCAAGTGGTGACTCAGCCTCTGAATAGAAACTGGGAGAGCAACACAAAAATAAACCAGTGCAGCATTATTTGTATGAGGTTTCTCTCTCATGACTGCAGCTCCCACTGCCACCCACAAGGAAAAATTTCACTTTGTTCCATGCAGGTCCTAAAAATTCTCCTTTCCAGTCTCTACAGGGACAAGAGTCTAGAAAAGGGGCAAAAGAGGAGCTGGATATAGAGACAGCATTTCTTTTGCTAATAAAATTCTTTGCCACTAATAATAGAGAGGCCTGGGAAAATCTACAACTGAATTCAAGTGAACACTACCACCTTCCTCAAAAAAATCCCCACCTGAGCATGAAGATAGAAAACCATAGAATTAGCTTCCTATTCATAACACCACCCAAGGTAATTCAGGCTCATCTCTGGTACCTGCATGGCCTCATTACCTCTTTTGAAACACTTCCTCCAATGTGCAGGAATACACCAGGAGTGCCTCTGCTCCTTCAGGATGAGAGGACTGAAAGGGATGGATGGGAAGGTCTGAGCTCCCAAAAGGATGTTCTTCACCAGAGGCTGCCCACCCACAGCAGGGCAGCTCTGCTTTCACACAAAAACACCAGGAGGACCTGCAGCTCCTTAACTCAGGTCAGATTCTGCTCCAAATACAGATCCTGCAAGTACCAACAAGGCCTTCTGATGAAGTTACTGAGCTTTGCTTTATTCCCTCTCTGTCCCAAAAGCCAGCAGTCTCACTTGCAGGAAATTTCTTTCTTCTCAGGACCAGAAAAAGGAGAGAGGCCTTGAGGGAAAACTACAAGGAATTAATTCCCAGGGAATTCACACCAGAGGCGAATCCACAGGTGGATTTAATCCACAGGTGGATTACAGGAGAAAGCCCTTTCCTCCTTAATGCCAAAAATCTGCAAAAGACACAGCCAGTAACTGATTACCAGCAGCCTTGCAAGGAGCTACTGGTGACCCTCTGGGATCTGCATTCCATCTCCAATTCCTGAGCATCCAGCACAATGGGAAACAGCCTCAGCTCTCCCCTCACTCCTGCAGAATATTCCTGTACATCCCCACCTGGTAAGACTTCCCAGCATGGCTCCAGCTGGATCTTCTGAGCCTTTCAGGACAAAACTAACTCCTGTTATCATTAAGCAAGGGCTGGAGAGACCTTAATACATGGACTTACTGCACAAAAAGCCTTTGCAAAAGTAAAACATGTCTAGAAATTACACAAATATACATATATCTCTCCAGGCTCATAAATAAGACCCATTCTGAAAATCAGGTGCACTGCTCAGCTGTTGTGATGATTTAAGTGAGCTACCAGGGAATATCAGCAAAAGTGACACAGTAACCAGAAGTGGACAAAGGTGAGTAATAAAACCAAGAAAAAACCTTGAGCCAAAAATATATCAATGCTGCTCCACTGATGTGTTTTCATTGCTTAGAGATGTAGTGCCATTCTCATCTGGTTAATTCCAATTCAGCCTTTCTTTGATATACCTTTTATAATTTTCAGTCTAATTATAATGAAAATCATTTTTCATTGTAATTTTGCAATAAAAATGTTTCCTTGCTTCCTATTACCCAAGAACACGATGTCGCCCAGCTCCTGAGCATGCTTATGATGTGCATAGTGCATCTTCTCTTTCTTAGCATTTAATCTCTTCATAGTCTGCCGATGTCAAGAGGTTCAGATTAAGCTTGTTAAAGATCTGCTTCACTCTAACTCACTGATGATTATTTATTTAGCAGTTTTATGTAACCCTGTCATTGATAAGCACTCTATTAATTTGCCGAGGGACAAATCAACACCAGTTATTTTTCTACTGGCTATTAGATTCAGTGCTGCTGTTTGTTACAAACCACTTGCCAGTTAATTATAAATTATGGGTCCTCTTTGCCTATATTAATTGATATCTCCTCTGCCTTTGTAATACTAGACAAATAAATTGAAGGCAAGATTTATTAAGCAGAGCATGTCTTCCATCTCTTGATTAGTATTCTTTACTTTTTAAACATTTATACTTGTTTATACAGAACAGTGCATTAGAGAATGGATCCTTGGGGTGTTTTGGGGGGAGACAGGAAGACTTATTTAAGAGCTTCCCACAAATTAGATGGAAGTGACACACGGTTTAAGTTCAGCAATTTTTAAACACTCCTTTTGATTTAATCAAGTCTTGGGTCGCAGTGTCTCTCTGTGTAGAGGCAGCATACCCATATTTTACAGGAATGGTGGATGTGCACGTATGTGAAGCATGATGCCAAACTCAAGTTCCCTGGTTTCAGAGGAATGCCAAACAGTCACACCGTTCTGAACCCGGCCACAGGAGCAAAACACGACGTCATTCCAGGGAGTTGGGATTTAAGGGCAGCTCATTCCACCCTCCAACCTTTAAAGTTCACTGCTCACTGTGATAAGGATGTGACACACACTCGTGTTCATCAGGGTTATAAGAGGTTTTAGCCTCCTGCCACTTGACAGGTGTCAGGAACCATTGATCCCAGAGATTACAGTTACACTCCAAACCTAATTATGGCCAGATTTTAATGCAATTAATAGCTTCATCTGCAGCGCCCCAAGTGTTTTGCTACATACCATGTTAGATAAATGTAAAGAAAGCACATTCCTGACCCTCTGGACGAAGGCATCGCTGTATTGACTGTTCACAAGCAATATCTCTCATTAATTAACTCTTACAATGCACTCATTAGTATGTGTGTATGTTTTCTACCAGGCAGAACACCTGTATCACCCTCTGGAGGCCACCTCACAATGACTAACAGTACCATGCCACCACAGCTCTCCTAATCCACACAATATCCCACAATCTCTGCTCTTTCCTGGTGAAAATCCCAGAAATGTGTACCTGCAGTCAAACTGCAGCTCGAGTGCCTTTGCAAGCAAATGTCTGAAAATTACCTGACATGGCTTACTGCAAAGCTGCCGAAATTAAATTAATTATGGGCATTCTTGTAAGGGAGAGCCCGGGTTTTGTATCAATGCAATGACCCCTTGTCAGTAGGACTCTAAATACTCCATGAGGGTGAGGGGATAATGTTCTACCTCTGCCAAGGATCCCTGCAGAGCATCTCCACCCAACCCACAGCCAGCTGCATCAAACACCCACCTGATGCCCGAGGTAAGGAACAGGGAAACTATTTCAAATGAAATAGGAAATGACCTGAACTGTTGCTGTAAACCAATTTTTTTCCCAGATTCACTGAAGTTTGAACAGCTTTCTTGTTCTATTTTCCATTTTCTTTCAGAAGAAAAGTAAAATTGAGGCCTTGACCACTCAAGGTCATTAAAAATCCCATTAACCTTTTCACAAGGTAGGGCTTAAGTAGGGTTAATTAAGCAATATTGCTTCACAAGGGTCTGAAGAAGCATTTTTCTTTCTAGTTTCAATAGATATGCCAGTAGGTTTGCATGCCTCCCATCAGCTTTGTTTTAAATTTTGGGTCATGTCCCCCACAATGGAAAAAAAAAACCCGAAACAACCACCAACCAAAATCCTGCAGAAAACCATGGAAGACCCCAAATTCACCCAACTGTAATGTGCACCTCAGGCTTCACGTGTCCCACTGAAAACGATGCCCACACTCCTCCAAAAGATACTCAGTGACCAACTGAATGGTTTATACACCCTGAAAAAATGTTTTCAAAACACATTTGTACACTCCAGAAATACTCTCATCACTGTAATGAATTAAAGAAAATACTGAGTCATTTTCCACATGCACCATAAATAACCATTTGCATTTATTCATTGCTGGGTGCTGGGAGCATTCTCAGGAAAAGAACTCAAAGCAATGATAAATCAGTCATAAAAAGTGAGAGAAATATGATAAACTACATATTAGGCCAGAGAAAAATCTGCCATGCAGAGCTTGGAAACTGTCACCATCCAAGAGGAATCTGTGACTTCCACCTGCAAGTGCCTTCAATCATCTTCCTCCACACCCTTCATCAGAACTCCCCATACACATCATTATTCAGGAATTAGCAACACATTGAGATAATAATCCCCAGCCAGAGTCACATTTGTGAGGTGGTTCTTTTTAAATACCAACTCCAAGTGCTGCAAAACTCAACTTTTTCACAGGAATGTCAAAGTGCTTGCAGGCAGGGCTCGAAGCAGAAGGATAACATGATCTCTGGGCTGGCTGCTTCTCCTGAACCACATAAAGCTGAGCCCTGGCTGGGTATTAATTCTCCTGGGTTGCTAAGTCATGGCAAAGCCACATAAAAGCAGCAGAAAAATAAACTTTTCAGCCTGTTGTGTTTGAGAAGTTAATTATGTAGTTAATTCAATCAGACAGTAGCAAATTCAAAACATGGCTTTTTTCTTTTTTTTACAGTGAAAAAATAGACTATAGGACTTCCTGCCACAAGATACTCCTGCTAACAACTTGGATAAATTAAAAACATTGGACATTTATGTGGCTAGAAAGAGCATATAAGAGCAAAATAAACAAATAATGCTAAAATAAAACCCATTTTATCAGGCACAGATTTATCAGCATCCACACAGCAACCTTCCCTTTCCTAGCAGGTTTTTGTATTATCTAGAGTATGACAATAACTTCCAGCCCAACTTTGGGTGAGCTGGAAGAAGCCTCTCTGAGTTTCTTTCTCTCACCAGCCACCTTCCAGCACCATATTCCCTGGCCCTGAGCTGCTGATGGATTGGTTGCCAATGGCAGGAACATTTCCTGACAGAGTGACCTCACAACTCCACATCATCTGGGTTGGGTTGTGACTCTGAAGTGTATTGATACTTGTCAGAGGGAACATGCACATTAAAATCTACTTAGATAATTAGTTGAACAAGGAATCAAAGTATTTTAAGTCTTGACTTTGTCTGAGCTTGCATAAAACAGTTCCACACAGGGAATTTCAAAGCTGAGCTGGACTTACTCTGCATTTCCTTGTTAATCTATAGTTGAAGAAAAGATTGTAAAAACTACAAAAACCTAACATCTTTAAAGTGTCCTGGCTGGTTGTGCAGATATCCAGATGTACAAATAACTCATACTAAGACAAAACTTCACCCACTGTTCCCCAGGAATCCAAGTGCTCCTCCTGCAGAACCTTTACAGGAACAGCCATCCTGACACCTCACAGCCCCTTCCTGCTGTCCTGTGCACAAAAACGTCCAAGCCCAGGGAATTCTGACAGGGAGGGGAGTGAGCAGCCCAGCCCAGAGCCAAATCCAGCCCTGAAGGCAGCACCAGGACACAGCAGCCTCAGCTCCCACACCCACCTCACTATAAAAGATTACCTGAGAGAACCCATGTTTATGGCAAGGGAAGTACATATATTTGCTGATGGGTGGGAAATACATCTCCTTTTTTAGCTGTTAATATTAATTTTATGAGTTCTGTGCCCAAAGATCATTATTAATGTCTTCTTGAGAGTTCATTAACACTACAAAAAAAACCCCAGATGACACTTTTGGTGCAAAGCTTATTTTAAGTGGGTAAATTCCCTGTTTTTCCTTTTTTTTTTTTTTTTTTAAGCCAGAAAGGGTGGATAAAAGACCTATAAAATAAATGCTGAGTGAATAGGACTCTTGAGCTATAGAACTTGTGCTGTGAAAATTCTACTTTGTCTGGCAAACACTATTAAACAGAAATCTATGAACAGCATTTTTTTTTTTCCCATTTCATACAGGGGAAAAAAAAGAAATCAGATCTGACCCAGTGACTTCGATGACAATGGTGAGAGTCCTACTTTGTACAAAGAGTTATAAAGACAGAATTTTTACTCTTGGGTGGGCATTTTAACATTCCCAGTGCCGGTGCTTCCCTCCTGGACTTGCTGAGATCACTCAGAGCAGCCCTGGCTGGTGGCACCAGTGACCCCTGATGAGTCCTCCTCGTGGGGTTGGGGGGGTAGGGGGGTGAGAGGATTTCCTAAATTACCCAATCTAATTCAATAAAGCGTTGTCAAAGTGTGGATTACTACAGTAGAGCTCTGAATGGTGAATTTGAGTTTCAGAAGGATAAACTTCATACCTTCACAATGATTTGGGTCGTCTCCAACTGGAATTCAAACCCAGATGTCAGTGGTGAAGTGCCTGGAGGCCACCAGAGTAACTGATTGTGTCACCTTGTCCTCCTAATGATCCTTATACCTTTAATGTAAACAACATAAAAGCAGGTGCTTATTCAAGCAGGACCACTACATATGTTTACCTGGGACTGTTGTTCTAACTTGCACTGACTATAAAAAAAATAACTGGCAAGAGAAAAAGAAACGCTCAATGCTGCAGCAGAGCTTCAAACTATGGGTTTGGAAGCCTGGTGCCTGCTGGTGTTTCAAACAAACCCCAGAAGCTGCTCTTGGAGGGGGCTGTAATGGCACATGCAGCCTATTTGGAGACCATTTCTTGTCTTCCAGTGCTGTGTGGTTCTCATTATAATGATAATATCCAGCATTTATGTGGCTATTTACATCTTTCACATGCTGTACCAACAACTAATTAATCCTCACAACACCCTGTAGGGTAGGTAAGGATTATTATCCCCATTTTATAACTGGAGAAATTGAGACAGAGGGGTAACAGTGACTGGCTGGAAGGCACTCATCAAGTTCAGTGCAAAGCTCAGATGAAAGCACAGGGGTTGCTGGCCCCCAGAGCCCTGTCTCAAGAGCCAGCACCTGATTTTAGAGCCACTGTTTCAAACAAACCCATCCAAATAGCCAACAAGAGAGTTTCCATTCAATCCTGCCATTGAAAGAGGTTGTGCAGGCTCAGCCTTGGAGCTTCAAGACCCGCTGGACAAAACCTCAGAGCAAGCTGGTCAGGTGTAACAGATGAGCTTGCTTTAGACCAGATGTTGGATTTAAGGGAGCCTGAATTATCTGATTTTATGAAGCAGGTGTGTTCTGGGGTGGTTAAGTTTTTCAACACTGTTTTTTCCATCTGGGTTCTTCCTACAGGTGCTCTCACCTCCACCTGTCAGCAGGCACCTTGGCAGGCAGCACTAGTTCTGTGCCAACACAAACAAATAAATGTAAGGCCATCAGTTAGTAGTGAACAAAAAAAAAAAGTCTTTTCCGTAAACTATTTCTAAATTTGTGTCCAAATTTAACATCAACACTAAATATAGACTTTTCCATAAGTGGAGACGGCATCCAGGTTTTCTCCCAGGTCCACACTGTGTTAGAGGACAGGAGAAGTTCTGTCCCTGTGCAGCCCCATTGTTGTCACCACCTCTGGATTCAGGGCCAAATAAGAGATTTGCAATAGCAATATAAACCCTCTTGAAATGATTCTCTGCCTAACACCCCTCCTTGCTGCAGGATCACAGCTGAGATCAAAGCTGATGCCCCATTCTCCTCAGCAGTGGCTGGTTATTTAGGGGAGTCAAGTTCCTTTGGGGAAAAAAAGCAGCAGTTTCAAAAAATGCTGGGTATCCTGTGGTTCCTACTAAAATGAAACCGAGCTGTTTGGGAACTTTAGTTATTTTTCTGATGCCTAATGGGAACGGTTGGATGCAAAATTGTTGTAGGAATTGAGCCCTAAACATCCTTATCAACTCCCCTGCTCTCCTATGAAAGATTGTATCCTTTCGCATGTACTTCATCAAACAGAAGGAATTACAACACTGACTACTGGAAGGGGAAATTAGCAGCCACAGTGTCAAGTAGAAGCCAAGAGAGGAGGGTGCACTGAGAGCAGACTACACCAAACAATAAGTTTTGCTTTTATAGACCCATCACACAGGTTAAAAGCCTGGTTCCCTGGTCACAGCCACCTCCCTTAAGCAAGAAGGGGTTTAAAAGATGAAGAGATTGTATTGGTTACCAGTCACCTGTGCTTGTAATCCCTCCAGGAGAAAACAGTGGATATTGGTAAATTGGATATCAGTAAAATAAACCTGATATTGCAGCTGGTTTATTCCCAAACCTGACCCATACACCCACCCACAGTCACAGACTATATTGTACTGAGCCCCATTGCCTAAAGAGTAAGGAGACCCCAACAGAAACCAAAAAGAGCATCCCAAAAACTTTTTTCTCCTACTTTTCTTTCTCTGTGCTTTCCCAGGAGTGAAGCCAAGGCCTAACCTGTATTTAATATTCTCAGAAGCCACGTTTAGAAGGCTGGATTTCCCCAGGCAGGGCTGTCAGTCAGACACTTGTGGCAGACAAGGCTCCCTTCCCTCTGTGAGGGTCACTTGGACCAACACACTGAGGACAGCTCCGCTCTGCCCGCCCCTGGGGTCTGCACCCTCGGACACCCAGGGGACAAAAGGCTGGCCTCACACAGCTGGGGCAGCTGCAGTTTCTCAGGCTCAGCAGCAGGGTCATGTCAGAACCCTTTAAAGCACTAAATATCCACCTGTGCCAGGCTCCCCCACACATCAGTGTCCATGGGGGTCACGGTGCTGATTACAGACAGCAACACAAAGCTGCTCCAGCAAACCCTTTGTGAGAGTTATTAAGCTGTTGACAATATGAGAATCAGATGAATTTACCACTGCTTCAGTAATTGTCTTTCATATATGAGCAACCCCCTACATACAACTTTTATGATTCATCATATTTATTTTTTGTTTCCTCAAGCAACATCTTTTATTAGTTGCACACTCACTACAGAAATTTAATTTCTGCAAGAGAACAACAAAGCAGTTGATTATTATTATTGAGAATCTGGTACAACACAGAGTGAAATAAAATCTATAAGGCATTAAAATGACAGATTAGGCAAGAGCTGTATTCATTTACAAGTGTTAGAACATCATGTTAATGCCTCACAAGCACAACATAAAATGAAAATCAACTCTTTCATGCTGCTTTACTAATACTGCAAAGCTCCATGGAGCACAAACAGTAGTCCCTGTTAAAGAGGCACTGTCCTTTTGTAGTTTTTACAGGCAGTGGGTTTATCATTAACACTTGACAGAAAATTCTTACAGTCCATATTAGCCATAAACTTGACATTTCAACCACTTATGGATTTAAAAATGATTATTACCCATCTCAGCCAGACCAAGTGTATTAAGTATATGGCTGCCCCTCAATGAAACTTTAAAATTCGTGCACAAAACTGCTTTGGTTTAAAATGATCATTAGGAAAGCATTATATCCAAAACTTCACTTTTCAGAGTCACTGCAAGGCTACCATGGCCAGATTTCTATTCGTATGAAAATTTGCCTGCAACTTTATTTACTAGCAGAATCTCTGAACATAAAGTGACAGGACTTGCAAATAGCAAGAACTGAAGTATTCACTTTACCCACACCAACCCCATCCCTGGAAAATGCATTTGATGGTGTTGTGTTCTTCTGATCATATTCTGTGTTAGTAAAGCCCTGATTCTCCGGGACAGATCACCATTCTTTTTTGCTTAAACTCATACCTTAGCTTCAAATTTGGAAAATGTTCCCCTGCTTTGGAATAGGATGTTGTTTGTTGAAGTCTTATGGAAAGGAAATCCATGGACTTTGTGTAGTAACAACCAGATGTACTTGTTATAATTTGTTCCTCAACGTATCCTCAATGATTTTGTAAAACATTTTGAGGGATGTTTATACTCAAAAGGACACCTGTCACTCCTATGGAGAGCACAGCAGTATCAGCACAAAATTAAACAGAGCAGGAAAACGTTTTAATGAGCTGGAGAAACATTTTCAGATTTAGGTGGCCATGACCATCTTGCTGTGGCCACCAAAGCTGCCATGAGCATCTCCTGCCTGCCCAGAGCCCTGACTTTGGAATAAAAGCATGCTTTGGCCAGGTGAGGAGGAGCACAGGACAGCCTGAGCCCTTCAGAGGGAACAGGTGTGTGTCAGACCAGCACAGGAGAAGATGGGCAAGGATTATGAGGAAGGAGGAACAGTCACAAGATGTTTTTCTCCATGTGGACATGGTTGGTATCCAATTTCCACCTCTTGTTCCACCACTCTAGGTTCCAGCCACAAAGGGAATAAAGCACAAGGAACAATAGCACACTGGTAGCAACTTGAACCATGCATCTAAAGCTGATAAATTGTAAATAAATCAAATACCAGAGCACAACACGCCTCCTCCTGAAAAATGCTCCCAGGAAATTACCATCACAGATGCTTTACTTCATCAAGGGTTAACACTCTGTGTGTAACATCCCTTGGAGAAACAAACTGCAAACTTTCTGATCTACAAAATCACTAATTTCTAAGAAAGCCAGAAGCAATCCAATTTACTGTGATGCTGAATAAATCTGTAAATTACCTAAATCACGGAGGGTTGAACTTTACCCCCCTTATTATAAACTATCCTTTGATGAGATTATAAATAATAAAAAATAGGCACAACAAAGTAGCTCACGCTCTGAAAGCAGTATTGAGGTTCCCTAAAGCCAGGTGCTCCTATAAACACCTGGAGCAGGGAGGGGGGAGAGCCTTTCTTAAATAAGACATAAAATCCTCTCCCCAAGTTGCCAGAAGAAAAGTTGCTATCTGGAAGACACTGGTGGATATACACTGATATATTTATCCACAAAGAGGTGAATGACACGATGGAAAATCCTAAAAAGCATCAGGAAATAATGAACAGTGCTTTCCTCAAAGGCATAGCTGGAAGTTGTAACAGGATTTCCCCTCTCTCTTCTCTCCAACTTTATCAAATGTCCTGTCCTCATCTCACTTGAAGGGCAGCTGGGGGAGGATTCTGCAGGAGCACTCATCTGAGCTGCTTGTGTACCTCAGTAAAAATGTCACCAACCAAACTACATTTGCTGGAAACCTGGAAAATTCTGTCTTCCAGCAAAAAAAACCCTCTTCTGCTGCTTGTATTGTTTTCCTTCCCACCTCATTCAGTTTTAAGTCAGTATAAAGTTTATCTTAATGACTCCTCTGGAACACCACCACCAGATCCAGTGTAAACTGGCACAAAAAAAGATCCCTTGACAAAAGTACTTTTCAGGCCACCTTTCAGAGCCACAACAGAGACAGTTCTATTTCTCCAGCTCAATCTCACTAATTTATTTTTACTGCCCGTGAGTTTCCATTTGAGTTTTCATCCTGCACAGAAAAAAAAAATATAATTCAAGAAGGTTTCTACTATCCGAGCAGAGAATATTTTGGGGCTGCTGATTCATATCATTAGCTGCCATCCTTCAAAAGCACTGCAGAAATCACTGCAAAAAATCTCAGAACCAGATGTTTTGACATTCTGTGCATTCCAGGCACCCTTATTACTTTTTAAAAATTGATTAATTGAAATAAGTCCTCTATTAAAATGTCATTTTAAAAACTTCAGAAATAAGACTTGATAAGGAAGAGGTTTGGATTTTTCCACTAGACATGTTCTTAAAGATAGACTGATAAAGTTCTGCATAAGAAATTAAAAGTACAGATTTAAAAAAAACCCAACAGAGTGGGCATGGAATGAATTACACCAGCTTTTAGGTTCAGAACTTCACTCCACAATTCCATTTCATTTCACATGTAATTGCAAAGGAGGGGAAGAAGTTTCAAGCCTGAAATGGAATGTGCACCTAGATTTTTCTTCACCCTGTTTTGAAGTCAACGTTAAAGTGTTACAGGACAGAGTTACAGGAATTTTACATTTTTGTTATATAAAACACTTCAGACTGTGCACTACATCCAAATAAAGTCTGACAGCAAGCTGCAATAGCATTCCAGTTCTGTGGATCCTGGTGTTTCAAGGAACCAGTAGCAAAATAATGTCTGGAAGGAAAGCGGGCAAAAATGCAGAACTCCTGCTCCAGCCCAGGTAATAAATATATATAGAGAGGGAGAAAAAGAAACAGCCCCATAAGGCAAGTGCAATATTTTGGATGACACAGACATGTAAACTGCTGGGAATAAAAGCAAGTATAAAAATAGAGCAGCACTGCAATGGAAGGTCATTTCTTCAAGGAAGAGGAAAACCTGGGAAAAGAGCCTACCTTGTCAACACCCACTTGTGTCTCTGATTCAGCCAGTTGTTCACAGACTCTTCTGGGGGAAAGCTCTGATGTAGCTTTGCTGTCATGAAAAGCACATACCTCTACAAGCATTTTTATTCACCAGCCTAGAACCATCTGAATAGCAGCATAGTAGAAATACCAAAGGATTGATAAATATTTGATCTATAATATAAAAATACTTTTTATTGTTATGTGTGTTTCTCGAAAGCATTTTGAAAATGATTGCTTAATTCTAACCTGTTACTACTTAGGTTTTTTCCAAAATGAGCCCTTCCAACCCTGGCATTGCTGCACTTTTCCCTTCACCTCCAGAAATGTGGGTGTGGCTGTCTTCCTTTAAATTTCTTATCCCCCAAACAAGCTTTGGAGGCCAATGTCCTGCTGAGCAGTTCCCAGGAATGGGGTACCCATGGGGAACTTTTCAACCTGCCATGATCCCAGTACTCAGAGGTTTTGGTCCTGTTGCTGTCCCCCAGTCAGAGTGAGCTAGGTCCAAATCCAAAGTGTGACAGGGAGTGTGAGACACTGGGATCTGGAGTTGTTGTCTATGCAGTCATACATACAGAATGTTCTACAGGGAGAATGACATTCCAGAATGCCACAGGGGGAGAAGCTAAGCTAACTTTGCACACAACTCTGCTAGTGGAGTCTATAAGGAAGGGCATAGGCACAGTGTGGCTTGAAAAGACTGACCTATAGAGCCATTTTGTGCCATTTTCTGTGTGTCTTAAGACAAGATGGAAGTGTGTCTCAGGACAAGTTAATCCTGAACTTAAGGACCCTCGACTTGCAAAGGTGTTTAATAAGGGACAGCTTACTCATTACACCTTGAAAAGGGGTATTAGGTGATGATTCTGCTTCCTCTTGTTGAGGAGTTCTTAAGGCAGGGATTCTCTCTTGTCAAGATACTTCTGCTTTCTGATCCAACACAGATAACACTTGTCACCCACAGTGTTTGACAACCCAGAAAGGGACACTTCCCATACCATCATCAACGTGCCTCTCCCTGTGCTTGGAGCAATCCCTTCCCTAGCCCTGGGAACAAACAGGTGCTGGGAACAAAGTCACTCAGTTAAACTTCAGTCTGTTGTAAGATCAAGACTGTGTCAAAAGGAAATACTTAGGACTGTGCCAGCACCAATAACTGCTCTGTTTCCCACAGCCAGGGGTCTGCCCATTGTCATAACTCTCCATGGTCTCCAAAACCCCAAAGATGGATCTGCCCTGACAAGTGTCCTAGAGAGCAGAATGGACAGTGGCAAACTGCTGCTACCTCTAACTTTGTCAAAAGACACAACTCTCTCCCTTTTGTTGTCCTCTTAACTATGTTTTCCTTACTTATAAGCCTTATTAGCTGCAGCATTCCCAATTTGTAATTAAATGTGAAATCAGGCAGGAGCTCCGTCTTGATGGAAGAAGGTTGTCCATCAGTGAGCAAAGCCCATCTGCAAAAACATCATTCACCTCTTGCCTACATCTTCTACCTTTCCATAACTGGATAAACAAGATTCCAGTGAGATTATGGTTAAAGTCAGGGACTGCCTCTGTCTGGAACTTAACAAGCAGCACCTCAAGGCTGAGCCTGAAATGCCAAAATAAGAACCCTCTCAGACAGAATTAACCTCTCCCCCTAACAACCATCCTCTGGGTGAGATCTTCTCCTAACTGACAGCAATGAAAAATGCTCAAATGCAACTTGGGAACAAAAGAAATTTTATAGAAATCTGAAAAAAATGGTCTTGGGGAGTCTGTAAAAGAAAGGATAGAATTGTTCCTACTAAACATAGGATTTCCACTGGTGGCAAAGCAGATCTGTTTGGAACTTTGGCTGATGCTTAATAACTTCATAGATCAATGCAGGGTTTAATTGATGGAACAGATGGAAGACACAGACTCGGCAGCATTAAAGAGTTATACTTAATGCATTGGAATAACTTGGGTTTCAAATGTTCCCATAATTGTCTGGGCACTTGAACAGTGGCTTGAATTCTGGCAGATATTTCGCTCATACTGATTTACAAGTTAATAATACAAGTTTGTAAACTTGATGAGATCTGATTTTCTTAGTGGGGAAAAATTTATGAATTAAGCAAAAAGTTTTAAAGAGAGCTGCTCTTGGTAGGACAAAGGGCTAACAAAGGCCAGGGCAATCAGCTGAGAGGTCAGCAAGGATATACTGAAGTCCTCCCTGCTCACCAAACAATCTGATACACATTTAGATCATTTGATGAAATCGGAAATTTGCACAGGGCCTCCACACTCAAGAACAACACTAAGCAAAAGAGCCAGATCTTCACAATTAAGGATAAACATATCTTAAAACTGTATTTTTTCTTTGGATTTCTGTCCACCTTTAACATTAATTACAGGTGATTATTTATATACAAGGAGATGGTGAATTTGTTGATATACCAAGATTTTTCTTCAAGGCTGATTGACCCTGAGGTTTTCTTGAAAAATTACTCTTTCCAGTAGCACACAATAAATGGTAATTTGATAATAATCTCTCTCATTTATATCGGTGTAGATAGACAAAGTTGGACCAGGCCTTATCAGTCTTTCTTTGAAGAAAGACCAATAATTCATATAAAGTGGCTGGGGCCGGCATGAGGGTGGCAGGGAGATGTTGCATGTTGAAAAATAATATGAACCTACTCTAATTTGCTATTATTCTGCTTTCAAGCTACAAAAGGCAAAAAGGCGACACACTTATTATAATTTACTTCCCATTACATTACTGTGAATTACAACATTTGCTATAGAAAATAAAATAAGGACTGGGACATTCATTCAGGCTGGAACTGCATCTTCTGGACAAAGCTGAAAACATGCAAGTTGTCCAGTGCACAGAGTGACCTCAGAGAGTCTCAAAGGACTGAAAAAATGCCCACCCATCTCCTCCAGCTCCTCTTATGGTCACTGTAGCACTGCATTTGTGTGAGCCTTTTCCCTAAAAGCCCAGCCAAGGACTGGCTTTTCCCTGTGCTGTGAATTGCTTTCCTGTGGGATAAGTCAACACCACCTTCAGCTCCTGGTACAATCCTGCAGGACGGTTCCTATAGTCTGTGCTATTCCATAATGCCATCACAGCAGCCCCAGCCCACCCTCATCTCTTTACACATCTGTCTTGTAAACAGCACAAATAGGTTGACATAAAATGCTCTAAAAGGGCAGCCTTAAAAGACTCCAGTCTTCCCTGGCCATATTTTAGAGGCACCAGATGCCTGAGAAGCACAGGACTCTGACTGATTTCCAGTACAGTAAGATGCCTGGGAATTTTCAAATCCTATTCAGCATCTTTTGCATCTCCAGGAGCACAAACACCAAAAGAATCTGCCCAGTGCCCTTTAAGACAGACACTCAATATGGCATGCCTCCTCAGTGCTGATTAGCACGGCACAATTACAGGGCAAGTGCCGAGTTATCCTTTCCCTTTACAGACATTCCCACGTGCAAAGGGGTGGCTGTACCCAGACAACTCCCCCCTCACACTCCAGCACAAGGTGACTCCCTACCCACTACACCCAGTCTGGTTTTGTACAGAACTGAGAAGAGCTACCAAATCACTCATCCAAAAATACAGCTGTGGTTAACTACAGGTAAATTACCCAGGAACTGGATAATTCAGAGCAGGGAATAAACAGGATGAACACCTCTGCAAAGGTGCTCCACAACCCTTGGACACCCACCTCCGATATCTTGTTATGCCTCTCTCGCTCCATCAGGTTTTTGTTTTATTTTCAATAAGCAAATGGCCGCCCCCACTCTGCCCTAAAAGCGCTGGTAATTCACAATCAAAGGGACACCCCCGCCCACGGTAACATTCATGTGCCCTTCATTATGCAGGTAAAGTTGGTTTATGGGTTGTCAATAGAGATACAGCCAGACCCTGTCCCTGCACGGCTTCCAACTGCACACAGACCCAGTGTAAATTGTGGTATTTCCATTCTGTATGAAATTCAATGGGCTTTTCATTTTCAGCATAAACCTAAACTAGTTCAAGTCAGTGTGTGGAGGCGCCTCTGCCATGAAGCAGCAGTTTGCATTAAAATTACATTATATTGTTTTGACATGTCTGAAGCAAAGGTTAAAATCATCTTTTTGCTGGACATTGTTTCTGTAATATTGCCCCACTGCAGAGCGGCAGTACGAACAAGCCCAGAATGATGTGAAATATTTCTGATACAAATTTTATTTTTATGTGAAACTATTCAAATGCTGCTGTACAACATGAACTACCTGAACCAAATCAAATCCTCAGGTCAATTCCTTCTTCCGAGTGCTCCTTAGATAACAAAGTCTTGTTCTGCGAATCTGTTCAATATATTAAAGTTGATTCACTCGGACAGTGTGTAAGATATAATACATTAATCTGGGCCATTTCAATTTCTGAGGCTGGGACTATAAAACTGGTGTGCTGCATATCTAATTTTTTTTGAATACCTGATTTATGCATCCCTCTGATGCATAGTGTCGATGGTATGGCGGATGCGGCTGCTGCATTAACAACAGGCTGCATCAGCACTCAAATCTTATCTTGTTAAATCAGACAAATGTAGCTCAATGAAAAGGAAGGAATAAATGCCTGGGATGGTTGAAAGGAGTGAATTTTAATCCTGTTTGTTAGGGGACTTTCATGGTGGGGGCTGAGTGACTGAGGCAGCAATGTCCACCAAGAGCTTATGGGACTATGAATTATTACATGCTCACACATACAACTACACAGGCAGGGTATACAAAGGCACAGTTTTTCATTTTATTCCTACACAGACAGGTAAACATCCCCACACCGACATCCATCCAGATACAAACACACACCTCTATAAAACTGCAGAAATAAATGCCTTTTAGGAAAAGCAGGTCTATATTTACAAAGTGTAAATTTTCATCTCTCTCGGATTCAAGAACAACCATAATTGCTTCTTTGTATATAATTTATCATTTTATGCAGGGAAACAAAAGTTCTCCCATGGCCTAAGTATCCAGGAATAGATTAGATTTTCAGAGTAATTATATATGTTTATATGATTTTGTGGCTGGATGGAGTACTGCTGGCGCTCTATACACAGTCAATATTAATTCTCAAGGAAAGAAAATGTTCCTGTGTTTGCACAATCAACGAGACCTTTAGAAATAAGCTTTCTGCCAGCCAAGGAAAAGTTTCAATGGCACACACTCCGCAGCCTCAGCCAAGGTATTTACAATAAATGGAAGGTATTGTCAGAATTAATTCTTAGGGAAGACCCTGAATCACTGACTGTAATTTGAATTCCCTTCTCTAGTAAACTCTCCTATTTAATCCTCAAACCATAACTTGGTAAAGAACCTTAGTTTGCCTATAAAAATGTATTCAGGAATAGACAAGGATCACAAAGCTCTTCTACAAGGCTATGACCAAGGCAGCATAAAGCCGCAGTCCATTCAAAGCCAAGTTAAAGCTGGAATTATTTAATTTGCTCAAAGGTGAAATTTCATGCCCACTAAAACACTGGAAATATATTATTTAAGCAGGCATCAGTTCAGTACTTATTACTTTTCTCTCTCCACAAAGACTAATTATAACAGGAAAAAAAACCCAATCACAAGATCCCATCCCTGCAGCCTCTTCCTGTGTCCAAAACTACAAGGTCACTTCTTCGTTTGTGACATCATTCCTGCTTGTGATGTCACAAACACTGTCTGCAATGGTGCAGTATCAACCAGGAGAAGGGCTGAAAAGAGCCTGTTGTGCTCAAATACCCCATGACACAACTCTCCCATCTGCAAAAGACCTGGGACCAAATCCTTGAAAAGAAATTTGAATGCCATGTTTCATTTCCCTTTCGAATGCAAAGGCTCATCTTTAAATTCATGAAATATAAACATTTTAGAGTTGCTATCTTGAGTTAACTTAACCCAGCCTTAAAAACCCCAGTAGAAAAGAGAAGCGGTGATGGAGGCCCAGACATGACAGAGACAATTCATTATAGACCTTTTTGATCCAATTATCCAGGAGAGGTTGGGATATGCAGCCCAAATATGTGCAGTGCAATGGAAGAGAATACAAATAAAGGCCACATTCTCTTTTCCTAAAAGTTCCAATGGCTTCCCTCTATCCCATGCATATTAACAAGTGTGCAGATCAATTCAAAGCCTTATTTCTCTTTTGAGAACAAAGGGGGAAAAGCACATTTATACCAACAATTTCAAATCTCAGTAAGAAATAAGAGCTAATGGTTCTGACTGCTTTGGAGAACTGTGCTGCTGCTGCCAGGAGGGAAGGTTCCATTTCCTCAGTGGCCCAGTGTGCACAGCACAGTCTGGAAAGCCAGGAGAGGTATTCCAGGGGAAGACAGGGAATGCTCTTTGTGTGTTTTAGGGAATTTACACTCAGCATTGTGCCACAGAGTGACGGCATTCCAGGGAGGACATGCCTGAAGTCTTGGTGGCTGCCAGCCCCAACCACTCCTGCTCTCACTGCTCAGGAGAAGCAGCAGAGAGACACAAATAAAATGGCCAAACCTTGGGGAAAATACAGATAAAATGAGCAAATCAAGATAATTGTGCTAATTATCATAATGAAGGGAAGATTTTGTGTTTGCATGAAGGCTCCCCCTCCCCCCTCACGTGTATCCAGGATAAATGAGTTCCAGGCCTGGCTGGATGCTCAGATTTCTGTCAAAGTGGCTCCATTACATGTGTGTCCCCCAGGGTCAGACTGCATTAGCAGACTCCTTTATTCCATACATGATGAACTAAGGATTTGGCAGAGCGTGTTCCAAAAATCCATTTGTGACGGGCATTTGCAGTGTCCGCAGGAACTTCGGCTCACTTTAAAGCAGGCTGGGGCTTGTGGCTTTTCTTTCCTTTTCTTTTTTTTTTTTTTTTGCTTTTTCTTTTTTGTTATGTTTCCATTGGTAGAAAAATAAACCCCGAAATATCTTTGAGGTCATGGAACAGTGACCCCATTGGCTGGGCTAATTTGATTGTGCCAGAACAATAGCACTGTACTCCTCTGCCAGCCAAGTGCATGCTAATTATGCGATTTGCCCTTGATAAGACCTTGGTGGGTCATTCAGCAGTTGTGATCTGTCACTGACTTCTAATCATGTATTATCGTCTGGGTGAGTCAGAATGGTACCCTAAGCTTTCTGTCTTTACAGCAATGTGGCACTCTAATTACCTTATGCCAAGTGGATATGCAGAGACTGAATTAAGTGATCACTGTGATTGCCTTCAAAATCTTCTCTTTATCCTTTGTGTTGCTTCTCTGCAATTTACATTTTAAGATGCCGAGAAGCTTTTGGTGAGACTGAAAATGCCACTCTAAAAAAAATAATGATTTTTTAATTTAAAAAAAGAAAAAAGGCATCTCACCAATTCCTAACAATCTTTAAATGCTGCTAAACAATATACCTCAATAAGACTCTCTCAGTAAACTTGTTGGAAATTGTAAGACATCTTTACCTTTTAATCTGCAGCTGAAAGAGAAACAAAAGGAAAGCACCTAATCTCTCCCCAAAGTTTTAACAATGCAGGATTGCCATTTAATATGTAAAAATTAATTATGAAGTGTTTTTGCACATTGATTCTGCCCATGAAATGTACAGGTAGATATAACAAATACTATGGAGCAAATGTAAAGCTGGAAAAGCTTCATTGCTGTACCCATCATGTTCATTAATAACAGCAAAGATGGGCTGGTTGACCCTGGGAGTCTCACAAATTCAGGCACAAATTCCTCACCTACTGGCTCAGGCATTTGGTGGCAATTCAAGGGATCTATGGAAATGCTCCATATTTTACCCAGGACTTTAAAAATCAGGGCTTTTAACTGCATTGTGCTCCCCTACTGTTGCATAGCAACTCTCAAAAACTACAAAGCAATCTGTTATGGTAAACCAGTCCCATTAACATCTGTATTTGCCCCAAGAATGATCTAATGCCTTTTGCAATGAAAATGTGGTGATACGTCTGGAGGTTAAACAAACAAAGTAAAGATTTATAAAATTTGATAAGATGCATTTGTCTGAATCAGCCTTGAAAATATGAACTCTGAAGTGCTACTTGAAAGTTGTCATAAAACAGACAAAAAAACCTCACAATGTTAAATTTATAGTACCACTAACAGAAAATAAGGATTTTCAAAGCTTTTCTGTATTGTCTGTCAATATTGCAGTATAATTTTTTTTTTATAGAAACAAACTGGGGGCGGGGGGGGGGGAAGTCAATAAAAACCATAAAGCACAATTGAGAAAAAATTGCAAGCCTTATTTTCCTTGAATCACATGATGCCCAAGCAGCATTATTTGCTGAAACCTTGGTTTGTTTGGGGGTCGGGGGGAAGGAGAGAGAAAAAGAGAAAGAGGCAGAGTGCCTAGAAATAAGATGCAGTCCCTGGGTGGCAAAACAAAAGAGCCCAAGAAAAAAAAAAAAAAAAAAAAAAAAGCTGTAGAAAGTTGACACAGTCAAGAATAATGGCTAAATCTATCAAGTTTGATCAGGTCTGCTATAATGAAGTGGAGCTTCATATTCCAAGCAGGGACAATGAAGACAGAAGTCAGGCTCTAGAAATGTGCTGCTCACTTTGTGCTTGGAATATGCAGCAGCCAGCAGGGAGCCACAAGATAATTACACAGTATTTGTGTGGTTCCAGGGAGCTTCCTGCGCAGGTTGAATGCCCGCGCTATATTAAAAGGCAGCACAGTGAAATGTTTTTAATGAATATTTTTGTCAGGGAAAGAAAAGGCATTTGAATGATTTTTGTGTATGCAGGAAAGGAGAGGTGGAACATCACTGTCAAAATACAGGTACCTTTGTTTATATTTACTCCATTATTTACAGATTCAAGAGCCTGATGTCCCTTCAATAATACAAATCACAACGCTGGCTTAACGTTATTTAGGGCTAATCACACTCACGGTCCTAACTAATGTCTGCTGTTAGTGTGTTCCACTGAAATCCTGCCTCAACTGCATTGAAACTACTTTTATTTTTATTTCCAGTAGGAGCTGAAATGTTTAGACACATTTAATCAGAAAACTCAAAGAAGTAACACAGATGTTGATACTTACTATTCAGTAGCCCTTGGCAGTGATAGATTTAAACCACGAGAATACGTTATTCCAGCACTCTGTAATTCTCACCTAACAGATGCGAGTAATCCGCCGAATTAAAACCCCCAGACACGAGACTCATAAACGCTTGTGCTGCAGCACGAGCCCTCACACTGATCACAGCCTGGACTTGGGCAAAAAAGTTCATTTCAAGGGCCTTTTGGGGGCCCACAGATCAATGTTCTCTGCGCCTAAGCCAGCCCCTGTTCTGCTCACAACTGAATCCCCTCTGGTACACAGAGCCCAAGAGGATTTGCTGTTCTGTGCTGCTCAGCATCCTCGTGCAGGGTTACAGCACACCCTTCACACTGAGCCACAAGAAATACAGGGACAAACACCCACTGCCTGCTCCAGGCAAGGGCTGCAAGCCATAAGGAATTTGTTTATATATATTTTTACAATAAAAAATCATTTTTAAACAAATTCCATGGTCGGTTCTATAATTAAACTATGATTCAATGAACTCCCTGGCTGAGGAAGGAGGCCCAGGAACCCTCATGTCCTTCCACCCAGGATCAGCATCTCTGCTTGCACTGCCCCATCTCCTTCCCGCCCAAAACGTGGGCCTGGATTGAGGGGGTTTATCACCAAATACCAAATGAGAAAGCCAAAAGGTTCTGTTTCTAAGGATTTTTTCCTAGAATTGCCAAAAAAATACATATAATAATATCTGGACAACTTGGAAACAAGGAATGCAATTAAAAGGAGTCACTCCTTTGGTGATGATGCTTCAGGTAACCTACAGCAGCAGGAGACACAAAGTTTTTCACATCATCAAAAACACAGACAATTTCCACCCCTCCACATTTTTAACACTGCGCTGACAAAAACAGAGACTATTTGTGATAATAGTACTGGGAAAAGCACAATGAAATAGGGCAATGCCTCACCTGATTTTGGTTATTGAAGAAAACAACCTCAAGGACCAAAATAATGCAGGCAAAGAGGTGTTTGGGTTTGTTTCTTTTTAAATGACATTAGCAAAATATTGAATAATTCTGATATTGTCACTGATTTTACAATTTTAAGTCTCTATGAACAAAGATTATTATAGAAAAGCTATGGCCACAAGCTAATCCCCAGTGTAGCTCCAGTGATTTCCTGTTTGCTACTGGATTTAAGTGCATCTAGAATTTGAAATTTATAAAATGAACAAACAAAACCCCCTTAAACTCCAAGCTGTGAAAATCATTCCTCAGAAATGCTTTTATTTTCAATTCAAATACTTGCTTGTTGTATGTTTTTATTTTTTAAGAGCTCTAAATTAAACCTCCTTGAATCACTAAACACTTCAGCAGTGTCACTTCACCTTTGCTACCTGCAGGGACTGATTCTGCCCTTTTGAACAGGAGGTTCACCAAAGGCAGGAGCAAACCCTGATGCAAAAGGGAATAAAAAGATTTCACATATGTAACACCTCCCCCTTTTTTTGTTTGCATTCCTATTTTAGCAACACTCTGTGGTAGGATTTCTGCCATGATCAAAGGGCTACACTGGAAATACCTCTTTCAGAATGATCACTGCTATATTTTTGCCAAGGAACTGAATGCGATTTCTGCTCCACTCTTTGTCTACAGCAGCTCTAATTTAAAAGGAAATCTTTCAATTACCAGATGAAGAGGTAAACAGCTGTCACATTTGGAGCCCATGTAAGCATTATAACCTACATTCCATACCCCTGAGCAAAGAAATCCAGAGGAACTTCCTCCACCACAAAGGATGGGAGCTATATGAGAGCTTTCATTTTATTTTTGGCAAGTTGGTAAAAAATTTTTGCAGCTTTAAAGGCTCAAGCCCACCTCTTAAACGGAGGGGAAATAATAATTACTCCTTTGGACCCCTGGCTGTTGGAGGCTGCCTTTTGTGATTAGACCAAATAGTCACAACTAATCAACCACGACAAGCTGTGCTTGCTCCGTTTCAAATAGTTCACTCTACCAAATCTGGTTTTGAGTAACTGGAATATCAAAGATTACACCTCAACACTTAAGATACTGAGCTCTCCTCCACCCAGCACAGCACTCAGAGCCCGTGCTCTGTGTAAGCAGCTCATTTCTGTTTCGCTGTTGTTACAAATAAGCTGAAAGAAGAATAACCTCATTGGGTCAGATTCTCGTTCTCGTTCCGCCTGTCCATTTAATTCCGTGTAAGCCAGTGCATTACACCAGATTTACAGCACTCTGAGTGACAACAGGATTCACTTGGGCCCATAGAATCCACTCGGGTTCTCACAAGTTGGAGTGAGAGCAGAATTGTGCCTCGAACGCAGCCAAGAAATCTTCATACCAGCCTCGCCGTGCACCCTTTTCCATTGCAGCAGCCATATAAACTGGGTAATGAAGGCACAGCTCCTTTTTGCATCTGTGTATTAAACACTTATTTTGCCAATATTTATATGCACATATCCCTGGGTACAAACAGAGCCGGGGGTATCAACCATAGCTGTTGCATGACATGAGCTTTGTATCAAAGGAAAAAAGGCTCCTCTCCATCTCGGATGCTTTATTTTATTCAACCAGCTCTTTTTCACATTGTTATATCTAGTGAATGTAGCACGGTTGGATTCAGAAGAGAACCTTAAGCGTTATCATAATGCTTAGAAGCAATGGCTTCACACTGTATAATCTATCAAAGGTGTCAGATTTACAAAATGCAGATTTTCTGTCAAATTTGGGCACTATACGCACTGTATCTTTTCACTAAGGTGCTGACTGCTGTTTTAATGAGGCCCTTTGGTGGCTGTAAAAAACTGAAAGAAGAGGATTATAGGGGTTACCCTAGGTATTGTCTATTTGTCTTACAAATTTCACACTAACTACCAATTACATCGCCATAAACCTTTTGGCTACTTCAAGCTATATGCCATATAATACATAAAAAATACGCTGTGTTAACCTCTCCCATATTATACGAGTAACTACAGCCACTGATGCAAGTAACATATCTAATGAAGCCAATAATGAGCCTCTTTAAAAGTAGTCTTGTTATAGGAATAATATTAGAGCAGTTCAGTTAAAGGCTAAGGTCCATTATGGCACGCTTCCTATGTTCTCCGGTCCCAGGGCTGAAAAGATGCTGACATGCTAATTCAGGCTCAAGAAGGGCATTAATCTCACAACCTTCTACCTGTCATGCTTAATGGGACATCCTGCCTAGGTGAAATGAACCTGATGTATTCAGGTAAACATAATTTAATAAGGGGGAAGAAAAAAAATAAAGGAATAGCCAGGGTCCAACATAATGGGAAGGGGAATATTTACAATTTATTTATATTTATATCTCAATGGAGAGGATTGTTAACATTCAACTGAGAATTGAACAGTGTAAGAAAGGGGCAAATAATGCAGAATTTGTTTAAAACCCAACTGCTGAAATATTGGTGCATTTAAAGGAACATGTTAATTTGGAGGAGGAGGAAGGGTTGTGCTAATGTGGGGCATGGAGCACTTGAGTGTAAAATAGAGATCTGGAGCTATGGAGTCTGATATTTAAAAGGCAAGCATGAATGTCAGTGCATAGCTGTAGATCCTCTTTGGGCTGTCATCAATCATAAGTCTAATAAGCTACCTAAAATTATGTCAAGGTACAGAACAGTACCAATGGCAGCAGCTAAAGCAGTGCATGGCCCACTTGCAGCCTGGGTGGGAAATGCAGGCCCCACCTCCCAAACTCCCCAAAGCTCAAGGAAAACACACCTGGACACAGTGTGCATGGGCCTGGTGGTCCATGCTGCTGAATATACAGATGATGATTGAGGCTCGTCCTTGGATTAGCAGATGAAAGCACAAAAAAATTGTCAGCTACACAGGAAAAATCAATTCATGAATAGCAGCCAAGTACCCAAGAGAGCCAAAGCATTGGGCATGAGGCTGTAGGATGGACTTGCTAGGTTTTACACCTAGGAGAGGGCGTCTTTATTTCCCTAGAATTTGCCCTTCACTGCCCCCGAAGTTTAAAGGCTGCTCTACATATTTCTGTGCTGGGTGAGGAAGCAGGATGAACTCATCAGACACTCAAAGAGAATAAAACTATTATAGATGCTCCTTGGTGTCTGGAGAAAGCAGAATCCCCCACTCCACTGCAGAGCAGGGCTGTTGTTCCCAGCCTCTGGGGGTTCTTCAACAAACTACAGCTTCATTCCTTCAGTTCCTGTACAGCCCATACATCACTTTAGCATCAAAAGCTCAAGGAAAACACTCTGCAAGTGCTTTGGTTGTTGTCAGGTTTTAACTGTATTTGCTGCCTAACTGAGCAGGGAGTGTGTCACATCACCAGGTGATGAGAAACCACAGAGAATTAGGTAAATATCCCAGCACTGTGACTGTGGAGCAGCTGTGTTATAATTGTGTCTTGTTCTGGAAAGGGAGCCAAACCCACCTTCCTTCCCAACAGCACCACTTTTTGCTGGATAGGCAGAGCCCAAACTGCTCCTGTTCCACAGCACTAAGAAGAAACCCAGACTTCACCTGTAAGCAGCAAAACCCCCCAGGTACAGAGAGAGCACCATTCAGTGGGGTCCTCACAGGCTCACACACACAGGCATTAATCTTGTTATGCCTCCAAATAGGCTTTCGCTGCCTCACTGGCTCCCAATGCACCTTTTGACCATAAACATCTGGGTATTTTATCTAGGCTGGTTTCTGCAAGCAGTTTCCTCTAAAGCCACTAATGCAGTGGGGCTCCTTGGTGCCTATTAGGTGCTGGCCATGCTGAGCCAGGGTGGGGCTGTGCAGATGAACTGCTCCACGGGGAGCTGCAGGAGACTCTGCTGCTGCAAGGCACAAACCTTCCCAGAGCTCTCAGGTGCACAGAGGAGGGCACTTGCCACTAAATGACTTCACAGGGAGAGGCCTGGTACCTGGGAAAGCTGATTCTGCTCTAAAGGCCAGTGGAAAAGCACCATAACCCTCTTTGGGGAGATGATGTGTCCAGAGGAAGCAGCCCCAGGAATCCCAAGCAGCCAAAGGCCACAGTGATAACAGGCAGTTAATGGCAGGTACAAGTTGGCTTTGGTGTGCAGCTGCCCATCCACAAAAACCTGCATCTGCCAAAGGATGGCCCAGAGAAATCAGCAGTTCACAAGTTCATCCAGTAAGTATCCATTGGTTCCCAGCTGCAGCTTGTAAGAGATTTGGAAGTGAAGGCCAGAGAGATTGCCCCAAAAACTGCAGAGTTTGCTGATCCAGCAAAAAACTTCTCCGTAAAATTAAGGAAAAGACTCAACAATATTCCCATATTTGAATGCATTCTCTCCAATAGATACCTTCCCAGCCTCATTCTGGAAGTTCCCTGGGTGCCAGACAGTTCTCCTCTCACTTCTTACATTTTTTTTTCTCCCCATCCAAATGGGAACCATGTTCTGCTCTGTATAAAATCAGCTCTGCAGAGCCGGATAAAATATGTCACCTTAGGCACCTGAATTAATAGTTTGGTTATGTACTCTGTTAAGTCCTTACTATAGATCAGCATAACTGTGCCAGACAGACAATTCTTTAGAGCTAACATTTTAAAAAGGTGCCAAAGCCAAGGGCCCTTTGAGATCCCACTGAATTATCCAAATTAAAAAAAAAAAAAAAAAGCACAAGCCCAACCAAAAACAGACTTTTTTTTTTTTTTTCCTCCTGCAGCTTTCTTCAGTACCACTGGAAATATAATATAGTGGAAAACATTGGCAGGAATAAGCAGTTCCGTGGAGTAGCTAAAGCTGCAATTAATGTTAATGAAGCTATACCTTATCCAGAAAGGAGCCACAGTATAAATTGGCTAAGTAAGATAAACGATCAGCCATTGTGCTCTTCCCATACAGTCCATCAGGGCATTGCCTCTGTGAAGCCATCTTGATTGGAGACCATGAAACAAACCAAAATAAATCTGCAAGCAGGTGTTCCTTGGTGCAGGAGCGCTGGAAGTTGTAACGCAAACAGCCTAATTTTAGCTTCTGTGGCGAGAGTGAAGTGAATTTACTGCTCAGCCATGCAGCGAGCGCGGGGAGGACACGAGCAGCAGGAGCTTCCAGCAGGATGATGCTATTAAGGCAGGAAGACTTCCCGCGGCTGTTAAGGAAGTAGTGGAAGGCAGGTGATGGAAGTGGGGGTTTGCCAGACAGCCACGGGCCCACTGTACATGTTAAGTTGTTGTTTTCTGCTCAGCTAAGCAGCAGAGAATTGATATGTTCGCAATGAAGTGCAATGACAATTAAATTGTAACTGACCTACATGTTACCATCATTACGCTTTCTCTTTTTTACTGCTTTCCCTCTTATTTAATCACACAGTATGGGGTTTTTATTAGGCTGTAATGTTAAAATCTTCATCCATTTAGCCATAAATGTTTGACTGGTTATCTATCAGACTTCCCTGCACTATACAAACAAAACCATTTTGCTGAATCATTGTTGACTTGTTTGTGGCCTAATTTAATGAGTGTAATAACTTACATGACTACACAGTTAACATTTAGAAGCCCAGAAAAGACCTGCTAGCATGCAGCAAAGCTACTGTATGTGTTTTCTATTCCTACCACTCCTCTTGGCAGTAAATTTTTTACAATAATATTGCACTTCTTGCAAGGCTGTCTTTGCTTTTACTCAGCCCAGGTTGCGTGTTCCTTTGCCAGGTTGCAATGCTGAAAATCAAGGGTCTCAAATTTTCAGTGGAGTTTCAGCATTCTGAGGATCAGCTAACCTCTTACATAGACATCAAAATCAAAATTTCAAGCACAAGAAGCCTCAGCACACATCCACTGCACCATGCCCATGCAGGAAGCCACCTTGTTGAAGAGGAAAACAAAACTGGTTCCTAGCACTGACACAGAAAAACGGTTTTGAAGTTAAAAAACTACAGAAAACTGAACTTTATTTCAGATGAGGTGAAAGAAATGTGGCTGCTTCATGACATTCAGGGGCCAGTCCCAGGTGTTTGGGCCTGCCTGAGGAAGAAGAGTCTGGGGAACCCACAGCAGCAGTGTTCATCTGTGGGATCATTTTTACTCCATTATCCTGAAAATAACCCCCAAACCTTCTTGTCACTACATACACTTTCAGATTCATCTGCTATCTGACAGCCCTGCAGATCAATTAAGTAACAAATGAGAGGCTCCATATTCATACACTAATTTAACACATACTTGGCAAGACGAGGTGTTTTGCTGCTTGTGAGGCCATAACTCAAACACCAGTACATGGAGGGTGACAATTTGTGAAGTGCAAACGCTGAAATTTTCCATTTTCCACACAAAAATATCATTTCAGTGTGACAAAGGGATGGCACCAATTATATTTTATTGCAGACATCCTTTGTTAATGGCAATGAATCAAGCCGTACTGGGGAATTGGAGTCTCTGCTGTAAAAGTGACGCTGTCCCAGGTAAATCCCAAAGCATGGAAGAGCCTCAGTTGTTCCCCAGACACATTCCAACAATCTTCTTTTATCCACAGGAGAAACCCCAAAAGGCATCAAAACAGGCACCAGGGTCACTTGGAGTCCCTTGGAAAGGACTGAGCACAAGGATTTTCAACTTAGGAGAAGTGGTCATGTATAGATCTGCTATTTTATAAATATTTTACCTAGATTTCTGTATTTTTATTGAATGTCATGAGCTTGCAGTAACATTTCTTTAAAACAAATAAGAAACAGCAAATATTTGATTATTTATATTTTAGTCACTGTTTTATAAAGTTCACTTTATAAAGTGAACAGTTTGGGGGTTTTGTTCATTCAGTCTGCAACATGAAATGCACTCTCTCTTTATCAATAGCATAATACTGACCTACGAAAGTCATATAAATTATTTAATTTTGGGAAAGGTTTTTGGAAAGATACCTGAATTCAATACACATCTCTATTTGGCTTTAAAAACCCTTTAAAGACCTCAGTAACAGCAAAATGGGTAAATTGTCAAAGAGGGGTGTATTTCAAAGCCTTTGCAGGGCCACGATTATGAGTTTTATTTTGAATGGATAACAGCACACACCATGCAGCCTGGCAAATCACGCTGAAGATTTCTATTATTAAATCCTGCAACCTTAAATATTTGATGTTTTTTCATTACTGTTTCTAACTCTCCTTCTATTCCATTTGTAGGACTGAAGAACAGGGCTGGTAGTAAAAAATCTGATGGAACAGGCCACTGACTCACAACTTTTCTGCTTTTCCATCTCACTTTGGTTTTTTACTTTCTCAATATGGCACAAAAAGTACAACCTGGAGAACTCTTAGACTACAGCTCAGACAACAAAACCCCGAATTCTCTATGCACAGGACTCAGGAATCCAGCAGGAAGCAAAGGTAATATTCATAATTTGAATATTTCTGCAACTTTCTGAACAGAGACTCTGCCAAATCCCTACCAAAAATATAATCTCATGTTATTTTTTCAAATTTCAGTCACTGCTGTTTGTGCCTTATGGAAAACTGAGGCAGATGAACTGGGAGACACAACAAGATCTGGGGAAAAATCTAAATGCTTTTTCATGGATGAATGTACAAAAGCTGGATAAAGTTAATTCTCAGGTGTTGTAAAAGGAAAACTGCCTTCCAAATCCCACAGTCCTGAGACAGAAGTGAACTCCCCCAGTGCATGAGTCCCTCCCTCACCCCACAACTGCTCTGTCTGTACAGAGCCAGGTGCTGCTTGCTTTAAAACCTTCCTCTAGGGCAGGATCACTCCATGATGATCCTTGTGGGTCTCTTCCCACTCAGAATATCCTCTGATTTTAAATCCAGGAGCACCCCTTTGCCAACCACCAGTCAGTCCCACGTATCCCAGGACATTCTGTCCCACCAACTCCTCTGTTTTGACACTATCTGTGAAGCAGATTTATTCTGGTCCTGCACTGTAAACAACCTAAGTTACCTCAAAATATTTTTCCTGTTATTGGGGTGAGACAGGTGGGGAATGGACTCTGAAATGCTCTTGTTGGCACAGCAAAAGGGTCATGTGAAATGTATCTATGTGTCCGAATAACTGCACACAATTCCCATCATTCCTCCCTTTCACCCCTACTCTACAAATCTACTTTAATTATTTCATCAGTTTGGTTGAAATTCAAAGTAGTAAGTTGTTAGTTGCTACTTAACATTCCTTATAAATTGCATTTATTAGTTCCAGGAAAGAGACTTGCCATTGTTACAGTAATTTAAATTGTTACCACATGGCTACAAACTTACAAACTCCTGCTAACTGGTGGGTTTGGGGCAAAATCAGCTCCTTAAAGATCTTTAAAAGACTCTAGAGATAAGCTAACCAAACTTTTGTCCAGGAAGTTACAATTTATCAAAAATTTAATGTGCCATGGATGAAATAATCATTGTAAGCAGCACATAACATGGTCCATGAAATGACATCTTAACATCTCTCACTCTGGTCATATGGAAGTTTGCTGACAGGGCAGGGTGATGCTCCATTGATATTTAACAGTCCCAGCTCCGTGGCCCTTTGTGAGACTGCAACTTTATCCACTCCAGTCCATTCTTTCCCTGACACTAAATCAGTCACCTTTGACACACAATACAGTTCCAGTCCCTTTGCTCAGTTTTGATGCTGGAGATGTTTTAACTTCCCAATATTACTAACTTGGAAGGCAACTGAGGAAAGAATCTCCTCCCTTCCCAATTCTCCCCAAAGTTCTTAGATACATGCACACCCTTGTGATAAACCCTGGCATCCTTCTCCCAGTCCTAAGGAAAAGGATGGTCCCTGCTGGGGATCACTGGAGAAATTTTACAGCTGAAGACTCTTCAACCTTGATGCAGCACAGACAAGAATACGTCAGCACCTCCTATAGGAAAATTCGGATGAACACCACATATAAAATAACAAAATAAAATAATAGATTCATCTTCCTGCAGCTAAAGATAAATATTAAATAATCCTATCTGCTTCTGGCTGAAAATTAATTTCTTCTAAGGCAAATAGTGTAATACATATGTGCGTTTCAATTCCCATTTGGCAAAAAGCCTATTTTCAGTCTGCCGTACATAGACTTTTGGAATACCAGAACTGCATTCATCACAGACACACTTAAACAAATAAAATCTTCCTTCGGGTACCAATTCGCTGTGGTCTAGTAAAATATATATATTTCCAACCATCAGTGTTTCCACCCAATCCAGATAGCCAGATTAGAAGCAAAGCTCTTTGTTTAATATTTAATTAGTCCAGCAAACCCCCCCAGGAGGGTTATCCCAGCATCCAAACTCCTCTGCCAAGCAGGACCACAGACACTTCCCACTTGTGCCACACAGACAAACGTCAGTATTTTGGGATTGAGCCATCCATGCAGCCCTCCCAATGACCTCATTGCCCAGGACAGGAGAGCAAACACAGGAGTCTGAGTGCTCTGTCTCCTTGCCTTGGCTCCACATGAACATCTCCATCTCCCCAGGCCTCTGGCACTCCCACATCACTAGCACAGATTCACCGAGCACTAATCGGGCTCAGCTCCCATGTGCTGTGTGTGACTTGCCAGGTGAAGTGTTGTGACAGAAAGCCTGACATGCTATGACATTGTGCAGTCTTGTCAACTGCCTGGAATGTACATCATTCTCTCCCTTTCCCACTGAAACCTTCTGCTCCTGCACAGGAGCAGCATCCAGCTGTCTCTTGCACCTCCCTCCACAGAACTTCTTGCCCATGGCAGGTTGCAGGTGCATTTTACCCTCTCTTGCTATTAAAAAACTTCTCTCCCCATGCTTGGAACCCTGAGGAATATGAGTTGCTCACTGCCCAAGGTTGGAGAGCCTAGATATTTTTCCAGACCCCATCCTTGTCCATACGAACACATGAATTCACAGGTTTGCCAGGCTGTTCTTCACTCAGACCCTTCTACAGTCCAGTCTGGGCTCTGACAAAGTTTGTAGCACCCAATTCCTTCTCTGAAAAGTTCTGGAGATCTCTTGATATCAGTCTCTTAGCCAGGACCCGTTTGGCAGTACCCAAAGTAGCTGCTCTGATGCAGGATGCATAGATAAGATATTAGACCCAGCTACCATGGTGATTGATAGTCTAAAAATACCCACCTCGGCTGTACTGACAGATGGGTTAAATATATGGCTGCACTATACCTGGATCACAATCTGTTAGTGTGAGGATGCAGATAAGGACCAGCAAGTGCAGTTTGGTTTGGGAAGTTTAAAGAAATTGCAAAAAAAAAAAAAAAGAAGCTACAAACCAAATGTTACAAAACTCTATTGGTCTTGTGTTAAAAAGGCTTCATTTTCATTTTCTCTCTTTCTGCTCTGGCAGCTCTATCTGGTCCCATTCTGCACTCGTGGAGATGACAAACATGCAGATTGCAGTGGTAAGGAGAAGGAATCCAGTTCTTAGGAAACACAACATGACAGAAAGCATTTGTTGCTGCTGCTGAAATTTGTGTATCTAAGCATTCTGTGAAGTCTAATGTGATCTTAGGCTGCCTGCTGCCTTGGAAACTAGTGGTCAGATACTCTCAGCAGTGGCATAACCAGCTAGAACATTTTGATTAGATGAAATTTCATGGAACTGAAATATTTCACACACTGGCTTCAGTGAATTTCAAGGACCGAGAGAGAGAGCACTCCTTGAAAATCCCAACCCCACATCCTGGTGGTTTGGACACAGGGATGTCGGAGCTCTAGACTCAAATCCCTGTTGGACCAAGTGATCTGGAATTAAATCAATTGCACTTGAAGCCAACAATAGGCCAGCCAGGCTGCTAACAGAGAAAGTCAAGAGATGCTACTCTCCAATATAAAAGAGAAAGAAATAAACCCAAACACATACCTAGTTTTCCATGTTGTTTGACACTCTCTCCATTGCAACTCTGAAGCTTTGAGAATTCAAGTAAGATTTGTCCGCTTGCCCAAAGCAAAGCACTTGGATTAAAGAAATCAGCACAGAGTAACAGAGCTAAAAACTACAAAAACATCAGGTAATGAGGGTTCCACTTCCTAATAATCTTGCTTTGGAGAAACAGAAATCCCTTTTCCTCTGATACTATTTCAAGGTTACGAGACTGAACAGAGAGTCTTGTTATTGTAGGAATAAGAGAATCAAATTAGCGAGAGAAATGTATTCGGATCATGAGGTGGATTTCCATGTATCCCACCTCTGCAGCGCAAGGAGTGGAGTTCAGAAAGCAACTTCACTGTGTGGGGCAGCTGTCAAATACTGCCCAATATAGTTTTTCTCCAGCCAGCAGCTTATAAGTGAGAGCATAAATTGGGTGTGGGCTGTGCTCACAACCTCCAAACCTCAAGGGCCTTTCCCAGGCTGTGAAAGGCATTTAACATTTGGCAGCCACTGTGATTACAGGGAAGAGCCCATTTGCAAAGTGCCCCCTTCAACCCACAGAGCTGCCACTGCAGGGCCCTCATCCCAGGTGGGATCACAGCAATGGCTTAGGCTGGAATTGCAGTGGCAAGATGCTGCAAAGTGCCTCTGACTCCCCAGTAAATTAATGCTCTTTATTAAAAATGTCTTTTCAATCACTCGCTTTTCTTTGCATCCAGACCTGAACATTCCTGGATTTCTCAAGGTCAGCTGTGCACAGGGATGCTCCTCTCTCCCACTACAACCCCCTGAAGTGATGATTTCTCCTCCTGTCTTTGGGCTCAGAGCAGAGCTGCCCTCTGTAAGCACCGGGTGGGTCACACTCCCCAATAACAGCCATTAGCTATGGATGGGATTTGGATTTCAGCATATTTGTATGGAAATCGCCCTTGTGGTGTCATTTTACTCCTTATAAATCACTTCAATATCAGGCTCATAAACCCAAGTGATTGTAGAGAACAAATAAATACGGATTCATTGCTGGCAATGTGCAGCAAGGAATGCTGCTGGACTGTTCTCCAAGGGCTGCGGTCAGCATGGGAGAGGTTTTCCACCCACTCCTTCCTTTTGTAGCCATCCCATTTTTACAATTTCAAATTCAGTATTTTTTCTAATATATTATACGTTACCTCCCATGTACTTAAACTGTACTTAAAAGCATGCTAAGAACTGGTAATTCTTTAATGGTTGTTCACTTACAAGCGATTGTGGGTCATTACACAATCATTTAAAGGGCATTAATGAGAACCATTTAATGGTTTTAGTAGAATATCATTGTAAGGGACAGGGGAAAAGTTACTGGCTGTAAATTTTTATGACCATTTCTTACAAAACGTATTACTTTAAAGATTTATGTACGTAACAATGAGTACAATAAAAGCCATGCTAAAAATAATTTGAAATCAAGATAATGCATATAGATAAGGTCCCACTTGCTTCAGTTTTCGATGCAGAAAGATTTTCTTTTCTTTTAGAAACCTTTCAACTTGCAGTGCAGCTTCAGCTCTCCTTTATGAAAAGCCAGAGCAGAAAAAAAAAGTGCTCAACTCTACATTTTAGCAAGGCATAAATTGTCCTTTACGGTCCATATTTTATTTTTACTTTTCACTCCTTGTTTTGCATATAAAGTCAGTATTTTCTCACTTTTTCCTCAGATACAGCACAATAAGACAGCTTTTAACCAGAATGTAAGGAGAATAAGGAGAATTACTTCCATAGGCATCTCGAACTGTACATTTCATTGCCTTTTTATAAATGGAAAATAAAGGAGAACTCTGCAAGCCAAAATTAAAAGGTTGGCTATTTCCCCACATGGAAATTCTTTATTACTGTACTAGACCAGAGCATATCTTGAAAACTACAGAAACTTATTTTGAAAACCATTCATATGGATGCATTAACCTTATTAAAGTGCTTTAATAACAAAACAGTCATCATATTATGCCTGGTTTTGTCCATTTGTGATTCCCATGGAATATCTAATGAGGAAGAGAATGCCCTTTTCCCCCAGTATTCTTGCATAAGTAGGAGAATATTTCTAATTAACAGGCAGAGTTAGTACAGCACATGAATTGAACTCAACCATATCTCTAGAAATGCTGATATTTTTACTGTTTGCATTAAGTAAGGATTGTATTTCTCTCCGAATCTGACCCAGTACCCATTACCAATAAGACTAAGATTTAAGATAACTTGGTCAAAAGATGGTGAATTATAACTTTTAATTAAAACGTGGAAAATAGTTTCTTTAAAACAAACATAATGCTTTCGAGATCATTAATTTTTTATGTAATGAACAACAAACTGAACCTGAATCTTTTCAAGTGTGACACTGCAGAGCCAAAGAAAGAGGATTTTTCAGAACTTCAAGGCAATAAACATAGGCAATGCAGCTCATCTGCAGCTTTTGAGTGTTTGGAAACACTGCTCTTCTTTCATGGGGAGTGTTGTTGGCCTTACACTCCAAAATTCAGTTTAAATTCTGAGATGACACAGATCTCAGTGAGTTATGAGGTGATGGTTATTACCATGCTTTCTTTTCCTTTTTACTGATTTTGTCCTATTTTGAAATGACTAAAGAAATTTAGGAGCTGAACTGATCTGATTCACTTTTGTGTCTGAGATTGTGTACAAAGCAATGATTAATATGGTGTGAAATGGTAGCTGTCTCACCTTCAATACAGAGTAACATTTGATCGGCTTCTCAGGAACTCTTATTGTTGTGAGCCTTTGAGCTTAGTCTCCAGAATCTGTTTAATACAAGAGCAGAATGCAACTGATTTTATTTAAATTGTAAATGCAGAGTCTGTGCAAGTCCTAAGTCCAACTGCTGCAGAATTCCATGGAGTATTGCCCGGTATGAGGCAGCAGATGCAGCTCCACATCCCATCCTCGAGCTGTCCCATGATTCTGTTCCCTGAACAAGAAGTGTCATCCACACCCAACTGTGACACAGCCCTAAAACAGGGACTAAACCCTGGCACCAGGAGATCAAATCCTCTTTTACCAGCAACCTGCATTTCAAAAAACAAAAGGGCAACACACTAAAATCAATGGACCACTTCATTCCCTGGTTTTGTGATCCTGTTCATTATTGGCATTTCTCACCTCTCTCTCACATTTTATTTTTCACTGGGTATTAATCACTGCTAACTGTATTTTCCCCTACCAATTCTTCACCTCATCAGAAAACAGCACCTGCACTCAGAGCACAAAATTAAGAGATTCATAAAAATCAGGGAATGAAATGGCACATTGGTTTAGTGCATCAGGGTTTCACCTCCAGGAACACAGGACTGTGAAAGAGGATGGGAGAAAAAACCCAAGAAGCAAAAATTTAACTAAAGAGAGTAACAGGAACACAGACAGGAAGATGGGCAAAGAGGATGACAATGGGAATGTAACAACAAAAAAAAAAAAGGTAACATTTGGGTGGATGAAAGATTAAGAACTACATGACTTTTTTTCTTTATGCACCTGCACATATTTCCATGTGCTCAGCACACACTAAAATGTGGAGAAAGGCAAAGGCAAAGCACTGAAATTGTTCACTTTTTTCCTATAGCCCCACTAAAAACCCAGGAAATTGAATGCCATAAATATCTTCAAACAATAAAGTTTTGATTTACAGAGAGAAAAGCAAATAAATTGTGAGTAATGATTTGAGGTTGTAGAGGTCTCCAAGTGCTACATGATTTCTATTTGTCATGTGTGTTTCAGTATTTAGATTCACTCAAGTACATTCAGAACACAGATTCTGCTGAGTTTTTTGAAGGTATTTGGCTTGCACTGAGCTTTTTCCTCTCTCCTTAATCAAATACCAACATGGACTGCACAGGCACCTTTGTAATTGCAAGACAATATGGGTTTGTTGCAATTATTGACTTGACACACACACACAAGTGCCTCTTCTTCACAGCTTTTTGAATTCAATCATGTTTACTGATGATCCTTTGGCTACTCATAAAAACAGAGACAAATATCTCCACAACTGCCTTTATTGTGAGAACAGCATTCACACAGGGCTTCAATCCACTGCCTTGTCCCTAAAATTGTTTCAAATAGCCAGGAAGCTACCTACAGTTCTGAGTTTCCTCTTCTGGCTTTGCAGTTAACTGAGAATGGATGGAAAATTAAAACAAAATGTATGGAATTGAATAATTAATTTACTATATGTTTCCAAGGTACCAAAGTTTAAAACAGCTGTGAGTAACTGCCATTTTCAGCTGTCAAAGTAGTTGCCAATACCCACAGCACAAAAATGAAGGAACAACTGCACAGGACCTGGGAAAGCCGGAGAGATGTTCAAAGCAGTGTCAGTTTTGGCTCCAGTGAGCTGATCCATGACATCTTAAATGCATATATGGCAGTGTCCTGGAAAGGTGATTTGGGATTAATCATGGTCTAGTTTGGGAGAGGCCTTAAAATCCATCCAGTTCCAACCCTGTGCCACAGGCAGGAACACCTCTCACTTGTAGGTGGACATTCAAGCTCTAGATTTCAGACGTGCAAAATATCCTGCTCAGAAATGTATTTTACAGCAGAAAATGCAGGACTTGAGCTGTTAATATCTGATCTACAGGGTCACCAAAAGACAGAAGGGCCATTTACTGCACCCAAGAATATTCAGATACTGCATCTGCTGATCAATAAAAGCTATCTTAAGATACGACAGTGGTGAAAACCAGTTAGAAACAGTTTATTAAGCACGGTTTTATTACAGACTGCAAAATTTCCATGACAGGGAGCTTGTTATATAAAGGAGCCTACCAAAACACTGGAGCCCTGGCTCTGTCTGGCTGTTACCAGGGTACAGGAATGGCTGCCACAGGGGCACAGATCATCACTCTTCTGGCATGATAGCTTCCTTTGAAAACAACTGCTGGTGACTTCTTAGACAAGCTTACAAGCCAGGAATTTGGGAAGATGAGGGGCTTGTGAATGGTGCATTCCAGTAATTCATTTGATCCAAGTAGAGCAAACAGGGACACAGTGATCAAAACAGTATTAGAAGTGCCTCCATGACGATCTGGGACAGGTAAGAAAGATCCCTGCATTTTGTTCAGCCTGGAAAAGTGAAGGCTTAGGGGCGACCTAATTGTGGCCTTCCAGTACCTGAAGGGAGTCTACAAGCAAGAGGGAGAAGTGCTTACAAGGGATGGAGTGACAGAACAAGGGGGAATGGATTCAGACTGACAGAGGAAAGGTTTGGATTGGATTTTAAGAAAAAAAATATGTTCCCTGTGAGGCTGGAGAGGCCCTGGCACAGGCTGTCCAGAGAAGCTGTGGCTGCCCCATCCCTGAAGTGTCCAAGGCCAGGGTGGCCTTGGAGCAGCCTGGGATAGTAGAAAGTGTCTCTGTCCACATCAGAGGGGTGGACAAGATAGAGCAAGATAGGCTTTAAAGTCTCTTCCAATCCAAACCATTCTGCTATGGGTTTCATTTATGATCTTGACTTACAATTTTGCTCTTCCCAGAACTATCAGCAGACACTGCTGGTACATCATTCTGAACTTCTGGTATAGCATCTCTGCATTAAAAAAAGTCCATTTTGACCTCTGTGTGGATAATTTCACCACACTAACACCTCAACTTTCTCTCTGCATTCTTCTGCCTATCACATCTCTGGGCATGCCCAAAGAAAAGTGTTAAAGAATGGTTTAACAGCAAAATTCATGTTTGTGACCAGGACAGAGGAGCAGTTTCCCTGCCAATCTCTGCCATAGCTCTCTAAGCTCCACCTGAAGGTGCAAGCTTGGTAGGACCAATGTGCCAGGTTATTTCCTGTGAATTCAGGAGCACATTTTCAAGCTGTGATGCAGGCAGTGCATCCTCTGACACAAGCTGGGAAGCAGAAAGTTGCCAGCCTCAGTTCCTGCCCGAGTGCTGGTGACTCCCTGAAGGATTTACCTCTCTGCTTTAGACGCCTTGTGTGCCACCGGGGAATAACAGCACTTACCTACTTCACAGCCAGGCTCTTGTGAGAACTAATTAATGTTTGTTGCCCAACACTTGGAATTTGTAAAATGTCATTTAAGTGATAAGTATTATTGCCATTATCATCAGTGCTGTCCTGGGGACCAGACACACGAAGGTGGCTGCTCCAAGAGCTACTTAATACATTAAGGACAACAAGCAAAACAGTAGAAAAAGCATCAAGTCTCTGATTTTCTTAGGAACAAGTGCTTAAAAAAATATATAGTGGTTGACATCATCTGCTTGCCTGAAAGATTTGTCTGTCATGGTCTCACTCTTGCTTGCCCCTCAAGAAGCTGCTCCACGTGGTTGTCAATGGGACCATTCTGGAATGGCAGTGGAACCCCCCACTGCAGGACCTTCCTGAAACTGAGATGCTGCCCATGTGCAGTTGAAGATGTCTGTTTCTCCCCAGCTTTGCTTCCTGTGGAATCTCATTTCCCTTTTTAATTTCATTTTCCCTTTCTAGACAGCAGAGTTAAGGTCATCAGCCAGTGATGTAATATGCCAGTTAGGAAGGTGCTAGAACCACATGAGATAATAACTATATTTAGTTAGAAAATTCCAACAAAATTATATTGCAAAAGTCTATTTCTGCAATTCCTTCTGAGGATATATTAAAAGCTATTTTAAGTATTCATACTCATTGGGAGGAAAAAAAAAGCCTAAACTAAATCCAAAAGGTAAGGACATGATTCAGTACCTGCAGAGAAAGACACTGAAGGTTTATCTCCTTTCAAAAGGCATGGATTCCTAGAAAACTCCTTCATTTTTATCCCTGGGACAGTCACATCCAGTTTGGACCTTGTACCCTACCAACTTCACACACTCTGAAAAACAAACTACAGCTCCAAGGACTGTGGTTCTCTGGAAACTTTCCTCATTAACCTGAGGTTCTTGGGAATCAACTCCAATCAGGAAGATATTTACATTCAGATCAATGGGAAATGAGACTTCCCAACACAAATTGTGTCCTGCACAATATTTTAGTGTCCCAAACCTATTAAGTGCTATAAGATTTATACCATCAAGTTCATGTACCATGCTATAATTTACATTTAAAAGTTGCCCCGCAGCTGCTTCCCCTTGGCCTGTTCTTCCATTATATCCAAATTAATAAAGTCTATAACTGTGCTAAGGAAAAGGAAGGAATGGGGGCTGGGCTGGAAGGAAAGAATGAAAACAACAAAGTCAACACTAAATGACAATACTTCCAAACTGCTGTAATGTGTCTGAAAAAATAGCTTAATTCACCTGTGATACTGTGTATTAAAAACAAAAGACTTGTTCATATTTTTGACTTCTAAAATGAGAAGTGCCTCAGCAAGGGATCACTGTGGCAACCACACTATGCAAATACAGTGGGCTTCAGTGGTGATCATTTCTGTTAAACCCTCAGTGATGCCAAACCAAGACAGAAGTGCAAATAAATTAATAAATAAATAAGTATCAGGATACAAATCACAGCTTGTGAAAACAGCCCTTGTAAATATAAAGTGATCTTGCATACACAGGTGGGGACAGGTCATTCAACAACCAGCACAGGGGGTGACAGTGGAACACACAAACTGGGCTGTACTCTACCCCAGGAGCAGAATTCAATTGGGGTCCCATGCACGGTATTTCCCTTCAAGGTAATCAACTGCTCAATGGGAATGAAGAATCCAAGAAGACAAAGCATATCATGGAATGTGTCTGAATTGTTGAGGGAAACTACCTGAGGTGAGTACAAAACATGTTTGTGCTGCACATTCTCTGTGCCCTCAGAAGGGGCTCATAAAGAGCTGGAGAGGAAGAGTGGCTGCTGTGATACGAGCCAACAGACCAAAGAACAAGCAGGAGCAGGAATGGGAAAGGTAGGAAGGGATGAGATAGTGTTAAACACTCCGTGCCTTCAGACAAAATGCCTCATACCCTCCAGTAACAGCTGCAGCAACCCCAGCCTTTATTTACTACATATCCACATATCTTTGACCTATATTTTGAGAGCTGTTAACAATCCAGAATAAGGACAAACAAAAAAAGAAGAGGGTTTTCTTTTTCATCGGGTTTTTCCTCTTCTCTTTTGTGTTAAATAGCACAGCCTCAAGCCATTCCTTACAGTTGCAAAGATGTTCAAATGAGGCCTTCAAAGGCTGGAGGCTGAACTCTCCCGGGTGGACTCTGCTGTAATCATTAGGCTAAGCAGAAATACAAAATTGCTGTAAACAACAAACTTATAAAAGAGAATGTTAAATATCATGCCACCAAGTCAACAGGAAACTGAAGCTTTCTGATACACAAGTCATGGTCATGATGCACACTGCGCTCACATCAAAATATAACTGGGTTTTCTTCTGTTTGTTCTTCTCCTATTACTCTGTGGAGAGTGAAAGGCAGCAGGAGAACAGAAGCAAGACAGACAATTGGGGTAACAACAGCACTTTCAGCTGCCTTTTGCCCCCATAACAGCACCACGAAGACAAGGAAAATGACCATAGCCTGCAAGTTGATTAAGGAAAAAAGGAGGTGAGAACTCCCAAAGAGGGCACAAATCCAGCAAGAGCAGATTCTGTGCTGAACAATCACCAATCCATCTTTAAAGCTGGAGCTTTCTCACATGATAGAGAATCTGGAGAGCACAGCCCTGAGCAGGCAGTAATTAGGGAGGGCACCCCTGCCTGCCTGCACATCCTCTCTGCTCAGCAAAGCCTCTCCTGCTCCAGGAATTGGAGAAACTCATCACTACTGCCCCCAAAATGGGAAACTTGCTGCAGATGTAGCTCAGCTGCTGACTAAGGAAACCAACAGAGCTTTCCTGAACTAAAGGACCGACTTGATTTTTGTGATCCCAAACTAATGGGTTTGTGATCGAAACAAGTTCAAGGCAAAAAAAAAATCTGTGCACTACCACCGGGTTCAGACCACCTCTATGAAATATACAGAGATGCACTTCATAAATATTTCCCAGTGATGTAAAAGAAAGTGCATTCCATGATAAAAGTCACCAGAAGAACGCTCACAAGAATTAACAGACCATGCTGCATTTTCACTAATGCCTCCAGCTTAACTCCTGAAAACACCAGTAAAAATATATGCATTTAAAACCAGAGATGAAATTAGAATTAATAATAAACTTGCTGCTTGCAAAAAACCTGCTTTATAAACAGCATATTTACTGAAAGCACACTCCCAAGGGTCTGTGTTAAAATGTAACACTTGCCTTTACAATTGTACACTCCAAATAATAAGTTTGGGCTTAAAGAGCTTGCACACTTTGTTGCACCCAAACTGTGTGCAGGCACAGCACATGAAGCTGCTCTAATCTCAGGCTGCCTTCTGAGCACTGCTTTAAGTTACCCTACTGGCAGTTTCTCCAAGGTACTGCCTTGGCGAGGGACAGGGACAGCAGAGGGGACCACGTCCAGTCAAATTCACCTTCAAAGACAAACAGAGCCTCATTTATTTTGCCTGATTGGGAAAGCCAAAATCTGCTTCTGAAAAGAGTGGCAGTTATGATTTCTCAGGCAAATTGGTCTTAAATTATGAAAAACAAAATAAACTTTCAAGTCATGGGCTGCCTGGCAGAGAGAGAGAAACTCCCAGCTGAAAAGACTTTGATGAATTCAGTTTTCACTACAGGTGTCGCTTTCCTGCTTCACTTCCTCACACATTTCCTCTCAGCACATTCCCTAACATCATTTAATGCTGGTCTAACTCACTTCCCAGAGCAGCCACAAATACATCTAACATTTACAGACCCCTGCCCCAAACACTAATCCAAATGGAATAGCTGTTTTCCCACCTCACTGGTGGCACCCAGACCAGAGCTGCTCAAACATTTTACTATAAAGAAAACACCAAAACAGTTCAAACCAATGAGGAGCTGAGCTGTACCAGGAGTCCTGTGTCATGTAAAAATTCATCTCTTTTGTTCAAATTTCACTTCATGGTCTGTTGTTCTGGTTTGGTTTAAAAGGTTAAAATTTTACTTGGTAAAAACAAAAGTATAGAAGTTCCCCACTTTATCTCCAAAATCTCTATGATTCTGAAGCAGAATTCCTCCTTCCTGCCTTTCCCTTCAGAAAAGTATAGTTAATAGTTTCAATTCACACAGCTGCATTTGGGAGTGAAGTTCCTGGCACTGATCAGATCCCACAGCACCAACTTTACACTCCAGGCACAACAGGTGTGCTGAGCTGCCCTTCCATAGGAAAACACCCTGTCCCTGGAATATGGCATTCACTCATGGCCATCCAAACCGAGGCTCTTAGTAGAATAAATGCAACAATAGACCAAACTTGAGTCTTTAAGGTGACATTTTCCCCAATGATTCTAATTTTTGACTGTCCTAGAAGTGGGTTTATGCAAATTTTGAAAGAGAATCTGCCATCACAGACAAACCTCTGCCAGTGGGAACAGGAGGCCCCACGGAACCACGTTCTTAAAGGGAGCAGTTAAAATGAAACCTCTGCTCCAGCATTTCCCTGGATCAATTCCCAATCAAGCCCCAATTCCTTTTGTTTTGACAGTTTTTGTGATGTAAAAGAGAACACACATACAGGAGAAACACAATCAAAGTCCTTGCTACTTGAGACTCTGGAAGTCTCTCCTATTTATAAATAGCAAAAACGTATGTTTATGTAAAGGGAAACACTGATTTACTAGAACTGATTGCTTCACAGTCTAATTACTTTTCAACTGGCTGTTCCAAATTAAGATGTCATTGATGGCTTTTTGTGATATATTTCATTTTAAGCAAATTTATTCTATAATAGAGCACATCATAATGGAAAGCAGAGTTTCCACTCTTCCCTCCTCTTTGTAGCCTGATATCTTGACAAGTAAATTAAATTTAGCAGTTAAAATGCTTCCATTAGTAATTTTATTAAGTTAATTAAGGAATCTCTCTTTCTGAATTTTAACTACATTCATTTCAGCACAACCTTGATTTTTTTTTTAAATTCCATATATTTAGTAACTGTGATGGTTTCTAGGACAAACAACTACCTATAGGGCAGTCATGAGCCTATGACAAACCTAACTAAGGAAGAAAACAGATTTTCAAGTAAAAGCTCACTTTTTTCTTTAAATTCTTTTGCTCTACAAATCAAGTAAGACTCTCCTACTGAAATCTAGGGACAGGAATTGCTGTGAACAATTGCGGGCTCTAGAAACCACAACAGAAACTGCACATGTAGAACATTTCTGCTCTAGAAAATAAGTAAACATGTGTAAACCGTATCAATAAAATGAGAATTACTGAACCCTCACCTGTTGCTTAAGTCAAATTCATAACTCCCGGTCTATAGAAAATTTACATATCATAAAAAGTGCCTTTCCTTTTATCTCTTTCATCTTTCAACACAAAAGAAACATGGATATAACCAAACACTATGAGAGCAACTGTCCCCTTTTATATCCCTCCTTCCTGAAATGTGGGACTAAGAGATTTGCAGTCACCTCCAAAGCAAAGAATTTCGAATAATCTGTATCCAAAGTAAACTGATATATTGTAAAAAATGAGTTAACAAAGTGCCTTATTTTTTCTATCACTGCAATATGCCAGAAGCCTCTTGTCACATTTTCTGATAGTAGAAAAAAAAAAAAATCTAATTTATCTCCTCACCTAAAGGAAGTGGATTTTTCAATAAACAGCCAAACTTTCAAGGCACCCCAGGAGCAGGGCCAAACAAATGATAACGTCCACTTGACATTCCATGGTCTGCTGCAAAGCAATGTCTCCAAGAAGTAAAATATGATTATTTAAGCCCAAACACTAAGCACAGGGAAGGCTGACACTGATTGTGCATGACAAGGCCACCCAGGGGCATGGCTCAGCACGGGCAGATTAACATGTACAGATGTAAGAGTGCTCCTATCAGAGCCCAACACAGGCAGCAAACAACAACTGGAACAGGGAATTGCTGGCTGGCTCAAAGATCAGCTGATACAGGTATAGGAACAGCTTGGAGAACATGGAGCTGGGGGGAGATGCTGCAGGGCTCCCTGATCCCACCTGACCCCAGCAGGGACCAGGCAGCACCTGCAGCCAGGCCTGAGGTGCTGTGGGACAGGGCAAGCTTGGCAAGAGCCAGCGTTGGGAGTGTAAGGGAGGATAAACCCACTTAGAGGAAGCAACTCTGTAAGCATCACACATTAAATCCATGGCTGACTGAACTCCTTGGATATCTTCTTTTGTTTCCTGGCTTTCCTCACCAGAGCTTTCCAGCACACACAGGACAGGCAAGGAAGAAGACTGCTGGGCCAAGGATGAGGTAAAATTGGGAGTCTAAATTACTGCAGCACAGATCATCCCTAATTATGGCAGAGTGCAAATAAAACCAGCGATAAAATGGACTATTAAAAATGATATTCATGTTGTACTGATGGAGAACTGCCTATGGAGATGTTGATCCCACTTCACAATGCAGTTCCAAAAGCAGTAGGTGCCTTTTGCCAAGAGCTTTGGCTGAAAGATGGGAACAAGGTCAACACACAGCAGAATTTCTCTACAAACAACAGCAAACAGGCTGTGGTTTTCTTCATTAGTAATGGGCAGAGGACTTAGGATGAAACTTTTCCCAGCTTTGTTACAGAATTTGTACCTTACTGTTTATTTTTGCAAGAACAGAAATGTCTCAGACAAATTCTCCAATGAGAAAATATAAACAAAGTTCATCAGTTTCAATCAAAATGTTTGGTTTCATATTTATAAATTAAAAGACTTGTTGGATGTTGTTCATCCCCCTCCCCCGTAATTAAAAAGGTGACAAGCTGCATTTAGAGCAGGATTCCAGTCATGGAATAAAAAAAACTAATAAAGCTGAAAAACACATGAAGTCTTTAAGGTTGTTTTTTTCTAAATCAAGCACAATTAGTCAACCATTACTGATCTATCATTTGGATAAAAATAAAGCAGTAAAGCAAAAGTTTGTGTAGTGAATAAATTCCTTAACCCTCCTGTTCTAATAATTAACCTTTCTAATACTTAGACACATACACAAGCTTGCAGAACCAACCTTCTCATACCCAACACTTAACATTAATTAATTACATTCTGAATCTTAAAACTGAGTTGATATACAAATAACAGCGATCAAAACATGATACATAACTTCTCAATTCACTTGGCCTGAAGCCTGAACTCTATTTTCAGAGGTAGGAAAATAACAAAACACACCAAGAAGCAGAAATAGTCTCCATAACATGACTTTTGATGAAGACTGGGACACAACTTCAGTGCTTGCACCACCCCATTGCTTTAGAAATATTCTGTGCCACTGTTTTAAGCAGTGAGCAAAGCTTTCAGATACCAGCCCAAAGTTTTTTGGGGAAAAGAGAACATCTGAAAAAATACAAATAAACTGCAACTTGCAGGCCCGATTTTCCTCATTTTCAGTCACATTTTTGCTTTATGGTGCCTCATGGACAGTATGAGACAAGTTAAAGTCAGCTTCCCATCAGCCTTCTGAGATCTGTGAGTGGGACATTTGACAGGGAACAGAGGGATCCAGACTTCCATTAGGTAAAGAATAGCAAACATGACCTCAAACCACATGGAAAAGCAGGAGTGTGCAGGCAATTCCTAGGATTACACACCCCAGACTCAGCCATCTTTGTTTTGAAGAACTGGGTCCAAAAAAACGGTGCCTGGGATTGTGGGTCTTTACTTCCACCTGCAGCCAGCCACAGGTGTTATCTATTCAGCAATTCTGAGAACAGCAGTTTCTCTCTTTCCCTTAATTCAGTGAGCCCAGAGAGTCTAGCAAAGTTTAAACCCAACAAAAGTACCATCCTTCCTCAAAAGTTCCTCCTAGGTTTGGATTTTCTTTCCATAAATCCAGGGATTAATGACTATGTGAACAAGTAAAACAAATGCTGCTGAAAACAGTCACCACTTTATTTTTTTTGCCACAAAACTGAAGACGCTTCGCAAAACCACAAGAACATCAAAAGCTGGAAAGGATCCTGAGAGATTGGCGAGTCCATTGTCAGGCCCTGAATCAGGTTCAGGTGTAGCTGCATGATTTTTAAACAGGTGTTTTTCCATCTTGTTTTTTAACACCTCTAATTGCAAGGTTATACAACTGCTCTCAGCAGTTCATCCCTGTGGTTAGGGAGTCTACATCTGCACTAAAAATAATTACCAAAAAAAAAAAAAAATCAACCTTGCTAATAATCAAGTCAATTATTTCTTGTTCAACACTTGGTGAATATGGAGAAGAACGATTGCCTCATAACCTTTTATTCTTTAAGACTATTCAAGTGCCTCTCACAAACTAATTCCTTCTAAACTACACACCCACAATTATTTTGACCAGGAGATTTGCTACTTTTAAACATACTCCAGCTGAAAACATCTACACATTGCATATCAGTCTGCAGACTGTCAAAAGGAAGCACCTATTTGCCCTCAGTTTGCAGCTACAAAACTGGGACCAAGTTAGGATTTGGTATCACCACCCCCTTCTCCTCCACACTCACATTTTGGCCATTTTCTCTCTCCCCTGGAGTCCCCAGTCACAGCCCTAAAGCAGAAGCACCAGACTTCCCTGCTGAGCCCTACAGGACCTCTAGAACACAGGCCACTGCCTCATCCCAAAGCACCATTTAGCAATTTACATTAAAAAAACCCAAGAGATGAGCTTAGGTAAGGAATTGTTTTCCAGTACTTCCCAGTCCCAATGCTAAAACACAAACACACAACTTCTCAAAATGTTGCAAACCAAAACAAGATCCTTAGCTGGCTTTGGAAATAGAAAACTCCTTTCCTCCCCAGCATTAAATTGTTTTCTAATATCTTATCAACACATGTGTTTCCTTCATTAAAAACAGACATATTTAACTCCATGACTTTTTGTTATGTGTACTTAATTTCCAAAGCAAAGTCAGATACAGACCCAGCCTAAGTCTTCCAATAATATGCCCCACACAGTGTAACCAACAAATAATGTGAAAACCTTCCACAGAAGCCACAAACTTACCTTTGAAGAGCCTCTCTCTATGGATCCACTGGTGGCAGACAAAGGACTTTAGGTCAAGACCAGCACACTCCAGTTGGAGAAAGTATAAAAATCAAATCTAGCTTTCTATCATTCTATTTGTAGAAAACTGAGGAGAAAACTCTACAAAGTGATTTAAAAAAAAAAACCCAAAAAACAAAAAAAAAACAACTAACTGATTACAAATTCATCAACTAAGTTTAGCTCCCCAGTCAGATAACTCAAGCCACTCCAGAAAGGCTGAAAATCAGGATTGCACTGGCCTGGCCCCACCCCTGCCCAGGGCTTTTCTTTGCTTCCAGAGCCCAGGATTGGTTTCTCTCTAACAAGGGGCACCTGTTGAAAACACCTGATTCAAATTACACTCAAATTATAACAGCTGATATTCAAGTGGGGTGTTAGTTTGTTGGGGGCTGGGGTATTTTTTCCCCTTCTTGGTCAAATATAACAATTTTTCTGAAGTGTTTGTATCCATACTCCTTTCTAGAGTATCAACCTGGAACAAAATCAGTCTTTATGTGAGAGGTGGAGCTAGAAATCATTCAGTTCAAAACACTGAAAAACACAATTGGAAATAAGTGCTTCTCTCCCAGATTCTCTCTGGTGGATCCCAACATCTTGTTTAACTCCAGTGCAAACCCACCCTAAATGAAAACACACCATACCTAGGGAGTGTTTGTGGAAGTTGACAGAACACCAAATTAATTCTGATCTCCTTTATGCTGTGTTAAATAGAAATATTGCATGAGCTGTCAACTTCTTTCTGAATGATCTTCATTTCTATGCCAATGTTATCCTGCCAGCAAGTACAAACAGCCCATTGATGTTATCTCCAGACATCAAATAAATACACTTTTGGGTCTGAAGGGATCTGATTTGATTCCAGACTGTCCTTTCCCCATCACTGGAGCCAGGATTTCACCCCTGTTTCTCATATACTTTGCTGGATTGCTCCTGCTTTACATAATACTCTTGAAATGTTTGCCATCTGAATCAACCCAAAAAAGTGCTGTTAAATGACTCAGAAAACTTTTTTGCAAAGATCCAAACTTTCAGAAGCTCACATACAAACTGCCTTTAAGAAAAGCATAACTCCTATTGCTGTGTTCTAATCCAAGTTTGAAAGGCTCCCTGAACAAGAAGTTGCACAAAGGGGTGACTTTGGGATGAGAGGGGGGGTGGATTTTTATCTTTTCTGGTTTTCCACTGTTATTCTTGTCCTAGAGTAAAGGCCTCCTGGCAAGCAGCCTGTAAATCCAACAATAATACCAATAACAATTTAGAAACAGAATACCTTATCTGAACTGTATTTGAGTTTAGTACTGAGGACACCTTGAGTCATGGTAAGCAGAGGAGAACATGAACACCTGGGGTGTTAGAGGGCAGCACTTCATCCCAACACAGAAATGCCTGTCTGGGCAGAGGGAGCTGAGACAGGAGAGCCCAGACAGTTTCTGTTCCAAGGAGCTGGACCCCAAACAGCTGCTGATCCCTCACAAACTGTTCCTTGTGTGTTTCCAGCTCCCACCCAAGCTCTGTGTGCTCCTTGTTAGGGTTTACCTGCCAGGCTGGGCCCTGCACTGCTGTCTGTAAACTGCAATTAGGAATTTAGCACACCTGCACATGAAGCATCTTTCCAGCCACAGAACAGTCAGACAGCAGCTGACAGCTCTGTAATTCTCCAAGAACTTTGGAGGCTGGTGGAACTCAGGGCCAAAATCCAGCTCACAAAAACTGGTGGGTTGGGCCCTTCAAAATTTGAGGGGGATGAACCCAAGGAGCTGTAAATATACTGGAGATGGACAGGCTGGGACCATGGGCCACACTGGATCTTTTGGAAAGTGCTGGAATTATGGTTCTAATGAAATTGCCAGTAGTAATTGTGTTACCGGGAGCTTGAAAACCCTTTTTCATGAACTAGACAGCAGCAAAGTAAAAATACTTTAAAAGCTACAGTAGGAGGAAATGCTGATTGCTCCAGCTTTCATGTCCATGTTGGAATGCAGAGGGACAGCACTATCATGGAGCAGCATTAGAACCATCAGGACTGCTTTGCCACACCTCCTGGAACTATCAGCTGGAATTTGGGGGTTGATTTACCAGCACAAGTTCTTTGTCATGCACCACGAGAAATGGTCAAAAATGTAATGGCATCTGTGTGGAAAAGTTTGCAATGGTTCAAATCATTTGATGCTGAAAAAAACACATCAGATGGCAAGAAAGGATGTAATGCCCTCAATTCCTGTTCACAGAAGACTCAGACAAAGGGGGTACAGCAGCTCCATAGCACCAGACCCCTAGCACAGGTACTGAGGCTGGGTTTGTGGATTTGGGGTTTTTTAATGTTTTATTCAAATTTATGTGGCTAAGGTATTGCTACAGCTTCACAAAGAACATATAAACATGCAAAATTTCAAACAGCACACACGTTTGTGCAAGGAAATATTTTTCTGGGGAAGGAAGGCAATGCAGGAGTGCAGAGCTGAAATCTTTACCTGAGACCAACTAAAGCAGAATGCCAGACACAGCAGAAATAGGAAGATAATTTCCTCAGCCTACAGTTGTGAAATTTAGTAAAAATTACTTCTCTCCACCCCCCAAAGAGACAAAAGATTTGATTTGTCCACCCCAGTGGATAAGGGGAAAAATCAAGATGGATGGTTTCACCTGCACACCTTTAATAACAACACCTCATTCCAGCAGATCCCACAACACTTCTGGAGTGCTTTGAAAATGTAGGGAAAGTGCGATGAGAAAGGATTTTTATCAGAATATGCACCTAGGAAAGACCTTGGCAAATGGGATGCAATTCCCTTTTGTTGTATGCAGAGTAAGCGTTAGAATATGAAAAATGTCCTTGTTTTCCATAGGTACCTTCTCACTAAAATACAGTTTTAAGGCCAGGATGAAGAACCATAATTCTTGGAAGGATGGACCTTTGCTTCTGATAACTCCTGATATAAAAGGGAGAGGGATGTGACCCTCCTCATGTGCAGCAGAGGACAGAGATTCTGACCACAGAAAAGAGAATAGCTACAATTACCTGAGCCTTGGCTGCACTAACTTCCCAGAGGCAGTTTGTCCCCATTTTAAACTTTCTTTCAATACAAACACTGATGCAAAGCCAAAATCTGGGCTGTGTTTCACAAGTTGCTGGTTTCAGATCAGGTTTCAGAGTGTAAAGGGAGGAAGACCTTGATGCATCTCTGAAAGAACTGGGTCTGAAGTTAAAGTGAGCAGTTGTCATTTGCAGAGCAAATGCAGTTATACAAAGTTTGGGGAGGGTTCATTACTCAGCACAACATATTAATCAATGTAAATGTGATCAGGGCAAGCTGGGACAGCAGAGAAAGGTGACATTGAATCTTTGTTCTGGGTGAAGATGTACCAAACCAACCACTAAGAGGTGGCAAGGAAAGTCAGTACAGCTAAAAATGTCACAGATTTTAAGGATGTTTCCAAGAGTCAGTACAAAGACACTGATACTGAAACACCTGCCTGCTATTACTGGCATCATCATCACTAAAAATTCAAAGTAAGATACCTTCCTGTCACCAACCACACAGTCCTGATCTTGAAGATAATTAAAAAAAACCCAAAACAACTGGACATTCATTGCTCCTCCTGAGATGGAAAAATGCCACTAGGAATGTCCTAAATAAAACCTCCCAAACACAAAAGCAATAGAAAGATACATTTATGGGGATTTATCAGGGAAACACTACTGTCTATTACTTATGTCTGTAACATGCCTATTAATAACTTGTAAATACAAAAAAAAAGTCCTTATTTAGTAACCATGTCAGCAGTAAATTTTATGAAAAGAACAGACACAATGTCCTTAGATTCACCCTTCTAATGGCTTTATTTAAGGAAGAATAGTGAGGAAATATTAATTGCAGTTACATTATTCAGATTTGTTTCTAATAAATCTGCAGAGGAGACATTGTGCCTAGAAAACATAAAATGTCCCAGAACAACCCAACCTCATTGTCACTGTCCTGTTGTTGTTAGCTCAAAGCTCAGCTACAGCAGGACTCGATCACCTGCATGTGGAGAAGAGGCCTGGGAAAGGAAATGATGAACAAAGTAATCTCTTTGATGGACAGAGACTGAGTGACAGAGCCTGACTTCTGAGTCCTCAGGAGGCACTGACTGAAGGCATTGTTGGGAAATTTTTAGGGCAGAGTGAGGGGTCTGTTTCTCACACAGGAGGCCCTATGGATGGTGGGAGAAAGCTGCAGTAGCTCAGCTCACTCAGTCTGGGGATGAACACGATGGGCTGGAGGGCTCACAGCTCTGGCCCAGCCCAGCGGTCTCAGATGGGCCACCAGACACTCTGGCTCGTATCACTCTCACAAGGTCATTTAGCACCAGCTTTATGAAACTGTAGGATATGAGAGAGAGACTGGGCCCAGCAGCTGCTGCAGCCATGGGCACAGCCACTGTCCAGACCCCACATGTCCATAAAAGATAACGTTTGGTCAGGAACAAGTGAGCTTGGAAAAGAACTTGGCACTTCTCCTGCCCTTATTTACATTGTGGTGACATCCATCCCGTGCACTCATGGGTGGCTATGATTTTTGAGAAATCCTGGCTCTGTTTTGCCCAAGTCTCTGCTGGGTAGCCCCACTGAGCCCACAGAGAGCTGCCAGTCCTGCTGTGGGACCCTGCCTCGCACCTGAGATGCTCCACTCTCACTTCTGCTGCCCACATGGGTGGTGCTGCTCCCTCTCTGCTCAGCCCATCATTATTCCAAATCCCTCTGTTTCTTCACATGCCAGACAATTTGCCCTCCCACATTCATGCAAAGCTTTGGATACATAGAAACAGAATGTAAATGCAGTTTATGAAATTGTAATTAAAGATTATATTGTTTCAGGCTTCCAAAAGGGTGCAGCTGAAAACACAGCCTATAGTTTCAATAAGAACATGACTGTAAATTCGAGTGAAACCACTTCCTTTGCTTAGACCTTTCATGCCTTCAAATGCATGAAATACAGAAATACTAAACACAGCAAAACTTCCATTGTGAGCTCATTCCAGAAACCTGAAGCTTGGTTTGTCTCAAGGCACCAGGTAAAGAAAAACTTTCATAAAAGGCTGTTGATATAAAATATAACAGCTATAATGAAGGGAGGTGTTCACATAGAATTAACAGAGTTAGGAGAAAGCTTTGAGCAGAGGGAAAGGAATTTCAATACATTTATAAAAACTGTTTTACATGGAAACAAAGGTATTTGTTGAAAGACTGTAGATATCAGTTTAATGTAATGCAATTACTTCCTACCCTGTGTAAGCATTTTAAACAGCCAGGTGTGAATCCAGCAGAAGGTGTGATGGTTTATTTTTGCTTATTTATTTTACTTCAGGAGGAGGAATTACTGTTGGTCTAATTAATGGAATAGAAATAGCTACAGCACAAAGAAGATGAGAGTTAAAGATCAAAGTGTGACTGAACCTAGAGAAGTCACCTGGGAGCAGATTTACATGCCAGATCTGAATTAGCCAGATTCAGGTAGCCTGGGCTCCTCTCAGGCCTTCTGCTGTTTCTCCTGTCTGATTGGCTTTGTCTTGAGAGACACCCAAACAATCAGAAATGCTCTGCACTGGGGCTTAAGAGAAGGGAGCCTCCTGGGGCTTATTGTGGTTTCAAAAGTCTGAAATCAACAGTAAATTAGGTGCTCATTTTCTTTTTTAATACCTAACATGCAACTATCTGCATTTGCAGGTACCAAAATACCTTCAAAACAAATTCTTTGATCTTGATCTTAATTTAACCACTTAGGTGTCACAAAAGTACTTTTGGGGAGGGAAGCAACAGGAGAACTGCAGGTAAGGAAAGTTGGGAGAGTGATGTGGATCCCAACATTCATTAGTAACACTTCTACAGAAAATAGATGGAATTGTTCATGAAGTATTTTTGTGCTAAGGTTCACAGGCTCAAAATCTAAGCAACTGGGATGATGATATATCCTCTTAATCTAATATGTATTTACAAAATCTGTGCAAATCTCTATAAAGTCAGAGTTGTTTTCCCAAAGAAATAAGACTTAGCTCCTTCTTGTCTCTACTAAATATTCAATGCCAACCGGCCAGAATGCATGAGAAACCCAGTAACAATAAACCAGTAAGCCCACATGAGAGGGAGTGGAAAGAAAGGATACAGATTTAAGGTTTAAGCTTCTAAGAACTTTTTGCATTGAAAACTAAAAAAATTCACTCAGTTTGCCCAAGAAGAGAGCTACTGAGTTTATCTGGGGGTTGCAGCCAAGCACCTTCTCGCTGGCATTTTCCATTGTCCACTGCCCTGTTCAAACCCTTCACTTCAGAACATGAAGGGAAGCTCCCACCTGCAAGAGCTCCTCTGACCGTGGATGCTCAGGCAGGGCTGAATCAGGAGTAAATCTCTGAGTGCCAGAACAAAAGGCCAAGGAATGTTATCTGTGATTACAAAGGCTTTGCAGCAGCTCCTTGTGAGCAGTTTGCAAAATCCACATGAATCACAAATGCTGGTGTTTCATCCAGTTGTTCTCTGCTAAAACTACCTGTATTCATGGCAAAACACAGCACAAACAGGGCTTTGGTACCAGGCTTCCCAAAACAGGCTCCCTACTTGGAGAGTTCACAAACTTCTCCTGATGTTCTGGTTTAGGTCAGCAAGGAAAGCATCAGGCTTGGCTGGGCTTGGTAACAAGTGTGGAACAACCAAAATCAGCAGTGATCAGGGAAGAGCAAGAATTAAAAAGGCAAAACTGCAAGAGAAAATGTTGATTTCCCAGCCATGGCAACTAAAATGCCCTGATAAGGAACTGGGTTCACTTCCTCAGTCCCAAGCATGGCAAACATCCTTCGTTTTCTGAGGAAGTGCAGGGCCTGAAGTCACTACCAACATTTTCTGCTCACTTTAGAACTGAACCCCAGCCATATAAACACTGGTGCCTATGTGCAGGGCTGAAAAGAATTACACAGCTATTTTGTTTAAACAGACCATGCTGAATCTTTCAACCTTTTTTCGGTGGCATGACCAGTGGGTTCAGGAATGCTGTGTGTTTGGACAGTGTAAGACCTTTGTTGTTGTTGGGGAAACTCTGGCTTGATGCCTCTATCCATCTAAATAACTGGGATAAAAGTGCCTGGAAATGAGAAACACATGTGGGTCTCCAGATCTGTGTTTTCCCCATGCAGGATAAATAGGAACTTTTCATCTTTCCCCAAACCATTCAGGCATTTGGTGCCATGTGTCTCATTAGCCAAAGGAGAGGTTCCCCTGAACCTCCCAAGGAAAGGGAAACAGGGTTCCTGCCTCCAATAAAAACACTGGACTTTCAAAGATTGGCCAAGAACATTCATTTTGTGCCTCTCCTTTCTAAGTACCACCAGTCCAGAAGGCCACTGAAATGTCAGCTCAGGGGTGTTCCCTGAGAAGGAAGGGCCTTTTGATGCATTTTAGCACATAGTTGTTGTGCAGCCAGGCACAGACTCACTGCAAATTGTATTTTATACTTCTTGTTTTATCAAATGAAAATGAAATTGAGGAAGGATATAATCCTGGATGTGAAATAAATTATTGGGATAAAAAAAGGAGCCTGATTCCCTTCATAAGCTATTAATAACTAGCTTTTGCAAATATCATTAGTAGGTAAACTATTATAGTGCTTTTTGCAGTCTTATGAATCTCAGTGTAAGAGTATTACGATAAACCTTGAATTCCAAGTCTTTGATGTACCTATTTAAAAACATAAATATGGCCTGCCCCAGGAGAATGGTGAGATCAGGATCTCTGCTGGTCTTGGATGCTTTGTTAAAATATTTTTTCCATCAGTTACGGAATCACAAGGAGTAAAGTGCTTGGAGCAAAGGCCCACAGTTGCAGTCTTTTTACTACAGGTCCATCTCTGAGCTGAACAGTGATCTCCCACCAGGCAGTGGCAATGCCTTCTCCCCAAGATATCTTCCAGTGAAATAAATAAAATAGTAGTATTTAAAATATATATATATATATATATATATAGGCCATAAGTGTGCATAGAAATATTTAAATTTAATGACTTCTTATGATAGCTCAAGAGCAAGATTATCTGTTTTGATAATAAATGTATCAATGCTTGGATGGGGGTGACAAGATATTCCTGGGTGACAAGAGATTCTGAATGTTACATACACAGAAAGTTACAATTTTCTTAAAACCTGTGAAATGCTCAGTGATTTCATGTGGAGCTGAGGTATAAAGAAAGCAAATCAATGGTAATTTATTCTGCTTTCCTTGGTTTTCATTAGGTATCTGGTTTTCAGGACAGTGTCCCGACACATGTTTTTCAAACCTTCCGCTCACTACAAAATCCTTGATAAGCTGAGGGCAACTACAGTATCACCATGAAAATGAGCATTTGACAGAAATATTTCTTAAAGTTCATGAAATTATTTACAAACTTCTGGACATCTGAGCATTTTTATAATCCTACAGTTATTTGGTATTTTGCCCACATTAAGAATCTCAAGCCCATGTTTAAAATCTGAGGTATTGCATTTCATGGCACCAAGGGGCCAATCCGGTTTCATTGCTGTAGCTGATCTTTATGGCAGATTCTGACTCCCCTTAAAATACTCCAGATTCAGGAACACGTGCACCAATGACAACTGAAATATATGACATTTTTCAAAGCACACAGAGAGGAGAATCAGGTCAACTGTGCTTCTGGCAGCAATCTGGAAATTCCGTCATGAGCCCTCTGGAGAGCTCACGACAGGGGCTGTGCAAGAACAACCTTTGCTGAAGTTTTTCTACAAGTCCACCTCCAAACCAGCACTTGTCTCTGAGTTTGGGGAAAGCAAAGGAACAGAGAAGATGTCTGAAGCTCTGGAAGGGTTTAAAGAGTCATGTTTTGAAGATCCCAGTCAGCCCCAGTCAATTCTGCTGGGCCAGTGAGCAGCTCAGAGCCGAAGTCTTCCACGCTCAGCTCGGATGTTCCCTTTCCCTGTGGAGTGGGACATGACAAGCAAGGCCAAATCCAAGAGGAGATAACATCTCTAACTCTGTGCCTTCCACCCGAGTTTCAGGCTGTCCTGTATGTTACAATATCAGATGGTAGATGATATGCACAGTCCTAAATTTCCATCTCTACAACAAAATATAAACTCCTGTAAACATTTCACTCGCCAAAACAAAAAGGAGCAAAAGTATCCTCAGATGAAACAGCTGAGGAAAATGAGCTGAATAGCATCACTCTGACAGTTTTCTTACAAATACCTAATCAATTAATTAATAATTAAACAGGTAAACCCACATTTCCTGCATGTAGGTCTTACATTCACAGCACATCCTTCCTCTCTCCTTGATTTTTCAAGAGGCCCTGTCTTCCTCTGAAATTCAAGCTCTAATTCTTAATTCCTAATTTTCTTAAATGTAAATTGAATGTATAAATATTATGTTCAAAAGCACCAAAACAATGGTGCCGAGGGACAAAGAGACTCGTTCACTCATTCACTCAAAAGCTGTGAGGAGAATGTGGGATGTGATTTGCATGGGAAGAATGGTACCAACATCAAAAGTTATTCCAAACAAAACGACTGATTCATTCCAAAGGGAGAGGCAACGATCTTGTATATTCAAGCACATCAGGCAGAGTGAATTATAATACATAAACACTATTGTATTTTAAGATAAAAGCATGGGGTTCCCAAAACATAGGAGAAAATTAGCATTTGAGTTCTGAAGACCCGAGTAAGCTGAATACATTTCCGGAAAGAAAAACCACCTGGTTCACTCAATTATAAAAAGCTCCCTCTCATTTAGCTCTATGCAAGTGACAGCTGGATCCTCCCTACACCTCTAGCTTCATTTTTAGGTATTGCTACTTGTTCCAAAGCATGCAGGACAAGAAGAAGACGAAGGAATTCTGTGTATTTATTACTGGTGCAGATAAGATTTATATCTGACATCCCAGAATAATGACAACTACACTGGCAACTAAGATATTCTTGTTTTAGAACTGAGCAACTTTTAAAATGCCCTTTTAAGCTTTGCAGCCACAGAAGAGTCTTAATAATTGATTATAATTGATTTTAACCTTGTCCTAACCTGGATAAAATGGCAAAGCCAATCATCTTTGTCCAGATGGGATACGAGAAAAGAGCCCCCAACACACAGCTTTAAAAGCTCCAGACATGAGCAGAAGATAAAATATTTAGTCTGCTGAAGCCTTGACCTCCCAATTCCAGCCAGTTTTGAACTTGAATTGATTTCCGACAAGGCATCTGGGAGATGATTACAACAAAATGCACTAAAGCTGGGCAGCCTTTATTTTAACATCCCAGCAGCTTAACCTGTTAATAACAGCAATTGTTTTAGATACAATACCAATTTCAGTAACAGACACTGGGAAGGGGCCATGGGATACAGTGGTGTTAGAGCACAGCCACTGGCATTCCTCTCGTTTGTGTTTCCACCACAAACCCCACGTTTCTGGGCTTTAAAACCCAGCCAAGCCAGGGCTGAGGCTGCAGATGGCTGAATTGCTGGCTGAAGCCAAGGGGGCTTTCCCTGAGTAAGGATAAGCACCATGAGAACTTGGGCGTCAAAGAATTTATTATCAAGTAAGAGATGAAAACACCAGAGCTATGTATTTCAGCCAAAGGATGAAAAGGCCTTTGCAAATAGAATCCTAGAATGATTTGGGCTGGGTGTGACCTCAAAGCCCATCTGGTCCCACCCCTTGCCATCGGACACCTTCCACTCTCCCAGGCTGCTCCAAGCCCACCCTGGCCTTGGACACTTCCAGGGATTGGGCAGCCACAGCTTCTCTGGCAACCTGTGCCAGGGCCTCTCCAGCCTCACAGGGAAGAATTTCTTCCCAATATCCATCTAAACCTACTCTCAGTCTGAAACCATCCCCCTTGTCCTGTAACCATGTGCCCAACAGGGATACTCCCAGAGGCATTCCCACTTCTGAGCAGCCCCAAAGTTGTCTAAGACTTTGAAAGAAAAAAACACATTTGTGGTTTACTTATGGATAGAGATTTCCCGACCTTATTTATTCAAGCAAGTCAATGAAATTAGTTTAATGAATTAATTAAATAGGATGGGGCCTTAAGTTGCCAACACAAAAATCACACTTGTATCTAAATAAAAAGACATAGCATTATATAATTTCTCTCATGTTCTCACCAATTTCCCTTGCATCACCAGTATTTCCTGTTGTAAATATTCTATGTTCTAATATACTTATTTATCCAAAACTCACAGCAAATTCTGAAGCAAAGAATATAGTTTACGGACTACATTTTTAGATACCATAAAGGAAGGTATGTGAACTGCCCATGTGACAGAAAGTAGAAATAATTATAAAGTTTAAAAAATGAAATTATGAGACCACAAATTAAATTGACAGAAAGAGCAGGCAGATAGAATGGCTTGGACCTACTCTTGTTTCTTCCCACCCCATTTGCCTGGGATCAGCAGTCAGGACTGTCAGCTCATGTAGTTTTCTTTAGTACTTTACTATTTAGATTTTATATTAATAGGAAGAACTAGGGGGGCATAAACCACTTTTACTGTTTTTTTACAGATGCTGCTGTTTGAAGAATTTGCAAGGTAAATGTCAGAAACATCAGTGCTGGGCATATCCCATGGGAGTGTGGAAACAAGACTAAACCATACTATTATATTATAAACACCACCTAATCCAACCACAATTAATAAAGTGGTGGCTCTCCCAGTTTGACTGGGTGGATTTTTTTGCAATAGCAATCGCTATTGAAATATTCCTTATTTTAATATGCAGATGTTTCTTTAAGCATGGACATTTTAAGCTCAGCTTTGGTATTCCATGCAGTGCCTGCATTCCTGAGCATGTTTTTTGACTTCACCCCTTTCCTATTAGGGTTGGAGGATAAACAAGTGTGTAAATGCAAAACAATCCTGCATTTATGACTCAAACAATATTGAGATTTTCACAAGTAACCCTGAGACAATTACAGCTGTTGGTACCATATTTTCACCATGGAAACTTTTGTTTTAGTTAACAATTGAAATTACAATCAGATGTGCTCATCCCTTGTTGAAGTAATGAACAATGGTACATCTGAGAGAGGGACTCAAAGTGCATCATTTATCTTATCCCATTTTCAATTAGGCCGAGCGTGGTGTAAGATGGTTCCAAACTACACCACAGTAACAGGGCAAGGAAATTTATTGCCACTCCAGTGCTAATCTTAGCAGATGGTAAAAAAATATTTTTAGCATGAAATATGCTAAAGCAATAAATCTAAACAAGGTAGATGTTATCAACTAATATCTCCCCAGTGTGAGGTAAAACTCCTGCATGACAACTCAGCATTCCTATAAACTCGGGGTGAATGCTGGAAGATATAAGTCTCTCTATAGGATGAAAAATAACAGAAATTAGTTGAAAAAGCATTCCACGTGCAGTTTAGTACAACATACCTAGTGAAGGAAACAGAGGGGCAGGATTTTGCTTAGCAAGATTTTTTTCCCCTAGACAACTCATTTTTTTCTTACAGGAAATTTTTCGTTGACTCTGGGAAAGATATAAATCCAGTAAATTCTCTCCCGCTTTGGAAAAACAACCCTCACTACCTAATCTTTAAACAAAATACAGAAAGACAAATATTAAAATAATCTTAAGAAAGAAATAGGCAAAACTTGTGGCAAAGGGATGCAAAGAGAACCCTTCTCTTGCCAATCTATAGGCGTAACAAGAAACATAATAACAAGCAAGAGCAGAACAGAAAATGTTTTCCATTGTTCTCAACACCTATTTCAAAACACATGAAATTCAGAACTTAAGAGTCCTGTACCTGTGCAGCAGTGAAGATACTGAAAATACAAGGAGTAAAAAATGCTCAGGAAATTCTGGAGACTTTTTTTTATTGTATTATAATCAAAAGAGTTCATTAAGTTATATCAAAATTAAAATTAGTAAGAATTTGCCACAGGCAATGATGCCTTCACTTTTTTAAACTCCTCCTGCTGCTGATGTATGTGATGGATCATGAAAATAAATGACAGGTTCCAAATTATAAATAAATAGAAAATTTGGTCCTTTTGAGGTCAAGAAATCAGGATTTTGGCCAAAGCCTTTGCCTGAAAGGGCAAATAGTGGCATCAACCTTCTGTTTCAAAAGGGGAAAACAAAAATAAAGTCTCAAGACCAGTTAAACTTCTTGTTTAATATATTTGAATGTGCATTTTGATTTTCGTAAAACTGAAAAAACCTTGCTGAGCAAATGAGATAAGAACTTCATGTCAGGAGATGGACTTGTGAGTTTTGGGTAGGGAATGGACACTAAAGAAATAAAGGAAGTGTACATAGGTAAAAAAAAAAAATAAATTTGTTTGCCTTAGAAATCCTGCAATTTAATTTTCTTTTTTTTGCTTTATTCTACCTTTTCCAAGCATCAGATACAAAGTATTTAAAATTAAAATAACTGCTCATAAACTACCAAGCAGGACATTCTTGACTCCCAAGAATCTCATCAGATTGAGCTCTCAGGGTAACGAAGTGGAACTGACGACCAGCTCGGTGGCCACAATTAGACTAAAGAACAGGAATGCAAGAACCTCATATATTGAAAACAGGATAAAATGTACATATTGCAGGCTAGAGAGTTACCCAGAACTGTTCCACTCCCAACCCTTTCCAAGGGAAGATGTCCAAACTGAAAGCAGTTTAATTTATTACCCAAAACACTGCGGTAATTTTCATTCTCAAATCATTTGGCTGCATGGTTCTGTTTTTTCTTCTAAATTATATCAGAGCAGGAGTAAAAATCAGGAATATATATTTGTCCCAACAAAAGCTAAAAACCTCAGTTCTGTAGTTTTTACTTAACACAGAGACTGGCAAAAGGAGACCTACCTGAATGAAGGCTACAAGAGCAAGCCCACAGAATTTAAATAACTTCCTTATCTATTAAAATATAAAAACTTATAATAAAATTGTGGCTATAAAAATCATGGAATTAATCTATATTGTGTCTTTACAGTTTTGCTTCAATAATAGAAGTAAAATAGATTAAGGTTTTAAAAGCAGTAATTTTGTTGCTCTAAGATTTGGCTCTTGCATTTTTATGCCTCGATTAAGCATTTCCTTAATTTGCTCCTTGGTTCAGGTGCACCCCAGCCTCACAGGCTGACCACACAAAGACTGAATTAATTCAAGAGCTTTTTAATAAACCTCAGAAAGCTTTTGCAAACCTTCTAGATTAACCGTGAGCCCACGAAGTGGAGATGATGATTCCGAGTCTGCCAGCACCCGAGGCTGAGGTGGCACATGCTGGGGAGGGCTCCCCGTGTGCCAGGCAGGCACAGGAGAGCATCTCTGCAAACTCAGAGATGCTCCCACCGAGAGTCTCCGTGGCGCCGACATCACGTCCAGAAGTTCGACTTGTGCAGAATCGAGATTTTAATGCAGCAGGCCAAGGAGAAACCTCCCAGGAGGCTGGCTTCGAGTGGGAGAAAAGAAGAAGGGAAAGATTATGCGTAGTGAGAGATCAAAGGAAGATCACAGACCTAATTTAGGCTGTGGTTACCTTTCCATCAGAAACGGTGAGGAAGGTGTACTGGGAGGGAATGGTGGATGATAGCTGAGGAGGAAGCAGCTCCGGGAGCCGGGGCCCTGAGGGGAGCGAGCGGCCCGAGCTGTGAGGGGAGCGAGCGGCCCGAGCCGTGAGGGGAAGGATCGGCCCGAGCCGTGAGGGGAAGGATCGGCCCGAGCTGTGAGGGCAAGGATCGGCCCGAGCCGTGAGGGAAGGATCGGCCCGAGCTGTGAGGGGAAGGATCGGCCCGAGCTGTGAGGGGAGCGAGCGGCCCGAGCTGTGAGGGGAGCGAGCGGCCCGAGCCGTGAGGGGAAGGATCGGCCCGAGCCGTGAGGGGAAGGATCGGCCCGAGCTGTGAGGGGAGCGAGCGGCCCGAGCTGTGAGGGGAGCGAGCGGCCCGAGCTGTGAGGGGAAGGATCGGCCCGAGCCGTGAGGGCAAGGATCGGCCCGAGCCGTGAGGGCAAGGATCGGCCCGAGCCGTGAGGGCAAGGATCGGCCCCGAACACAGAAGGGAAGGATCGGCCCGAACACAGAAGGGAAGGATCGGCCCGAGCCGTGAGCGGGGCCGTCGGCCCAAGCCAAGTCCGCGGGCAGGAGCTGCTCCGCGCTGCCAGCAGGGCCTCTGCCCCAGCGATTCCCGCCGGGAAGGCTGTGTTCGTGCCCCACACTAAGTGTTCCAAGGCTGGAGACTGCGCTCAGAGCCACACAGATGTCCCTGGGCTGTAACGCCATCGCCAGATGGGTGTCAGCTCCGGGCTTTGGAGCACACACCTGAGGAGGTGAACCTGTTCCAAGGACGTGGGACTCAGATATTCTGGACAGAAAAACCAGTAAGGAAAGTAACAGCAAAACCAAACGGCTTAGGGAAAAAAAGCAAGGCACCTCTAAGTAATTCCAGGAAAGGATTTATAACCTATATAAACATGGATCATAAAGCCATTGGCTAACGGATACAAGTTATTTCTAAAAGCTCCTTAGTTTAGATGTCAGAACTTAGAATTCTGAATGAACTGACCCCATTTCTCAGGACACCTAATTCCGTGCCTTGGGAATGTACTGGCTGTTCTTAGCAGAGACTTGATTTTTGATCCTTCCCAGTGCTTGGATTCCTGTCCAAGGACAAGCTCTCAAGTAATCTTACAAATGCACTTTGAGCTAAATGTCCAGATGAAAGATTTTCATAAAAAAGAAGCTTACAGCATCTGGCCACTCTGCTTCCCTTCAGCACAGTGCTGAAGGACTTAAAGGGAGATATATACTGAGGGGTCAGCACCCAAAGTGTAATATGCATGGCAAGGAAGCTTTCCATCACTTGTCACATGGAGTCAAGTTGCTATAAATCTTGGGAACAAGATGGCTTTTTCTTCCTTATGTTTTTATGAGAAACAGGTTGCTGATAATAACTGGTCTGACACTTTGACCTACTTCCTAGTGAACATTGCATTAGTATGTTACTGTACATCCTCTGAGGGGAGAAACTTTTCCTCGCAGAACTGGAGGACGGATCTGAGGCTTTTTCTGCTGAGATGCAGGGATCTCACACTGCTGTCAGCAGTGTTAGCACAGAGCCAGCCAGACCTACCCACGGCATGAGGGCTGGGATCCTAAATTGTCCACAAGGTGCTCAGCTTCTGGGCAGCTCCAGATGTTGCTTTTGGCATTCCTTATATATTTTTTTCCTACTGAAGAAGCCTCCTGCTAAGGCACAATACCAGATTTCTATGGTCACCAATACTGACATTTCATAGGATGACAGTTCATAGGATCATTTTGTTCTGTTCCAGAGAAAGGACTCCCAGCTCTAAATCCAGCCAGCAGGAGATCAGGAGTTCAGAAGCATGCCTTCTTGTTAGGGTGCATCCCTGTTATCCAGCGGCACAAATCCCATTCAAGTGAATCAACAGATACCCATATGGGAAGTAAGTAGATAAGAGATAAGTAGATAGAATAAGATAAGAGATAAGTAGATAAATGGTCTTGGCACTAGAGATTCATCCTGCAGTGCAAAGCAGTACAGTTTTACTCAGGAAGGCCATCTGTATTTTGTGTTTCTGTTAAGTTTGGAAAGCTCAAAACATCAACTACAGACAAAAAGCAAATAACAAGAAAACACAAGTATTGTCTAATGAAATTTTGAAAAATATTTCACCTGTTTCAGAGTAGAAAAGGGAAACCACTATTCTTCACTATTACTTCTGTTATTTAAGCAATCTATTCTTTCTAATAAAGAACCGGGAGACATAAAACACCGTTGATCTTTATTTATTGACTTCCTAGTGAGTATAGTTAAAGTTGACACAAATCAATCACAATAAAGTTAAAAGGATAATACAGCATAATATGACCCAAGATTGTACTGCAAGTTTAATTACTGAAACTCAAAGTTTTAACATACATAGAAGAAAAATGTCCAGTTAATTGTATTCACATGCACACTGTAAAAGGAGAGGGAAATTCTTGGTGCTTATAACATTTTAAAATGTTTTCTCAGCCAAAGCAAGTAGAAAAAACAGAAATGTGAGGGGAAATAGGTCTCTTTCTGAGGGAATAAATGGCTCTTTGATTTCCTTTTCTCTTCACTTGTTGCCATTAATTTAAAACTTTCCAGGCACTCTGCAGGCAGTAAAATGGGCCAAAATATTCCTTGCTGTCAAAAGTAAATCTGGTTACAGTTTTCCTTTAAGATGGTTGGTAAATGGCAAGTGAACATGCCAATAAAGAGCACTGCTGCCTTATGCTCCTTAAACATGGAAAACAAGAACAAGAAATCTTTGGAGACAAGGGAAAACAACATCAAAATCAAAATTAAGAAGATGAATCCGGTGGATTTCCATGGGCTGTGGCCCTGGCAACAGGATGATTGCAGTGGGATGTATGGAGGTTTATAAAGCTATGAGTGGCATGGAGGCAGCATCAAAGTACAAAGGAAACTGCTGTTTCCTTTCTTTTTAGAAGGATCCAGGAGACAGCAAATGAAATTGAAACGTCATTCAGAACAAGGACATGTTTGGGAATGGCAAAGGGAAATGATCAGCTTCGTCTGCCTGGCTGCCTGGTGATGGTGACACCCTCCAGAGCACCCAGTATCAACCCTCTGCAAAGGACTGAACTGACTCAAAACACTGGGATAGAAATAAAAATAAAGGCAACCTTGCCTAAACCTCAAAATGGAAAACATAAAATTATATTAATTGCTTAATGTCATCAAAAACTAATTATCATAGCTATAATTTTCCTACCCAGCCCTTTTTTCTCCCTACTGATAAATAATAATTATCTATTGGCTACAGTAATGTGATAGTCACAAAAGCACAATCTGGTGAGATTTAATTGTAATTCTTACAAGGAAAAGTTTCTCCTTTTAGAGAATCCAGTGGCATTTGCAGTGATGGGACCAAGACCTGCAAAGGCATCTTGGGGTGAGCAAAGTACTAGTGATAGGTCTGATGTATTGCTAAGGACACAAGTGAGACCAGGGGTGTGGGCAGAGATTCCTCCATCAAGGAGCACTGGAAGAACACAGAGTAGGAAATTTAACTCTCATTCCCAGTGCCCTACCTTTGGAAATACCACAGTGAGTGATGTGGGGTGTCTGTGGTTTTCCCACTGCTCAAAACCCACCATTGCTTAAGACAAACAGAAACTTCAGCTTTTCACCACAATGCAAATGGACCTTTCAAATATAAACAGCACTTACAACGGGCTCAAACTTCAGCAGCCAGAGGGGGGGCATTAAAGAAATTCCTGGCAAGAGCAAGTGCTGAGTCATATAAAACTGACAAAATAATATGGGCAGTTATCACCCAGATGCATTATTTATCACTGAAACCCATTGACGCCTGTGCTTACACAGGAACCCTCCTGTGATATTGAAGGCCAAAGTGTCTTCTCTCCCTAACAACAGTGTTGTATCTTTGGCAACTCGAGCAGGGACTCAGAAAATCAATAGCACTTCATGAGCAAGGTCTCAGGCTTCTTCTTTTACGAGGATTCTGTCAATGCAAGTGGCCATTACTGTACTTTAAAGGCACGATATAAAATTGCCTCAACAAGATATAAGACACACGGTTGGAAAGAACCTGGGGAGAGTATTTTAGTCAAAGTTAAATAGTTTCATCACATAATTACTTCTATTGGCACATCTCCAGCTGGAGACACTCGAGCAGGGTAGGGGCTTTCTGGGATGGGGTGGGGAAATTGGAAAGGAGGGCTTTCGATTGGGCTCGGGCTGAGCTAAACAAGGTCAAGCTGCACCAAGACTATTGACAGCAACACAGCTACAACAAAGTTGCTGTCTTTTTGTTTTCTTTTTGGGTTTGTTTGTTTTTTTGGTTTTTTTTTGGGAAGCTAAGTGGTCTGAAAGTAGTTTTAGTTTTATAGCTGAAAATATGTCATCCTGATTTGCAGACTGGTAATTCATTTTCTAAGGACTGTTTAGAATTTATTCAGGGGGAAAAAGGAAGCTGTGCTGGTTCCTATAACTGATTCACATTATATGACAAAATTTAACTTTTGTGTTTTATGGGATTTTATGAATTCCACTAAAACCATTAGCTGGTTGTCTCTTTGTGATTAAATTTAACCACTTATGCAATACTTTAAACTGATGACAGCCTCGCCTGTATTTATGTTGTCTTTTGTTTAAAATGCACATCATTGCAGAGAAAAGAAAAGGACACTTCCACTGATTCTTTGGGAATGAGAGAAAGCCAGGATAAGCACCACAAAATAAAATCACAAACAACTAAAAGGGTTAAAACATTTTCTGCATGGAAAGGGCCGCCCACAGCAGAGGTATTTTCCTGAAAAGAATTTTTAATGCTAAATACATTAATTCCATGACTGAGTGTCACTCCCAGGACTTTCTACCTGGGTTCTTTTGTAAGAGTGCTCCCTTCAGTCAAAACCTGGCAGGTTTGGGTTAGAGTTCAGAGCAGGACACTGCCATCCCACAGGGCAGGTGATCCAAGATTTGCCTGGCCTTTTGAAGCCATCTCGGAAGGCTCCACAGCACCCACCCACACGGCCTCATTTTATTCCCCGAAACATATCAGAGCTGTCCTCGGGGTCAGGCTATAAAAACGCTGCTTGAGTGGCTTGGAGCACATAATTCCATGGTGCTTCACCCCGGAACACTGGCTCAGCCCTGCTGGGAGCCACCCAGGGTCGGGTGGCACGTGGCACGGCCCTGAACGCGCGGCAGCACAAGCCCCTCGCTCGGGGGGACATCAGTCACTGCCCACCTCTTGGTGTGGGAGTGCAGTCAGTCCTTGATCCTGGCTGAACCGAGAGGATTGATGTGCTGTACCACAGGACAAACCCTCTGCTTGGGTACACATGGATAATGCACACCTGCTACGTAGGGGTGAGCTTCCCAAATTAAATTGCGTTTTTGAAGCTACTTTGATACCTGCACTTGTCCTCTAATCTGATTCACTTAGGCTTTTTTCCAGCTTCACACAAATGAACTGCTTCAAACAGTTCCTTGCTTCTTTTATTTCATAATTAGCAGGTGTGAGGTTTAAGACAAGAAATATTTAGTCCTGGAACAATGACAGAAGTAAAAATGAATACTGTATCACCCAGCAAAGCCAGACACAGGGTTTCTGACCTCCATAAAAACCCTTTCCCTCTATTTCCAGGGAGACACACTCACATATATCTCTGAACGCTATGTCAAGGCCTCCTAGAAATTTTTCTAATACATTCATTATAAGTTCTGCATCTCTCCCTCTGAGGTGAGCCAGTGCCTTTGGACTGAGGAGTTACAGGGTCAGGAATATGATAAACAGTATTGATAACACCCTCAAAATGGTAACTGCTTAAGTGGGATATATTTAACAAATCATTGCATTTCTTCAGGAGGCTGTGATTTTCCAAACTTTACACTCACAAGGCTCTCAGAACAACCACAGAGCTCTGCACCTGAGGGACAGCAATAGCCCCAATTACAGGGAGCTGAGGCTTTCCTAACCAGAATCCATGTTAAATATCATATCACAAATTGCATGAGATGATGATGTGTTCCTGGAGCTACCAATTTATCAAATAATAAATTTTATTTATTTAATTTTCACCTTTTCTTAAAGGCTTCCAAAATACTTTTTCTTAAAATGCATTTATTGAAACATTTTTGTTTTCGCAATCCAGTTAATTTATGTCTATTAGGCCTCTGGATTTCTAGTCCTTGATTTCTCTCAGAGTATCCCCTCCATCTAAAGTAATTTCACTTGCTGGTATGGATCAAGATTATCAGCACGTGAGCTCTCTGTTGTTGCACAGCCACAGGGAAGGAGGAACAGGCAAAGAAAATGCTCATTAACATAACAAAATGCAATATATCCCAGCTATGTGCAAGGATCACCTAACAGTACATTACAGAGTGGATTGGCTCATTAGAAAATAATAAGAAACTAAAATTCTGACTACTTATTCCACTTCTCATTCATTTCAGGTGTTATTTAACTGTGTGCTTTGTACCCTGACTCTTCACTTAACAACCTCTTAAACTTTTGAATCCTTGGGTGGGAATTTGACATCACACCTGAACACCTAAGTGCTGTTTTCCAGGCACTACAAGAGCATAACATGTTAAATAACCAGCCATTAATGTCAAAAAATCAAGCTTTACCATACATTTTTGGCATTAATTTTATAAGTACCATAAAACAAGCTTTTTACTGGGTAGTTTTGGTATATAATTTCTTCCACAAGAAGAACAGTTTCTGTATAGTTAACACATGTGGCAGGGTAAGGAAGCATAAAAACAACATCACTGTAAAATTCATACTAAATGATGGAAATAATAACTGGAATAAGTGTAATTTGAGTAGCAGCCTGAAACAACAGGCAGAGAGTTGAGCAGTGCTAAAGCAGATAAACTGCAAAGGCAAGTGGTCAAACCTGAGACCTGAGCAGAAAAAAGGGAGAACTTTTCAGGCAAAAATAGTCTTGCCATGAAGAAGGGAAGGATTTAAAGGAGCAGGTGTGACACCAGTGGAGGAATTTCATGGATGTGGAGCTGTGGGGGCTGCAGCATCTCTTAGGAAGGGGGAGAAGCTGGGAGGGAGCTCAGGTATGGCCACCTGGTCGTCTTAGAGTGGGACCAGCCCTGCAATTTTCCAAGTAGAACAGCAGGATGTTATTTAGCACAGGTGTCTCTGTAATTGTGGCACTGAGAGAATCAGTGCTCAATGGCCCACGGCCTCCCCCTGCCACCCGTGTAATCCGGCAAAGAGTCTGCACATGGGGAAAGGAAAAGTGGGAATCTGTGTGATCCACAGCACAAAAAGCATTGTTAGCCACCCACTGACTCTCCTGGGGGACAAATATTTATTCAAGGGCTGCAGCTCCTGTTCAAAACCAACTTTCCTCGATCAGGAAAACAGATAGTAAATTTATTATACTCTATATTTTTGTACTGGTGTAGCAGGAGCCATCCTGCAATGTTTCTGTTTCTTCCAGAGGTAATTATGTCCCCCACTTATAAAGGTATATGTCAGACCTATATAATCTTTCAGGCTTTTTCATTCCAAGTGCTGCAGTTTTAGAAACAATGAAACTCCTTTCTGAGGACAAATGGCATGAGTAAGTCAAAGAGTAATTTTAAGGAGCATTGTGTGAACATCAGTATGTGGTGAGCCCACTGTATTCCAGTTCTGCCTTCCACAAAAATATGGAAACACACAAAACTCCAGACTGAGAGTAAAAGACTTTATGTTCAAGGGAAGCAATTCTTCTGCTGTAAATCTACAGGTAAGAATCTCACAAAAAAAGGAGAATTTGTTTATTCTTCCCATGGAGGATTTTCTTTTCCCTTTCCACCACTTAAGTAGCTACTTGGGAAAGTCAAAATAAAATATTTAAAGTATTAAAATAGGACATTGACTGACTCATAGACACGTTAATAACTTAGGATTGACTGATGCTACAGTAAACCAAATATGAAATAAGAAACAACCAGTGCCAATATCCACCTGGATTCATTTCTTTCTGTCACCTGGCATGTCAGAATTGACACACAGCTAATAAAAGAAAAAGCTTTTTTTTTGAAAATTTAGGTTAAAATTAAAAACATAATGATGGTTTTGCTTTCTTATTAGTCCTGGTTCTCAACTGTGGTTGTTAAGCCTATGTGAAAATATTCCTGCCCTTAACCTATGTGAAATAGATGAGAATATTGAGAATCCAACTAAATTGCCATAAACCACACCTTCCACAAGGAAAGACTCAAGAGGGACAAATTCCATCAGGGAGCATCCTCTGGTTTAAAGACTAGAGGAGACATTCACTGGAAATACCTTTAATGCCAAACACACTGAAATTCTCAAAAACCTCAGCAGCTTCTAAACTTACAGAAATCGAGGAGGGAAAACCCAGAGTGAATCTGTTTATCTGAAAACTCGCAGTATTTCACAATGTAGGCCAAGACAATTTATTGTGCATTAAAAAAGTCTTCTAAAAGGTTTTTTGGTGGTTTGTTTTTTTTGTTTTGTTTTTGGGTTTTTTTTTTTTTGGGGGTTTTTCTGAAAAAAGAGTAGCAAATTTGCTCTGTATGTTCTCATCCTCTCAGATTTCAGAATAATTCCCCTTTAACAGCAATTGGACCCTGCTATGCAGATCAATTAGGAAACAACACTGTCATTATAAAACCCCACACAGCAGAGCAACGTGGGGTTTGCAGTATATAATTGTGCCAGCCTCAAACATGCATAAAAGGCAGCCATGGGGAAGCTGACCATGCATTTCTTGTTAAAGACAACAAAATTATCCCAAATTCTCTTAAGAACTAAACATTCCTTTTAAAATATCAAGTGCGAGTTAATAAGATACTTTTTCAAAATCGATAATTCAGATTTTTTTCAATAAGTTTTCTATTAGCATTTCCCCCATCCCCCTAAATACCATTATTTTTTTTCCCCAGCTGTATAAATAGTCTTACAGAATATGGCCTGAATGAATGCACCGTTCAGAAAACAACATAATTACAGCCATTTCCAGCAAACTGGGTGCCAAGAAAGTTACAAATTAATTGAAGGTTAGCACTGAAAATTAAATCCTAGTCAGCTTGAAGTCATTTTTTTAGGCTAGTTTACATGAAATTAAATAGGAAGTTCAGTTTTCCAGCGTTCCATCAGCTTACTAGAGAGATTTTTAAGGTTCAGCTGAACAAGTGGTTTGTTCTAGTCTGTCATGTGGAAAACCCTACATTTCTCCCTATGGGCATTTCTTCTTGTCGGCCTGCTTTCCACATTCTCCAAACAGAGACCAAAACTCCTGGGTTCTTTCCCAGTTCTTCTGGATATGGACCCCCTCCAGATGAGAAGAACCTGTTCATGTTGCCCAAACTTTCACTTTCTAATTCACAAGCACACACTTCTCTTTTTGACTCTGTTTGTATGTACCTCCAAAATGTAGTGGTTAAAAAGTTTTATTCATAATGTAGAAAATGCAAGAAAACATAAATCATTTATTTAGAACCCACAGTTTCAGGTGTTTCAGGTCTTTCCATGAAGTCCAGTCACAAAAAAATAACAAGAACAAAAGATTCAACATCCAGAACCTGAATTAAATTCCCATGGTTCAGTCAGGGAACCCACTAAAAACCACAGCAATATTCAGAAAACCCCTTCCACCCAGCCAGCTTGGAAGCTGTTGCCTCCTCGTTTCTTTGATCATCCCTTTGTGGAAGCACAGCATCTGGGGATGAGAATCAGGTGGATTTTTATACCCTAGGAATACTTCAGAGATGGGCTGGCACTTAACATCTTAAATCAATTCCCAGAGTCATAGAGAAACTTTACATGAAATCCCAAAAGCTGTTCCTATCTTGGCTGGAAAGCTCTGCCCACACTCTCTATCATTGCTGGGCAAAACACTCAACTTCAGCCATTAATCTGGTGTTTTGCCTGCAAGGGATACAAACATGCCCGTGGTGAAAGGTAAAATCCAGGAGGTTTTCCAGCATCAAGAAATGAAGCTTCTGGTCCAAAGAGGATCCTCTGTTTAGTTCCCTTCTTCTCTCCAAATCAAAGCACCTCCCTAAGGAGACATCTTCTGCTAGTTAGATTTCCCGCTCCCTTTGGAGCTTTGTTAAGCCCTCCTCATCCTAAACGAACTTAATCTTTCATCTCCCAGCTCCCAGGGAACTGCTGGATCCAGCAAGCTGAGAAGGAACAACCCCTTCTATTTGGCAAACAGGTGACAGCAAAGTAACAAAGTACCCTGGAGAAAAAGTTACCAGAGGAGACCAAGGAGACAGTTCTGAGGGGCCAAGGCACTCCTGGGAGAAGAGAGAAACCAGGGCACGTCTGCTCCTTGGGCTTTTTCTTCTTGTGTATCAACAGTTTCATATTAAGGGCAGAAAGGAAAATTCCTCTCCTTCCCTGAGGACAACACCCATGTGCCAAAGTTCCTAACACAACACCTCAGCAAGGAGAATCTCAGTCAGAACTGCCAAGGCAAAGCCAAAACATTTCAGATTTGCTGCCTGAGTTACTATTGCTCCAATATTCAATTGAAATATTCTCATTGAGCTTCATTAGCTCTTAGGGATTTAAAAACATAATTGGGGAAGCTTTAGGTCAAAAGGCCTAAATTTTGAAGGAGGCCTGAATACACAGGAGGCCTGAATTTTGAAAACATTCCTGGCAAATATTTTCTGACTTATTCTCAGCCTCTTCATTCTCTGTTTTCGCTGCTCTTTTTCTATCCACAAAGGGTATATAAAGGGCATCTGAAACTTTAGTCAATAGATCCATTATTATGATTGGCTGAAAACCATAAAATGCATCCATCAAGCCATTGTGTTGCATCTTGTGTTAAATTATGGTGATAAATAGTCCTTTTTTCATGACGTCACCTACTCAGCTATGCAGAAATCCATTCCCTGCTGCCATTATGCATCACTCAGGCTCGTGCCAGCCTGCTGAAAAATCCCCCCCACGCCACGGCCCTGCAAGGCTGCGCTGCTCTGCCGAGACAAATATTTTCTGTTGCTTTTATGTCCTATTGTGAAACAATTGTTTTCCTGGTTCCCAGCGTTACCCCAAGCGTGCAGTAATGTCCTCAGCTATCAGCTCTGGGCATTGTAGCTCATGTACTTTTAATTGTTTACAACTTGCATCAGAACTGGATTGAGTCCATTTGTACTCATATTGTTTTATCACTGTGAGATGATACATTTTGCCACCTTCTTCTAGGTCAAAACTGAATCCTATGGAGAGCCTTTGAACAGAGAACTAATATTCACAGGAGCTGAGCTGGGGATGTATAGCAATTTTATTATTATGTTTGGGATTTTGCTTTGAATTTAGACAAATCTTTCTTGTATAATTAGATTTCATAACACTTGAATTACAGCTTACAAAAACAACAATGAACAAGAATAAAAATATTTGGCTAAAATTACTTTAAATCAAATGATTGCCTATGAAAACAAAGAACACTACCAGCTTTAGGGTTTTTTTTCATGTTTCCTTATTATTATACATCCATCTTATCTTTTGTTTAAATAAATTGTCTTTTTCTTCCCTCATTTAGTAAAGAACAGAAGAGACAGGATAAGTCAGGGACAGCTTTTATAAAATATTGCTCTTACATTTTGGCACTAACTGAAGAAAATGAGGGATGTATTCTAAGAACTGCAGAAATACCTTGCATTTACAATTCTCATTTAAAATTTAAAAAAAAACAAACCCCAAATTGGGCTCATTTCCTACTTCTAACGGGAAAAGTAAGATGTGAAGGAGCAGCGTCAAAAGCAAGAACCAAAAGCAAAAAAACATCCTATCGTTTTCAGGCTCACATAATCTTCTTTTCTTGTTATTATCAGCAGTACAACATAAAAACAGAACTAGAGAAAGCAGGTAGCACCTCTTGTTACACAGAAGGATCTGCATCACTTCAGGCACAAAAAGCAGCTACATTCACCCCCCCCCACCCCACCCCCCCCCCCCCGGCTCTCTTCCTCTCTTGGTGTTTCCAACACTACTAAATGTTGAATTAAGCCTGGGGGAAGTTGGCTTCGGCTCAAGGTAGGAACAAAAAACCTAAGGGACGTAGTAATGATTCTTCTCATCCCCTCTGAAGGAGAAATGGACACACAATAGGCTGAAAAGAGCTGGACTTTTGTCACAGCTGTATCTGGGCACAAACCCTTCCATGATGATGCTGGAAGAGCTTTCCCTGTGCTGCTAAACACAGAGCCAGCTTCTCCTTATCCTACAGGCTGTGTATCTTCCACATTTCCACCCTCCAAAAAGGAGAGGAGGAAGGCAAGAGAAAGAACACTCTGTGCTCATGCGGAGCCCAGGAGCTGAAATGTCACCTGCCAGAGCTGTAATCACCACCTGCTCTACAGCAGTGACAACCCGAGTGGTGGCACTGTCCCACCTGCAGCTCAGCGCTCCCCTCTCCTGCTCCAGGATGAAACACATCTCCATGTAATTAGCTGGAGAAAGTGGAGTTCTTTCACCTGTGTGGCTGAAACACAGGAATAGAATGAGCTGCCCCCGGGGAAACGGCAACCAAACGTTTCTAGACACGGCGGGAAACGAAGGCTCCTTCTTTAGCTTGGCTCCTGTCTTTAGGCACAGCCCTTCTTTGACCTTAGGGTACTGGGTCCAAAAAGTCTGGATGCAGGCCGGGACACGGAATGGGGAAAAACCCAGACTGGGTCTGGGCCAGGATCCAGAATGGAGGAAAACCCAAACTGGATTAAAGCCTGGGATCTGGAACGGGGGGGTGGAAACCCAGACTGGGTCATGCCCGAGATAGGAAAGGAGCAAAACCCAAATTGGATCAGGCTTGGGATCCAGCATGGAGGGAAACCCTGACTGGATTTGTGCCAGAATCAGGAATGGGGGGGGGGAATCCGCACTGGATTCGGGCTACATTCGGGAATGGGCTTGGGTTTCCCATCTTTAGGCATAGCTCTTATTTGCTCTTAAGGCACTGGTTCCAAAAGATCCAGGGGAATAAAGCTGAAAGGTGAAAATTATCACGGTAGTATTTTGAAGAGATTCAGCCGCTGAACCAGCCCCAACTGATTATGCAGCAGAACTTAAAGCTCCCCAATATCCTAAATCCTTGTAATAGAATCCACCGAGCTACTTAGTGGGAGAGAATAATGCCTTGTGCCTCTTTTTCTTTCATTCCTGTTGCAGCTCTAACCTCTGCCCTGTGTCATTACTTTTACTGGTAAATGACGAAAGAAGGCACCGTGCAGTTCATAAATTGGATTGGGCTGGGAGGACTAAATACCTAAATATGTCTGAGCACTCAGAGAAAAGATTTGAGGTGGAAGAAGGAAATTTCCTTTTAGAACCCCTAGAAAGCCAAGAAAATATAGAAAGACAGCTGAAGTGCTTTTGGGGAATGCAAATTGTCAACATAATTTTCAAATTCTTTTCAAATTCAAATTGCAGCTTCTGTGGAGAGCTGCTGTACAGTACATAAGGTACACTTTGGGCAGCGTCACTGGGAACATTTATAGAAACTTCCCTTTTTTCCGGCCATTGACAAAGTAAAGCATAAGTAGGATACATTCAAAGATGATTTGCAAAATTTTGGCTTTTGCTTATGTAAGCAGACTGTCAGCTGAAACTCCCCCCAAAGATGCTCGTAAGACTTTACACTTGGAAATTTGCTTGAAGAGCCTGACCAGAAGAGAATATTTGGAAAAGATCCATGCTAGGAAAACAACGGGAATTTGGTTAAAGCTGGATCAACAGGAATATTTTATTTGTGTTTGATACGTCCCAATTTATATTAGCAATGGAAACCAGCTGTCTAAATGCTGAGAATCTAATGGGGATATGATCAAATGGAGAATAAAAGGGGTTTGATGCAGGATTGATCCAAGAGCAGGGAAGCACCCAACAACTCTGAAATGACCAGTTACTGTGGAAAATTTTAACCAAAATATATTTTGAGAATGGCATTCAAATCCTGATTTTCAGAAACACTAAACACTTGTTGAGGGTTCACAAAGGGGTGAACAGGGAATGTACAGAAAAACTGGCCACAGAATTTGAGAAGTTTTACACTACACCTTTGCATTTTGTACCTTCGAAACTTGATTATAACAGGGTTTAGTTCTTCCCTGAGAATTGTAATGCTGCTAATGGCTGAGGTAATAAATACCACCTTGGAGAGTGTCCCATGAACGAGCAACGATTTTACATTTTCAGAACACCACAAAGACATCGCCTTAGTGAGTGTTATTTACACCTCGTTGTGGAGCACGTAGCTGTGCTTTACTTTTCCGGTGGAGTCAAGTACACTTGTCTCGTTCCACTGACTCCTGAGGCATGATTTCTGTGCAGCAAGGGATGTATTTATCCCTCTGCCTGCTGCCCACTGTATTTACCTGCGAAGCGTCCCTAGCACGAGGTGATCGTATCTAGCACGAGGTGATAATGCGCTATTGTGTTTTCAACAATCCAGAGTGCAATGGAATACACCATTAATTCTGATAGGTCTGTGAGGACACCTTTGAAAATGTTTTAAAAGACAGATTAGTGTCTCATCAAGGCAGAGATTAAGTGAAAATACTTTCAAATTTGTCATGCAGCGTGGTATCTGTTGGGTTATTTATTATTTCATAGCGCACGCAAAGCAATAGATCAAATACACCTTAGAGACTCCTCGGAGATATCAATGCCTTTCAGTGTATTTAAATACACTGGCCAGCACTACTGCAGCTTGGCATTTTACTTTCTTCTTGAGACAACAAAGAGATTTCAGTGCCTACGGAGGCGCTGCAGTTCCCTGCATCCCTTGGTTAGGAAATCTAAATTCCCCCTGCGCCTGTTCTTCCCGGGCTGAACCGCCGTCCTATGGACTGTGTTGCATCGCTCCCCCCTCCCCTGGAGTCTAAATGTTAGCCCTGGCTTGGAAAGGCCGTTTTCCCACTGCTCTCGCTGCTCCTCTCGCTGCTAGGCTCAGCTGGGATGCCGGGTTGGAGCTGCCCCGGCACTGGCCCGGCCACACCACAGCTTCTCCCTCGCACGGTGAGTGGCGCAGCGGGACGGACGGAGCCGACACGAGGCAACGGGAAAAGAACTTCCTTCTCCCTTCTCCCTCCTTCAGCTGATTTCACATAAGCAAAGATGGGAAGTAATACCACAGCATATTGTTTGCAATATGCTCTCTTGGCCATAGGGAAGTGAAACAGTTCGGAGATTCTTTTAAAAGCACTTAGCATGACATACAGTCTTTATATTTTGCTTGGATGATGCCTGCCTTCTGCTTGTCTTACTTATTTAGGTTTCAAGTCCTCTTAGCAAGAGTGTTCTTTCAAATACATTTTGCAAATCCAGTGAATAGTTTTATTATAAAATAATTAAGATATTATTAACATTCATCCCTACAGCTTCACACTCTCCTAACTTCCTCACCATAATGTTCTGCTGAAAACACTAAGTTCCCTACCACAACACTTGCCTTTCTCCAGATACTTTGTCTGGAGACAATTAAAGAAAATCAGAATGACAATGATTATCAAAGGCAAAAGATAATATCATATTCAAAGAACAAAAATAGGATATGAGACCTCAAAATATCTTTACACAAATATCAAAGTTAAAAAGAAGGAAAGAGACTTAAAAAGAAATTATTATGTAACAAAAGGCTCCTTTTTTTCCCTATGCCCTTCAGATCATTCATGGCATTCTGATTTGAAAGGAGGATGACAGAAAGAGTGGGAGGTTGTCTGGAATTTTTACACTGGAAACAAACAGGTGCAGACAATGAGAGAATAAGTGTGCTGAAAGCTGCCGTTCTCTACTAAGAAATGTTAATGCACAAGTCAAGCCTATCGAAGGGGAAATCGCCTCCCACAACAAAGGGAAAATGTAGATGTGACAGACAGAGAGATGCCAGGCAACAATCAAAGAAAACAGATATCTAACCTAGTTATTCAGACATGCAGTATAACTCCTATTATCCTCCCATTATTATGAGGATAGTGGCATGTGCTGGAAAGTCATACACAGTGTCCCAGGACACACTTGAAACACAGCAGAGAAGCTCTTGACTTCAAGGATCCTGTATTCAGTCTCCAGTGAAGACACAGGGTGAGATATTGCAGATCTAAAGAATATCATATAGTTAAAAGCTGTCAGAGGAGAAAAGGGGAGATCAGCTGTCTTGAGAGATAAGCCACAACACAGGCTCACCACAGAAATGTACAGAAATTAGGGCTTAACAAGATTCCCGCACTGAACACAGCTACAGATCTGGCACACAAAATTTGTGTTCCCTATATTTACTTCTTAATGATCTGTATTTTCACCCAAAAGCTTTTACCCTAGTTAAATGAGCTTTAATTTTGGAAGGAGGACATCTAGTCACTTCATCATTACCCCTAATAATGTGAATGGGGACCAGAATTTGTCAGTCTTGCTGTGGCGGAACCAGCTGGTGTGAAACCCTCCAGTTCTCTTTGTCCAGCTTGGCAACTGCAAGCACAGTCCCATTGTACTGTTACAATCACAATCTCCTTAGGAATGGGCACACTTTTCCAGAAAGAAGGAAAGACTGAGCAGTGCCATTTGTAGGGTAAGAGAGAACAGGGTTCTCCCCAGCAAGGGTGAGGAAGATGGTAAGGAAGACTGTAAAGAAGCATTAACTGCTTCTCTTCTGCTTTTTCCTTTTGTTACTTGTTTGTGCTTTTATTGAAATTGTAATTTGGATTTCAATGAAACTGTTAGTTTTATTCCCCAATTTTTTGTCCTTGTAGGATGACTCCTTTTAATGGCTAATCTGGAGGTTTGCTCATGGCTCTGACCTCACCTTGCCACTCTGGGATTAATTCTACCCACCCAGCTGCACCTGATCAGCTGCACACACTGATGGATGGATCCCCTGAATGAAGCTTTCCCAGAGTCCCTTTTGGGCTTAGTGGGAGAATGACACAGGATGAGCCCCTCAAAGCACTATCAAGGGAACAGAAAATGTTTAAATTCTAATAGCCCATTCACGGCACCCATTCTTACAAACACCTTGTCCAAACATGAATCCCAAAAGGAGTGAAAAAAAGCATTTTTCACTTTCCCAAATCCATTCCCCCATGAAGATGGAGGGAAGGGGACACACTTCAGCCTCATACAAACACAGCACTTTGTAAAACAAACTGGTTTGTCTGGGCGTGTTATTACTCTCAGCAGTTTTTCCCCAACCTTTCCTTTATTCCAAAGCCACTTCGGGTACTGCACTTTGTACCTCTGTGTGCAGGTTAAAATACTGTACAACAGCTATGTTTCAACAGCAGCACACAGACACTCAGTAGACAAAGATGTGCTCAGAGCTTCATGAATACATTCAGCAGTTAGGAATTGGGAGAGAGGAGCACAGGGACGTGGATTTACTGTTTGCATTCATTTCTGGGCATGAAACATTTTTCTCTCATTTAAAGAACTGTATTTGACTAGTTTGACATGTTGAAGATCCAGCTGGAGAGCAGCACCAGATGAGACCATGCTCACCAGCGACAAGGAAATGTCTCCAGTGCATGTTTCCTTGCCAGTGGTTTCTAGGAAGTGACAGGCTGTGTGGGATCCATGGTTCATTGTGCTCACTCCACACCCCATCACTGGAGAAGGCACGTGCTGGGAGCTCACCCCACTGCTGAGGAGATCAGCACTGCAGCAGCAAATGGAGGGAAAATTGTCCCAGAAGGACTGGAAAGATGGGAGCAGAGCCCTCCCACCACCTCACACCATGCTTGTGCTCAGGCTGTGCTCCTGGGAGCAATGCTGACCCCTCTGCTGTGGAGCCAGGGGTGCTCCTGCTTTGGCTCCAGCTGTGCTGGTAAAGTCAGTAGTGCCAGGGTGTTCCTGGGCACTGAGACATTGCTGCCTGTGCTTAAGTCACCAGCAGCTTGGACCAGGGTCAGCTGCTGCTCCTCCAGCAATTCCTGGGTCTGCTTAGGACATTGTATGGAAGGGCAATGACATTCCAGATGCAGCTTGCAATAGGACAGAGGTGGCCAAATGTCTAAATGTTCCAGAAGCCAAGTTCCTTTAAATGAAAGGACTAAATGCAGGGGTGTGAAGTCAATATGGTGACTCCCTGTACCCCAGACTGCTCCCTTCAGTTAAATAAGTAGCTTAAAAATTCAGATTCATATTCAGGGTAAAAGCACCCTTTGCATTTTCCCTTTCTATTGGCTGTCCACCCCATGTACAGTTTTGCATCTTGTCCATCACTGGGACAGTGATTTCCAAATAGACATGTGACTTCCCCTTGGCAATTGTTTAATTTAGGTAAATCTGAACTGTCCTCTGGAGAAGCCTCTCTCTCTGTCCACTGAATATTTACTAATGAAAATTAAGCAGACTCAACTCTCACTAGAGTTCTTTTTGACGTCCTGACACTGCTGGTGGCTTTCCACAAAGACAAAGCTCATTGGATCATTCTTCTGCTAAGTAATCTTGATTGTTGAGTGACAAAAAGTGTTCTTCCTCTTATCTATGCCTTTTACAGGACAAAAAATTGTAATACAGGTGTAAATTATATCCCTATCAATGCCTTGGGTGGAAAATTTCCAGATGGGTTTCCCAACGAAGTAACCAAAGCTTAACACCCTCATTTTCCAGCTTCTGGACTCTGTCAGTGTTTCTTTAGCTATGAGCCATTTTGTCCTACCCTTTTATACCAAACCTCCTGCTTGCCTCCCGAGAGCTGTAAGAAGCCTCTGCCCCTCCTGATTCAGTTCCTTTCTCAGAACACACGAGGACTGGCCCTGGTCTGCACCCTAGTCTGCCCATGGCAAGGTCCATCAGGCACTTCAGCATCAGTGTTTCTGCAGGAGGCAGCTGCTGGGAAGTCAGAGGCCAGAGACCAGTGGGAAAGGACCGATCCTCATCAGCCTTCCCAGCCTTTTCACCTCTGCTCAGTCAGCTCTTGAACATCTCGGCTGGAGGATGCCACTCACCCTCAATTTGATTGAGAAGGTGGGTAAAGCTGCAGGTGTCAGGGGACAAGGGATGCCACTGTGTCTCTGACTTCTCTGGGTAATCCTGACTGCCACTGATCCAGTCACTGCTGGGGTCTCTGTCCCAGCTGCCTTAAGCTGCCAGCCAGTTTGATAGGAAGGGAACTTGGATGTGCTTTTTGATCACCAGGAAAAGCAAGGCCACTGTTCTACCCTGCCAAAGCTGGGAGATCAGCATCAGCTCCTTTAGTTAAAATACTTCATGTAATGCACAAAAATACACAACTGTTGGGTTAAACAGGAAATTGCCCTCTCCCTATGGAAGCTAAGATTTCCAAAGAACAAATAACTGCTCAGGACAGAGCAATGAAAAACTCACCATGTGCCAACCTGAAACTACCTCACCAGTACAAAGAATGATCTTCTAGATGTCATGGATTCTTTCCAAGATGCACAACATTGTGCTTCTTTCTAGAAGTTATTTTTAATCAAATATTTCCAAACAGTTTAAAAATCAGTGCTACATTAACCAAACCTCAAATTGGGAAATAAAGTGATAGATCAGCTTTAGAGGACAGCAGTGGCAAAGTGGCTGCAAGTGCCCAGCAATGAATAAATAAGTAAATACTAACTAACTGTGGACGAGCAGCCCAGATGTCTGTCAGGGATATGCAGTGCCTTGGGTATAAATCAGTGTAGCTCCAGTGACTTTGCTGACACCGGGGCAGTTTGAGGTGGCTGACACCGAGCGGTGTTGGGGCTCTTTGTACCATCACAGCATCATCAGCTGCTTCCCGGCACTGCCTGGCTCCTGGGGCCAAACACATTCACCACCTGCACCTGAGAATAACCACCCAAAAGGAAAGTGACTCGATCTAAAAAGTATTCATCTGTTCGTTTGAAATAAGGTAAATGAATCCATTGTTATGGGGTTTTTTTCCCCCCAAAAGCAAATGCAGGGAGTGATTGAAGTTATTTTTCTATAAAAAGAGAAAAGGCTCAAAATTTAAAACTTCTCACTATTATTTTTTAAACATCAGAATTCTTCACTACCAGACCAGCTGGATAATGCTTCTGAGATGATCCCACCAGCTATTTCTCCCTGCAAATCAGGGGACATGATTAGATCCTAAGTGGCTTAAGACCTGGCTGCTTCGGAAATCTCCTCTCTTCTTATTGTCACATCAACAAAGATCAGCAAAACCGCTACACTTGGAATCCCTTTCACATAAACAACAGGAACTGGTTTAGCTTTGTATTCCACACAGACAATCCTCAATTTTGGAATTTTATCCTTTCTGATTCAAACCCCCACTTTATTAACCTCTGGAGGGTCTGCCCAGGACTATCATTTTAATTAAGCAATTCAAGAAGTGGGCAGCTGCAGGCCAAGCAGCCTGGGTTATTATTGCTATGATTACTTTGAATGAATATTATTCATTTGCTAGTGCTTGCTTGTTGCATACTTGCTTCTTTTATTGTTATTCAAAGGTGTCCAGAAAACGTGAGCCTGCTTTTAAATGTTGAACAAATCAAAATAAACAGCAGCATGTTACAGAGGGCAAAGGCAGGGATGGGGACCACAAACACTCTTGAAGTCTGGGCGCCATCCTGAAAGTTTTCTGGTATTATATGAACAGATGAATAAAGCAAATTGCACGGATACCCACAATTTTTTTTCTTATTAGGAAACACTCCTGGTGGTTTTGTCTCTGATCTGTAAAAACAGCTCAGATTTTTTTACCAACAGGGTTGCCAAACTTTAGGAACAATCATTTACTTCAGAAAATATAGAGAAGAAAACACAAAATTACTGGGGCCAGAGCTTCTTGGGCCTTCCAGAGTCATAGGCTGAATTCATCTTTGCTGAAGTGACCTAACCTTTGGAAGTCCCATGGAGGAATTGCTTGCTGAATTACAGATTGTAATGTTTCCTCCAGATGCTGTTTTCCTTAAAAGGTGTCATTCTCTCTTTCTCTCTCATTCACAGCCATGTTCTCTGACAATTCCTTTCCAATGGGAACACAAATTGTGTCCCCATGTTCTCTTTGGCATATGAAGAATTCACTGCTTCACCTTAAAGACAATTTTGCCCCGATTTTGCCCATTTTTCTTGTGTTCAGAAATGTCACTTGCATTTGGAAGTACATTCTACCTAATTTTCAGTGAGTTACAAGCATACAGCATTCCACCTATAATTCCTTCAGATTGCATCACCCTGGCTGGGATGAAATGAGGCAGACAGGCCGTTTGACATAACCAGCAAAGCCATCCCATGCCCACATTAACACATCCTTTTTCTAAGGTGTCCTTTGACAAGAACACCGAGGCAAATGGTGGGCAAACTATGCAGGCTAGAAAATACCCATTTTGTGCATTTGTTAGGGGCCTTTTAAAAGAAAATGTGCCATTATGAGATAATAGCTGTGTCTGAGGTTCATAAAGGAGCATAAAGAAGTGAGGTGTTCAAATTCCATTCCTCACTTGCAGTGTTTCTGCTTAACTGGTCATCTATCCAAGACTCCCAAATATTGTAAAATAGATTTTAGCACCACAGAAATGATAGTAATGGCAGCAATGACAGACTGTCCCCAATGAATATTCCCCCTAATAAAACCACACTTACAATCTCTGCTCCCCCCATGTTTTCTGAAGGCATCATGAATCCAATCCTCAACCACTGTAAATCACTGCAGCTCCCAATTTAAAATGGGTGAGGATCAGTCAATGAGTCTTTAAGGAGAGCTGTGTTGTTTTCCTGTAACTGTTACACAGAGATGCCACGGGAAGGAAATATTTTAAAGGCCAACCGAAGTAGAAAAAAACCCCATGAATAGTATCCGATAAAACTCCAGTGCTGGGAAAAAGCTCCAGAACCTCATGTAGTGCTCAGGTGCCTGGATTCTGTACATGGCACTGGAGAGCTGGGAACACAGGGGCTGTTTACTGTCACTGTACTGTCACTGCATTTCAAACTCTGCTGGAGGCCCGGGCTACGAGCTGCACAAATGAGGGCTGGAAACACCTCCCACGGGCCTGGGGAAACCTCCCTTACCTCTCCCTCAGCTGGGGAAGGTCCCACACCCAGCACAGCCCCTACAGATCCCACAGTAATGCTGGGGAGCAGCATTTCAGGAATCTGCACAGCCCTGGGATGCAAACTTAGAATAACAAAGACATCAAACAGTTCCATATAGCAGCTGAGGGTATTTTTCTCTCCTGCCTCTCCCACTTTCCCCTTTCCAAGCAGGATCTGGTCCCTCATTAGGCATTTCTGACTTCTCTCAGGACTGAAAATCTTTGAAAAGATACTTTTTTCCCAAAAAAACTCCTTCCAAATGCTTTGCTCTCTATTTAAATAAGAAATACAAATATGATAATATAACTGCAGACTAGGAATTCAGTCTTACTCTGGTAATTGTGTTCCTTATGTTTCAAAAAAATGGGTAGGGCTCAAAGACAAGTCTTTGGAAAAAGCATTACAATCCTACAGGGACTTGTAGATAAAATCACATGTACAATTTCATGTTAAGTAATAAAGAGTTAATGGTAATTAAAAAAAACACATGACTTTAGTAATCGCTGAATCATTTTTTTTAATTCAGCACTTACATTTAGAGGGGTAGATTTTTTAATTTCACAGAAGCTTCACTTATTATTAAACATTTCCAAGAAGGTTTACAACCATAAATTGTGGATTTTTCTGTATACAGCAATTCTATTGTTATGACTTAACCTAAAGAATACTAAATTAAAATTGATTTACTAAATAGGTTAAGGATAGCATACTTATTCAAGATTTCAACCCTATTTCATGCTTAGACAGGCAGATCTTAATTATACACAAAAGAATACAAATGTTATTAGCATGATAATAATTATTTAGAAGTCGTCCTCTTTAAAAAAAAAAAATTAAAGCAGTATTGTCATTTGTGCAGGCACATTTTTCAGTGGAGTGACAGCTCTGCTAGTCCTAGATATGTTCAAAGAACATATACAATATTCAAAGCTGTGCAGCCGACATGTTATCAGGATAAGCTGGAGTAGGTACTGCCAGCACGGCACTACACACTAATCATTATGTCCTACCCATGCTACTACATGCAAATACAATCCTTTGTGACATTTTGTCAAATATTTGGAGCTTTCTGCACTTAGCGTGGCTCCCTTTGCACTCATTAGCACGCAGCCACCCCAAAACTGGCTTGTTTGTCCTTGGGTTCTTCACCAGGATAACGCCATGACAAATTAATGAAAGGCAAATGAAAGATTTAAGTATTTCCAAGTCTGACGGAGCAGGCGAAGGGCAGCAGAATTTAAGTTTCCCTTTGCAGAGGGGTTTCCTCCTGCCTGCTGCATCTCTGCCGTGCAAGATGTAAACATTGCATCCAGCCCCCAGCACAGGACACCCTGGCTAAATCAATTTCTAGGTGCTGGGTTTGCCCAGCCCACGCTGCAGGTCAATACTGGCTGTCAATGAGCCCCCGTCCTATCAGGCTGAGAAAATGTAAAAATGGCTCAGGACTAAACACTTGGCTCCCGTACAAACGATGCATTTCTCAGCATTGATTTGCCAGAAGTGTTTCTGTTGTCTTGTTGCTCCAGGCTGGCATTTTTAATTATTTCTGAGACAAATGGAACGTTCATATACAGAAAATCTGTAGGGCTTCTTGTCAAATTAATAAAATAATAATGAAAGTAGTCATTTTGGACTGCAAACTGCCAAAATACCTGAAAAGCTCTACAGTAATCTACATGCTTAAGCAAACTAAAATGCTTCCCCATGTTATTTTAAATCCTAAGTACTACGACATAAAATAGATTGTATAGTGTCCATTGTATACAATGACACCTACTGTGACAAAACCGACTATGTTTAATGACCTTTTTAAATCTTATACCTAGAGTCCATAAAAGCATTGTAATTCAGTTGTAAAACACACTTTAATAATCAAAATGCAGCTGTTAAAATAGCATTGCTCATAATTCTAACTTCAGGCAATTTTTTTGTTTTTAATGCAGAAGAGCAGACCACAGTTTAAAATTCCTATGAGGTCACTATTGGCCATTACAGTGTTTTTTTTGCAACTTAATAATAGATGTTTTAAAGTTTAAGTGCAGCCTCAGGCACTCATAAGCATTTATTACAAATCGCTGGTTGCCTCCCTTATGCAGAGAGGAATAACATTTACATACAGTAGCACAGATTAATAAGATAAAAAATTTGAAAAAGCCGTCAGTCAGGGAGTGAAACTGGTGCTAATAAAGCCCACTATATTCTTCGGAAATATCAAGCCGTCTGTTCCAATATTTTGCCATTCCCCATGAGGTATACAAATCCAAATCAGATAAGACTCCAGCAATGCCAAAGACATGCTGCTCTGCTCTCCAGTGGCATCCAGCTGAATCTTTTATTTATCTTCAGAGCAATTGTACATTCTCCGGTACTAAAGACTGAAATAAACCCAACATCCCTCATCTGAAAGTTTCATGAAACGGGGCCCCGCTCCTTCCCTGGTTGCTAGCCCTGATTAGTGGCTACAACCTGGAGTAAAGGGTGTGCAAGAGCAGGCGAGGTAAAAGCAGGCGCCACGTCCTGCTCCGCGTTAACACGAAGCTCACACGGAGCACAACGCAGAGGAAATCAAATTGCTTAAGCAGAGGAAATCTAAGTAGCCTTACACTTCCCTGCTTTCTATTAGACAGAAAACTCAGGAGCTGGGCTGCCAAAGGCATTAGGAACAGCACAGGTCCTGGAAAACAGCACACACAATGTGGCATTATGATTAAACTGCAAAGGTACTAGTTAGAACAAATCACTTTGTAAATCAAATAAACTGCAGCATAAAAAAAGAGTGTAAAATCATTTCTGCACCCTTGTAATGCCAATAATTTTAAAAGTATGACATTAAGGGCAGGAAGTCGGGAGAAGACCAATCAGGAATTTTTAGTAAGATTTCTCCCAAAGATAAACCACGTTTATTTACACAAGTATTTGTGCATCTCTCCTCCTCTCTCTAAGTGAGCAGGGCTGTGAATTGAAGACAAAACAGAGATACGGTTTCCTTCTCATTTTTCTTCAAGAACACTGTCATATTAACATTGAATAATTACTAAAAATTCTAATACACTGGTGTAATATTACCTTTTGCCAAATTGCATTAATCAAAAAGTGAGCCCACTGCAATCAAGTAATTAAGTGTAAAAAATTCGGCAGATTTGCATAGCCTATGTGCCCAGGATTGTTTGCTGTGCTGCCGTGGCTCCAATTCCTGGGCTTTTTTGTTTTGGTTCAGTTGCAGAGATGCCAAGGTGAGGAAATGGGAGTAAAGCAGTGGATGTGGAGCAGGGAAAAAGTGCCCAAGCCGGGCTGAGGAGTGACAGGCACCTTGCCTGCTCCGAGTGTGTACACAATAAAATAAATCCTGCTTGACCTCCTCAGGAAACCAGACTATTGTTCACCAGGAGAAGTAGTAAACACGGCTGCTTAATTACACACAAGCAAGCACTCGGGTCCATTGGGCTCGTGAGACAAAATAAGGAGTTTCTTGTTCTGCTGGGGTGCTTTTTTCAGGGGGAAAAAAAAAATTGTATACATAGGAAAGATCATTTCAGGTATATATTAAACTGGGTAAAGTCAGAAAGAGCTCCTTTGTATAATGTCACAAAGCAACCTTCACTGCTAACAGAACAACTGCATACACAATTATTTTTATAGCCTTTTGTCTCCCAAGTTTATTTGAGAGGAGAGCAAAGGCTTCTTTTCCATCTCAGCACCTGAACTTGCAGAACCGCCGTGCCCCCAAAATTCTGCACTGGGGAGAGGAGTTTTGTGAGAAGCAGGGGATTTTTGCGGCGGTTTTGTTGTGTGAGGAGCGGTGCCTGTGCAGTGTGGGGGCTCCCACCAGCCTCTCCCGGGCTAGCTGTGAATAGTGCCCATTTTGAGATTAGGAGATTAGGTTATTCATCACTTGAGATGCTCCCTGCTGTGCTGCTACTATCAGAGCGCAGCCAAATCAAAACATCTCTGGAAGGCATTTCAGAATAATTGAATGCATCATAATTTCCCTATTAATACATATCTCATATTACAGATTATGCATGAAATGTTCACATTATCTGTTACTTTTTGTTAACGTCTTGCTCCTTGCCAGTAAATTTAATACACAGAGTGAATCAGCATGCCATGATGAAGGGATAGGTTACTGATAGCCATTTTTTCAGGATTCAGTAGAAAATTAAAGTAAATCGATCATTTTATAGCCCCACTGGAATGTCTACAAGGGCATGTTGCTAAGCAAATGGTAATTTAAATGTACTGTGTAATTTTTCTAAGCAATTTACTGAAAGCAGATTTTATTTCTCACTTACTTAATCTCAGATGCTCTTTATCTGTTAGTGCATGATGTATCAGTTATAGAAAAATTATTAATCTATGGTTTAATCAAATGGTAAATACACAGTGATTTGACAGCGAGTATACATATTAGGATGTCTTAATTCATGTGAATTACAGTAAAATCACTTGCTATTATCTTAAAAGACACAAGATGATTAAATTACATACATTAAAAACACAGTAAGTTCCAGGTAACTCGGCATAAATCCTAAAGAAACCGTAATCCAGCTGTCTATTAAATTTCACAAAACCCAGCAATACTTGTCATTTACACTTTATTTTATTTTTTTGCATAAATAGATCTACTCTTTCAAAAGTTATCCGGCAATGGGGAACACAGCACCCATTATGGCACCCACAGAACCCACCCAGCTTAAAAATGAAACTGTGGAAATGAAAATTGGGATGGCATTGAAAAAATGCCATGAATGTTTCAAGGCAATTCATTACCAGCTGGGTGGGAGCTGTGCCCAATTTATACATTCAGTGCACATATAGTGCTTTTAACAAAGAATATTTAATATAGACCCAGGTAGCTCCTCGCCCTTGTTTAGGCAGAATGCCAGGTGGCTTTCAGTGCAAATTCTGCCTCAAAGGCAGAGGAATCAGGTTCATCAGACTATTTTAACTTCATGAATGCTTCCAAGTATGACAATAGTTTAAAAAACAAATAGGGCCATAGAAAATAATCCCTCTCTGCCCCCCCAGCCTCTAAAATGGGCTTGATGACAGCTTTCATTTTTATGAAATACAAAGAAGTTTCCATTTATCCTTCAGGTTCCTTAGAATGAATGTAGGGTCCTCCTACTGCTGATGCACAAAATGTATTATTGTCATTAATGAAAAAGTTAATGGGCCATTTTCTTATATATCAATTTACATTTTACAATTTGAGTATACAAATGATATGTACAGCAGAGAGCTGATTATTTTTGCTCAAGGAAATAGTTTTAATGTGTTTTATGGACATCAAATGTTGTGAATAATGATGCATCCACAGAATGCAAATAGGATGACAGTTCTTGTGCTGTGATCAACAGTCCTTGGATAAAAGGTCTGCAGCGACAATAATATTCTATGGAGGGTCTGAACAGTAAAAAATGGGAAACAAGAGGATACCATGATGTTCAAAATGTACACCAGGAGAAAGATTTGAAATTGTCACTAACGGCATTATTCCACAAGTACGGGGGAATGGCAATTTCCAAGTGAAATACCCCCCAGTTTGGAGGGTTTCCCAGAAAATGGGTCATCTGGCCTTTTTAAATGACTTTTTTTTCTGCAGTCGAAACTCGTGTTTTTAACCAAATATGCTTATCTGGTGCATGCCCTGTGTTACATGAGGCCGGCAAAAATTTATTAGCAGCACCTCCCAGATGGATGAGGCTGTAAATCTCCCCAGACAGCCTGGGCAGTGGGAGTGACCACACTCCCTCATGGCACTGAGAGTGGGGTACCAGCCCTCAAAACATCCAGGGGCTCCCCATGACCGTCTCCATCAAAGGCTGCCTTTCCTAGAGCAAGAATTTCACTAATTCCCAACAGCAGCTTCCAAAGGGGACTGGATGTATCCATAGGACTGAAGTCATCCCTGCTTTTGGGACCTAAAATCACACTGAGCCAAATGCAGAGGAAGGATTTACAGCAGCTGCTTTGCACCCCACAATTCCCTACCACGCTCATGAGGAAAAATTCCTACAATATATTTGGATCCTATTTGAAAAATAAAGTACAACATACATGATCAGACAGACTTAAAATATTCAAGTGTTCCCTTCCACAGCACTGGACTAATTTTCACCAGGATATGTTTGTGGATTGTTACCAGATCAGCAAACTGTTTTCTAGAGTTTCCCACTATGGCTATAAAAGGAGGTGAAATTATTTTTTAAAAAAGTTTTTTAATTGTTTATGATCCAGCAATCCATGTTAGAATGCAAGACAGGATTTTTATTTCTCTTTTCCCCCAAATCCAGCGCTGATAAACAAACTCTGCTGTGCCAGCATTCCTTGGGTAGTCTCAGATTTCAAGATAGACTTCAGTTACAGTGGCCTGTGTAAATCAATCTTAACCAGGGTATTAGAAACAGAGTTACCCAGAAGATATTCAGTTTATAAAGTGGAGGGGGGAAAGTAGGACCAGATGTTGTGGCAGGGTTCACCTTTGCTCTGTGTGCTGGGTGCAGTGCCCCGTAACCACTGCCTCTGTCAGCAGTGAGGGAGGGAGGCTCAGGCTCACTGAGGTTTTTTCAGAGGCATTAAATAAAAAAAATAGAAAGCATGACTGGTCTGCTGCTCCTCTAAAGGCTCAGATGTTGCCAAAAGACAACTGTGTGCCCCATTCCAAAACCTACACAATACTCAGTGTAAAAACCCTGCCAAAGTACTTTCCTTGGTCTCCCTGAGCTCCTGGTGTTGCACCTGAACACAGTTACAAGGGAAGAAAATACAGAGTTATGTCAGTTCATTGCTGCATGCCCTAATTGAAATCAAGGTGATAACTAGAGCTGTACGTGAGCTGAAACATTGTGCATGGATACAAATACAGGAATTGGGGTTGGGAAACCTCCAGGAAGCTGCAGTGGGCAACTTCAAACACATCTCCCACTTTCCAAAATTCAGGCTGATGACAGAGCTCTGCCTAGAAATCAGAATCCTGAACAAATGGAAGTTGATGCCATTCTGCTGATAAAAACTGGCAGATTGAGGGCCTTGTTCTCTAGTTACACCTGAGGTTTCTTCTCTCGAGGGAAATGGGACTGAATTCAATTCAGGCACAGGCCCTTATGTTGGAACACACATTTGGAGTTTGCTGGTGGCACTTGCTGTCTGATTCATGGAGCAGGAGGACAGCAAAGCTCTTGGCCACCTTTGGGTGCTCTCTTTGCAAACCAGAGCTTAGGAAGTGCACATCTGTCATTCCTGCTCCATGTTTTTAGGAGCCCAGTGCTGATTATCCCACACCTGCAACAGTGGGACTGGGATGAAATCTATCATCATCACATCAACAACAACGAAACATTTTTCAGGCTGGTGCTGGGCAATCTAATTAAGCATGAAGTAAACCTTCAGCATTTTGGGTGCTGTGGAATCTCTTCACCATTATTCTAAACCTCAGTAATTTTTTAACAGCTTTCCACACAAAACACAACCCTGGAAGCATTTGAACCATACTTTGAGCTGATCATCTGTATAAAGCCAATGTTACATGAAGTGACAATTCAGTGCCATCACCCCGTTCCTTTAATTAGCATTTCTAATTTTTTCCAAATCCTTCCAACGAAAAAAGAGCTTCTGATCAGAGGGAAGGGCTCATCTGTGCAACACTACCTCAACTCAGAGTGACTGCCACGACAACAGAGGAGGGCACCTGTGTGCTCTGAGCTCCAGGTGTTCGTTGTGACACAGCCACGCTGGTCCTGTCTCCAGTGAAAGAGGCGGTCGGAGCTGGAGGCTCTGCCGTGCCTGGAACACGAGGATTTCACCCCGCACACAGAGCTCTCCTGGGGGCTGCTCTGGGGGCAGCACTAACACAACCCTGCCAGGGCACAGCCAGCAAAACGGGCATTTGAGAGCTGGGAAAATACAGAGAAGAAAGAAGCATTCCCTCAAAGTAAGTCAGAGTAAGAAAACAAAAATGTAATTCTCCCAAACATGACAGACACAATCTTCTTTTTTTTAACTCTAAGTTAGCAATCCATCCTGAAAAATATAACAAATATCCTGCTGCACATTGATGCATTTTGTAACAATACAAAGCTCTCCACTAGCAAAACCACTCAGAATTTGTAATCAAGAGTAAGATTTACTGTACCTCAAGATATGTACATCAAGATGCAACTTCTCTGAATAATACCAATAATTCTCTTTTTTATCATTCTGTATCAAACTGTACCTTAACTGTGTCAAGGAAGATGGAAGGAAAAAAAAAAAAAAACAAGCCAGGAAAATGTGATGAACAGCTTTTTCAAAATATTGATCCAATCCAAGACCTGATCACCCACACACCTCACTGATATAAAAGGAGGGTTAGGTGGGCACTCTTGTGCCTACATATTTCCTCTGAAGGCATTAGTTACTGGGAGCATGTTAGCTTTTAAGCATGTGATAAAGTGTTTTGATGAACAAGGATAAATACAGGTTTGCCTGTGTTGAGATGATTGTCTAAATGCTTTTTTGGACTGCAGGTCATCTTAATGTTTACAAAAATACGAACAGCACCTATTTATTTTCAGTTACCTGCTTCTTGTTGTTTGCTATTAACTTCCTAAACAAGATCACAGCACGATTGGCAATAAGGAAGAAGTACCACAGTAGACTGAAACTAGCGATGACAGCATCAGCCTCAATAAAAGGAAGCATTTTGTACAGCATTTTCATGGTACAAAAAAACTTATTTTGAGCATAATCTTTCTCGCACTTAACACTCCAAAGATGTTCAGTTGTGAGGTGGAAAGATGGAATTCAAATTTATGAAGGTAAATTTGTTATTTAAAAAAGCAAGGATAAAAGATCGTGCAAATAAGAGGCTTTGATTGGTAACTCTATTCTAGGAACTGATTACCAAAAGCAAGGAACTGGAGTTGGCCAGATATTTACCTGTTAGCCAAAACTCTGGATTTGCTGACAAGCTGAGAACTCCATGACCAGAAGCATCCTGCAATTCCTGTGCTGTAATAACCAGGACAAATTTCCTGCTGTGTGCCACCAGCTCCGTTCTGGACTGATGATGTCCAGCCCAATTCCTAATTCACTATAACCTCCCTCTCCTTTCCAAGTCATCTAGTTCAGGTGTTGCCAATGGAGGTGACTGAAAATCATCTCCTTTTCCTGGGAATTCTTGGTTCACCACCACTGCTTCCTTAGAAGCCCTAAGAGATGTTCTTCCCTGGAGCAACACCAGTTTGTGCAGGAACTCTGCTTAACCTCCAAGTTGCAGCAGAGGAGTAGTAATTTTTGAACAATGTATTTACCTAATTGTGCCAGTGGGTATCATTTGCACATTTTGCTTTCGGTGAAATCGTCTCCTTCATTTTAAAGGTGTAAAAATTGAACCTTGTGAAGGTTAAACGGCTTGTCAAGAATTACTGTAATCCTGATTCTGACACTAACTAGCTGTGCCAATTTGGATTTGTCACTTCATTTCTCCAAGCCGCTCCTTCCCCATTTGTAATGTCACTTCCAAACTTTATTTAGTGGCAAAGTGCTAATGTAAGTGCAAAGTATTACTAATCCTGTGTGCGGCAGACACTGGGATGTAATTCAAGATCTTCTGGCTCCTAGTCCTGTGCTTAACTCCGTAGATCTCGAGATTGCTGAGGACTGTCTTCTTTTTTTCCATCTTTTAGCAGACAAAGGGTTGGGGGGTTCTCTTGTGAGCTTCATTAGGAAAAATATTTCAGCCAATTTTGAGAGACTTTTATTTCTCACTGAAAAACACACAAGTTTTTAACTAGAGAAATAGAACATAAAATATTTTGGCCAGTCCTGTTCATTACTATTCTGTATAATTGGCAGCAGGAGTACAAAAAGGAAGACAGAAAGATAGAGGAAACCTAAATGGGAATTAGTGGCTGTTGTTTTAATTGGGCTGGGAAGAGAAAAGTGGGAAGATGTGACCTGCAGCTCAGTTGTTTATTAAAGTCATCATCTCCATGCCTTAGGTGAAAATCACGGTGTAACCTCCTTGCAGATTTTCACATTTCCAGCTGTCTTGCAGGAAGCCCGAACAACTCAGGATGTTGAGGTACAGCCAGAACCCTGGGCTCATTTGTTCCACAAAAGTTTATTGCTGCTCCTTGATAGTAAGTTTTAATTGGGTTGTAAAATACTTCTGTCCTGTATTTTCCTCCTGACCTCCGAGTAAACAAATTAACACATGGCACGCACGTGGGATGTACAACTTCTGTGCAAATCTGGAAAAGAGTTTTTGGGTGCATTTCCCAAATAATCACCTGATTTAGGACTGCACAAGGAAACACAGGTTTTGATGGAATCCAGCAGGAAAGGTGGTCAAACATCTGCACAGGCTGCCAAGGGAAGTGGTGGAGTCACCATTCCTGGAGGGATTTAGAAGGTGTGTAGATGTGGCACTTAGGGACATGGGTTAGTGGTGGCCTTGGCAGTGCTGGGTTAACACTGGGCTCATGATCTTTGGGTTTTCCAGCTGAAATGATTCTGTGAGCCCAAGCCCTGATAACCCCCTGTGCCAGATCTTGCCCAGAAAGCACCCACCCCACGTGTGGCCTGTTGAGACCCTGCCCTGCTCTGGAAGCACTGCAAGCACTGCCCAGGGTCGCACTGCCGGCTCGGACAGAGCTGTGACACCAGCCCGGCTGAGGGCTGCCAGAGCACACTTAATTACAGACAACACTATTGACATGTCAAATGTGTCTGAGGGAAAAGTGCATCTGAGGAGGGCTAATTTCCCATGCTTTCATTACAGATGGCTGCAAGTGGACAATAAACACATGATGCAACTCATTATTCCCTTTTGGCCTGACTTTTAACAGAAGTTCATTAGATTCTCCTGGCTTGGAGTAGGAATCCTTTTCCAACATCAGTTTCTTTGTATTTAGCGTGGAAGGCACCTACTCGCTCTGGCACAGGGCCATGAAAAGATGAGCTTCTACAAAGGAGACCAAAAAGTTCTTTATGGCTGACAAGTCTGTCATGTTTTCCTGCCCTTTAGCAGCCGGTTTGACAGAAGGAGAGACAGAACAAAGAAACAACCATCAGTTTGTTATTGGCCATCAGAGCTGCCATTTGTTTCTGTAGTTAAGCAGCAGGTATTGATTTTTAGGTCAAAGTCACGTTGCATAATTCTCCCATTTCCAGGGCAGAAACAAGGGTGGCTTTGACCCACCATTTTGTCCTGGAAGATCCAGGCTGCAAATCCACACGGTTTCCTGCAGCTCCGCGCGCTTCCCCCAGCCCTAATCGGGGAGTTCAGCCATGCTGAAGCAATTCAGGGGTAGATGTGCAGCTTGCTTAAACAGCTCGGCCTCCCCTGGGCTTGGGGAAGCTCTGTCCAATTTGCAGAGCAGAGGCAGTGGCTCATTGTGTGCAGCAGAGAAGGCTCTGCCCCGGCTCCGTGCAAGGAGCACGGCCGGGATCAGCGCCGTGGGCTCGGGAAGGGGCTCTGGGCCTTTGGGGGATGCTGAGGCTCACGCAGGAAAGGTTAGAACTGGCCACTTTCTTGTTTGTCTAACTCCACCAGCTTCCTTCGATGAAATCCTATTTACTCTGCTGCTCTTCTGTGGCAAGGAGAGTAAATATTAGCTTAATGTAGAGAATCTAAGTAACACTGAATGGGGAAAAAAAAAAAAAGTAGCAGGAGAGGAGGTAACAAAATGTGGCTTTAACTCAATCAGTGCTTCAGTTTGGTTGTTTTTATTTTTTGGTTATCAGGCTGTTGCATCTGGAAGTTCCTAGCAGGAATAGTGCTGTTATTGGACTCTAAACAACTTCCCTCGTGAGAAATGGAGGATGAAGCTTTGGGGGGGATGAAAGCATTAATATTATGCCATTTTTAACTGCTGCCCCCCAGAAAGGTCTGGCAGAGCTGGAAAGTGACCCCACAATCCAGTGCCTTCTTCTGGCCACATTCAGCCAGTTCTCCACTGGGAGAGTCACTTTTAGTCTAGACCCAAACATGGGCAGAAGAGCGGGGTTGGGCGTGGGTTGGGGTTTTTAAGGTCAACTAAACAGCTGAACCTTCCTCTTTGCTGACTTAGCCATTTTTATTTTTCTTCCAGCTGCCACCAAGCTCATTCCAGACTAACAGTTTATAGCAATGGATTAGAGAGATCAGATTTCTTCAAGATGCAGAACAAAAAAAACTAAAACTGAAGCAAGAGGTTAACACCTTGCTGGTGAGTAGCTTGGGATAATGAGTTGTGATGTAAGAAGTGATAGGCTGAGCCTGATAAAAAGTAAAGAAATAACATATTTGCCTTTGTTTTGAGAGTCAGAGGGCCAAGCCCAGCTACTGGATGGGCAGATGGAAGTGTCAGTGACTTCAGTGGATTTGCCAGTGTTAAATCCCTCCCAGTGGTTGGTTTGATTTATTCCCAGTTCCTCATGGAAACACAATTTGGTTCAGCAGCATTCAGAATCAGCACAACTTTGGCCCGTCTTAAACAATAGTGAAAAAAGGCATTTTTAATTCAGAAGAAATGCCAGACTCACTGTCATTCAAACCTGCATTGGTAAACCATTTTCTAAGGCTTTTCAGCCTTTTTGTTCAGAAACCTGCCATTTTTACATTTCATCTTCTTCCTTCCAGGAATATCTGCCAATCATTTGGATTCTGCCAGCTCTCCTTTATTAATTGATTAAGTACTGGAATAACCTACCAGTATTTAACAGACTTCTATCCCCAAATAACTGCTCTGAAAAAATAAATATATTTAACTGTTTCAACCTCTTTCTGAAGCCACATTCCTACATTTTCCTCAGATTCCCACCAATGGAAGCACACTGTAGTCCAAAAAAACACAAATATTTTGGTGTTAAACCCTGAACTAACCAAGTTTCCTGGGTTTTAAACAGCACTTGAATGCAGAGCTGCATTACTGGTGTGCACATGGCCATGTGAAATAGGAAGACCTAATGACAGAAGGCAGTTAAAGCTCAGGGGGTCAGGTGAACAACTGCTTTGTGACTTTGAAATTGCTATTTATTTTACAGAACATCATTCCAGTCCTCAAGGATGTAAAAGACAGGCAGAAATATTCTAAACCAAATCTGTTGTTTTTTTTTTTTCTTAAAAAAACTTGATATATTCCAAGTTTCTTACAGCCTTGATGCTTACTTTGTAAGATAAAAGTTCACTTTAGATCCACATAAATCAAAATAACGAAGATCCTCTTAGGAAGAAAAATGTAGAATTTCTTAATACATAGAACAATGTTTAAGCAGCACAGAATAAGCAAATTCTCACATGGGAACAGCTGAAGTCAAGTCTAAATATATGAGCTTCATTTGAAAATAGCACTTTTAAAGGAGTTCAGTGGTTTCACTGACTAAAAAGGTAGCATGGGGAGTCTAAAGCACTCCAGGGATTTCAGATGGAATCCCACTGTGGTTTGTCAAGTGGGGAATCATAACCTTAAAAGAAGTGAATTTCTAGGCCTTGACTTGCTGAGCAAGGAGGAACTTCTTTGGATGAAGTAGCTCAGGTAGGAACAAAAAACAAATCCACCTAGCGAAGCCCAAGTGGTGGCTCAGGATTCCTGCCAAGCCTGGCTGGAGCTGCACGGGCCCTGCAGCCCTCGGGCAAGGCCCACGGGCACGACTGGGGAGGGCTCCTCTGGTCCTCAAAGAACCGCCAAGCACTGCAACAGCAGAGCTCGGGAGAGGAAATGTTTGCCAACACAGACTGCAGGACTTCCACTGCGTGCTCAAGCAAAGCATCTTTAGCCCTGGAGCAGTAATTGGGTCTTCTGGTACCTCGCTCTTGGGATGTGGATTCCCTCTTCCTCCACCTCTGCTGCCGTTTCACTGCAGTACACTGAGAAGGGCTGCTCCACAAATAAAATCACTGCACGACTCTGGAGGCAAACCTGCACACATTCCAACCCTTTATTCTGGAATATAACTCTGATCACAGCATAACCAGCACTTTGTGTTATACACAAAAAACCTGGTTTATTCATACCTCCCTACAGCTTAATGTAACCAATGGGACTTATAGAGGAAATACAGAAAACAATAGGGCAAGGAACTAAGTTCACTTTAAAGCAGGTTCTAAGTTTTCTACCAGCATTAATTAAAATTTTCAGCAGAATTTTGCTTTATTTTTTTAAATTGGTTTATAATTATATTTTATTTTTAATGAGAACCAGTAATGAAAAACATAAATAGTGTATCCTTTAATGATCAACACACTGTCTAATTCCACTAATGCTGAGTAGCATGTGCTGAAATGATGGATTATCTTAAAATATAATTTTACTAGCTCTGCTATGTAATTTGTTAAGCATTTAGTAATAAGTATGTCTAATAAAATATGAAAAAAATATTTAGAAAATGAACCATAATTTTAATATAATTTTAATTAATGGGAGTGCAATTGCAGTGGTTTAAATTACATTCCCAGTGGTAAAAAGCCTTTCAAACCTAATTTGTAAGCCAAGATGGTGGCTTTAATGACTGGCAGCAAAGTTTCTTCAACAGATTTCATGGGGCATGATCCAAAGATAATAGGTTTTCAGCCCAATGACAATCCAATTACAATGCCAATCAAAGCCAACTTCATGCACTCTAATTATCAGATTTAGCTGTCAGTTCAAATACAAACATAACACTTTTATTTAAATAAAAATTTAATTTAGAAAAAAGAAGACTTCATGTGTGATTTATTGAGATTGCAAGAGCAATCTAACTTATTTCTCCAGCAATATAATAAAATCAGTCTTGTATTAAAAATGTGAAAAGTTTTCATTCTCCTGTATGTGCTGTGCTGTATTATTCAGGAGTTAATTTAAGCAAAAAAAAGCATAACATAACATGGCAGCAGATATTTGCAGACTAGAAGTAGGTTAAATAGAGTAGCAAGGTTTCAATGAGACAAAACTCCAAGTGAATAAATGACAAAACCTAATTAGTTTTTTACCAGTAATCAGGAGAAGCTGTGTAAGACCACAACCCATTTATATGGGGCTGGCACAAGGAATTTGTTGTAGCTCTCCTGCCTTTTCCTTCTGCTCCTGTGCACAAGGAGTGTGTAAATGCCCAGCTTTTTATTATACACACGTATTTATTTGGATCCATGCAGAAGAAATATGTAAGTTATAAAGCCCCACAACAAACGTTACCTTAAAATGAATTTAATGTTCCAAATATAGGCATCTCCCAGCTGAAATAGCCCCCTGGTACCTACTGACTGCAACCTTGCTGTTATTCTCTCTCTCTATCAAAAGTTATTATTTATTAATTAACATCATTATAAAGTTCTCAATATAGGAAGGAAAAGCTAGTTCAGGATTCTGTATGCTCTAATACATTACAGCACAATTACCAATTCAGCCTTGGTTGAAACAGAGGTAATTGTCCTATAACATATTTATACCTATAAAATCCTGTCTCCCCCCCAACTACAAGAAATAGGAAAAAAGAATTAGAGAAGGAGCAATTATTATACCATTCTTTAGGAATATGAACTAATTTCCCCTGGCCATTTCCTGCCCCTGGTTTATATCAGCTCCTGGGTGTTTGGCAGCACAGCAAAGGGAGCAGATCTTACAAGCTCCCACCTTCAGGAAATTCAAAAAAAATATGTCCAGCATGTATTTAATATAACAAAAGCAAGTCCCACATTAGGGCTCATCCTGATAGGTGCAAATGCTAGGAACAGTGACAACCCACACCTTTGGAATTCATTTCCAGAACTCCACTATATGCAGACACTGCAATGGAAGGAGAAATCCTGAATTAGAATAGTAATTGTTGGCTTGCCTGTGCTCACCTTTTATTTGAATCCTTTCTGCTGCTTCTGCTGTGACAATATTCTTTGTCATAAAACCCAAGCCAGGCCAGCCTCACCTTCCTGCTACTTTCCATCATGTAATTCCCACTGCATTTCATTCCTCTCCCTCTCTCTTTCAGATGTCCATGACATCATTCTGTGCTACTGCAAGGAACTGGACCTCATGCCCGCTGTGCAAGTGCAAAGACAAAGGCTTGGAGGAGCTGGAACAAATGGGAAGGAGAGGTACCACATGTATCTATAATTCTGAGCTGATCATCAGTCTGAAGGTGGAGCCCCCAGATTCCTGAACTCACCATCATGGCTCATGATTTGGGGTTTGAAGTAGCCCTGTAACCCTTACCTTGGAATCCATAATGACTTTGGAGATCAGCCAGCACAGAAATGTGCAATGGAAGGGCAGAGCCAAGAGCAGCAGTGTTCCATTTCCAGCCTCTCTGGAGGGAGGCACCCAAAGCCAAGCTGCTCCCACAGCTGTTGGCCTCTCCTTGCCTGGCTCTGGCAGTCATCCTGCAGCTCCTCTATTTCTCTACCAGAAAGCCCCTCCATGAGAGGCACTGAAGGATCCTGCACACAACCTCGAGACAGCTCCCACCTCAGGAAAGGTGAGAAAGTCACAATTCCATCCTGCCAAGGTCATGGCATTGCTCTGCTGCCTCCAGCCTAAGCTGGAAGGTAAGAACTCAGTTTACCTTTCACTGTAGTTCTTTCATCTTGTGGTATTATCAGACATTGTTTTCTATATTTTTCTGTACATAACATTGTAATTTAGAGAAGGAGGGTAACAGTGATGTATCTGCTGCACGTGGAAGGCTGAAAAGGAGAAGCACAGCATATTTAATGTACACCTCTCAGCAGCCTGGGCTGGGCCTCGCTTTAGGAGGCCCTGGATTTTGTTTGCATTCCTTGCCAGATGTAATGGTAAAATTTCCTGACTTAAATATCAGGAGAACAAGAGCCATAATTTATCATCATTACTCCTATTTTCATTACTGCTACCTTTATTCTCTAACTTGTTCAGGCATCAATAATTAGAAAGATGATTTTGAAACCTGTTTAGCAATTTGACTGTGTTTCCACATAGTGAATTTTAAAAATACAGTGAATATCATTAGAATTACTGTACAACCACTGCTGAGGTTTGATCAGGGATGGGAGGAAGTGCTCTGAAAAATACCTGTTTTGTTCAGCTTACCTGGCAGCACAGCATAAAACATGTCATGATCTAAATGTGCTGCCTCCAATTGCTGATCTAATTAATAGGCTCTACAGAAAATTAGATCTAGCTCATAATTACATCACTATTAACTGGCTTTTATATTTGTAGTATTTTATACTGAGGTAAATGAAAGAAAACTTTTTGTTTGTATGAATTCTTCTGTATTGTCCAAGACTTATTTTTTTTTTTTTCTGCCACATTACAATTAAGCTGAACATTTTGGAAACAACAGCCAGCCAAACCCTACAAGGCATTAAAAATGTTTTCCAAGACAAAGCATCATGCCAAGGACAATGCTAACACTCAGCATGGAGGAAGATATAAGAAAGTAAAGCAAAACATGCCAGAAAATTATCCAGCTAACCTCAATTAATGGAAATATCTGAAATTCAATACTTCCTTCATCCCAGGTCTCTCCACAGAAGGTGAAGTTTCTTAGGATGCTGAATGAGGAATTTAGCTCTGGATGTTTCCTGCCATCTCCACAACACTAAGGTGTTTTATTTTCTGCAGACAGGTAAGAGCTGATGCACCACCTCCTGTGTGCCTTTCCTCAGAATTTCACCAGCTTGCAGAAAACAGCACCATTTTTATTATGGTTCATACACTCGACCATCACATATGCTAAATGGCAACCCATGCTGAACTCTGAGCTCTGAGTGTGGACTGGGATGCACCCTGTGCCAGGGGGGACAGCCACACTGCTACTAAAAGGCATTGTTTAAATCTTCAAACCTGCAGATTTCTTCTGGACTGTATGACAAGGATGCCAAATTTACAAATTTACAGATTACGAATCTTTTGTTTCATTTTAAAAACAAGATTGAAATGGTGAAAGCAGCCTGACCTGTATTCCTGATTCACTTTTTTTATTTCCTGAAGGATAATGACCTTTCACAGAGTCAGATGCCTTTTATCAGCCTGAGCTGGAGAAAAATGTGACACAGATTTATATTCCTTCTCTCTTTTTTGATTTTGATGGGGATCCAACTCTGCTATTCTCACTCAGGCCAGCAGAATCAGGTCTGCAGTGCCTGAAGAGAGGAGATCTAGAGCACAGGGAATCTGCAATAAGCAATTACAAGTTCTAGACAGGGTGAACTGGAAAGATGGAGGGGGGGTTACTTCATTTCATTAAGATAATGCAGTGGGAAAGGTGAATAAGTGAAAGAGTGCATGTGCATGAGAGAAAGAGCTCAGCAAACATCCTTCTTAAATTAGATGGCTCCTCAGTTCTCTGTTACCTTGTTTGCCCTTCAGGACAAGCAGAGAGGCAAAGGAGGATTTTTTTTCTTTTTTTCAGAAAGTTGTTCTTTTGTGGATGCTCTGGCTGGTGAAGGAAGGTCAGTTCTCAATGACTGTTCTTGGAGCTGAGCAGTGATCATGCACAGTCAAACGAGGCCACACTCATGCCTCAGCACTGGGACTCACAAGTTTTCCTTCACTTTTCCCCTCCTCCAGCTTGGTGTGGGACTCACAAGGAAAGAGACCCCCTCCTCTGCTGCAGGTCCCACTCAGTGACAGGCTCTGGGGAAGGAGCAGATTTCCCTTGGCACAGATGGGTGAATGGAGCCCCTCACAGCTGCACAGAAGGTCCCTGAAAATCCAAACTTTGTCCAGGTCGGCTGCACTCTGTTCCCTCACTTTGGAGGGAAAATGAATCCCATTCTTACAAGCTCCCACTAGCTCCAAAAACCAGAGTAATTTTGTGACATTATCAGTGTTTTGACAGGGATCAATTCCACTCCAGTATATAATATTAATTTTAAACATTTTGGCACTTGTCTAATTTTAGAAGATGAATATTGCTCCATTACACCAGAGATCCAGGGTGCAAATGCCACAGGCAAATGGGATTATTGCTTCTCATCTCAGGTAAAGAAAGGCAGCAGGTCAAGCCTGTATGTAAATAGGTTTCAAGTTGTTACTAGGAGCCAAATGAAGTTTGAGACTTTTAAAACCAACTAGAGGTTTTAGCAGCCTTTCTTCCCTGGAACAGGATTTTGGATTCCACATAAACCTTTCTGTCAGCTCAGAGAGAGTTGGGCTACTTGTGCTCCAGGTGAAATCTCCCATGTTGTTATGCAAAACCAAGCTGATGGAAATGTAAACATCTGACTTATTATATGCTTGTTCCTTCAGCAAACCCCAGCTTTAGCCTTAGCAAGCCACGGCAGTATAACACGTTGTAAAAACAGTAACAATAGCAAAAATTATTAAACATTTATCTCTCCCAGGAGTGAACATCTGGCATGTATCAAAACGCTGCCGTGGGGATTTAGCACCAGAACCTTTAAGGTTTTATGCAACAATGCCTAGAGAGGGCAATAACAGAGCATATTCCACACAGGATTTTTAATCACTGGCCTCTTGAAAATATCAAAAGCAGAAGCTGAACCGGGTATCAGTTTATAAATGAAATGTTGGAGTTCTCATTTGTGATGCAGGAAAAAATATCAGCCACATTTTTAATTAAGTAAGCAGAAATTTAAAATAAACAGAATAGAAGATATGATATTGCAGATAGCAAACAGATGTGAGAGAGGTTCCCTTTGCAGACCTTGCATGAAGGATGCTTTGCTAAGAAGGACCTAGAAATGTCTCTGATGGTTTTCAACTCACTGCCTCTACAAAGCTTTTTGTGTTTTCACCCCAGTCTTAGGGAAGTTGCATCTTTAATCTCATCTTTTAAAACATCTTTAGAAAAATGTAGGAAACTGTTTCTAAATTTCTCCAAAAACTTGAAAGCAACTGCTTGGGGAGAGGGGAGGAGTGAGCAGGGTGTGTGGTTTATGATTACATAAGTGTTGGTTTTTGTAGGGACAAGACAAGGATTTATGGGAGGCAAGGGAGGAATGCATGTAGTGAATGATACAGGGAAGGGACAGAGCAGAGCCTGGTAGTGGAGATTAAAAGTGCAGGGATCATGTGGATCACGTGTTGGGTCAAGAAACAAATGTGAGGGGAGAATATCAAAGGGCTCTCTTTGGACTTGTGTTATACTAAGAAATTACTATACAACTGTAGAGCTGTGTCCTCCAGCAGCACTTCCCTCTCTCCTGTTAAAAACTACAGAGTTGGGGCTTTTTAAATGAAAGAAGAAAAACTTGAAAATTTCATGATTAATGAGATTGTGCCAGGACCATAATCTCATGACTAATCCTGTTAGTTTCTTAAATAAACAGCACAACAAGTCAATAATTTCTGATTCCTTGGGTTGGTTTCTTTGTAATATTTTAAGATCTATTAACACTTTTTGTCAGTATTTAAAATAAATAAAGGGGTCAGGTATTTACCTTACCTAAGTGTTTTTGTAATGTATTTGAGGTTCAGTATAAACCCACAGCAGATTTTCTTTCTTCCTAAAGGAACCCAGTCAGTTTATATAACATTAAAACAAAAGGTTCTAAAATAATACATTTTGGAGGAGACAAAGATGCTGAAAAAGACAGAATTAGACAGGGATATACATTAGTCTAGTACTTCCAAAGGTTAGCATTTCTGGGTAGCACAAGGGATTCTGCTCAGGAATTCAACCCTGATTAAACCAGCGGTGGATCTGGCACTAGGAAAGAAAGAATGGGAGAAAGCAAAGGATGTTGCCACAGGGAAAGGGAGGAATAAACCAGCAAACAGACTGATGGAAATATAAAGATCCTAAAAAGGAAATCACATCCAATACCCTACTCAGGCATTGCTTAAAAAGAAAAAAAAAAAAAAAAATAAAATCCCATAAAGGTTGGGAACATCTTTCCTGATGAGCAGGACCCAGCACATGTAGGAAGCAAAGGGCAGTGCCAGGAAAGGAAGCTCAGTCCCTAGAGCTGCTTGTTGAGGAGGAGAACTCCCACTCTGCTGGGAGAGGTGCCTGAGCTCTCCAGGCACAGGGAGGCAGAGCTGCCATAAGCTGGAATACACCCGCCTAGTTCAGCACTAAGTAACCTAAGTTTAAAATGATATTTGTAGCATGAAATGAAATTATGATGCCAAAGTAAAATAAACGTCGAGCAAACTCAGTCAATCATATGTATCATTCTTTATGGCTCTCATTTATATTTGATATTGAATTGCTCGCTTTTTAAAATTCAAATAAGTCCCTCATCGATCCGCTCCTGAATGATTTTACTGAACATATCTTTTTAGTATCTAACACACTGTGATTTTGTTCCACATATGTTGTGCACTGGCTGATTCCATCCTAACCTCACAAAACATATTAAGCTTAATAAATATATTTATGAGAATTACTTTGTATAGTCCTTATGCAATCAGCCATGCTGTGTATGATAGCCCAAGACGATGAAAACCCATTGACTTTTTGTAGCAAATTAGTCTACCACCTAATCGGTGAACCCTGCTAAGCTTTTGAATTATGACGAGAACCAGCAGCTCAGTTAGAACACTCAAATGAATTATATCAATTCATAAACTTGTTCATGTCCAGATTTCATTAGCCACACATTAACAGCATTTTATGTTTATTACTGCTCTGACATAATCTATAAATAACTGAAATGCTAATCATAGTGTTCTGCCAGGCATCATCATTTAATCATAAAGAGATACATTATTATAAACTATAATAGATAATAACAAGTCCGGGTCAATGGCCGCATATTAAAAGATCACAATTATATCCTATAAGGGTATGTACCTCATACATTTGGTGACACAAAGGTCCATATCTAATCACTTGCAAATGTTTCCCCTCTGACACACTTGCAGTACAAGGTGACACAATTAAGAAAATATGCTTGTAAAACAGGGCAATCTTTGAGCATCAAAGTAAACAGAGAACAATTAATAGTGAGGGGAAACATTATAGCATTTGCCAATGGCAGTGCTGGTTAACTCTTCATTTCGGGGGTTTTTGTTCTTACTAAATGAAACCATAATCACAACACTGGGAGAGTTTATTATAGAGGAGAACACTGACTTATTACTGCAGCAGCCGCCGAGGCAGGGCTGCTGGGTGTTACCTCTCAGGCTGAAAACAGAGCCCAAAAGGTTAAACTGCCTTTCTTTTGCAACCCTAGTGTCCACCCCAGCTCATTCTTTCAGTGACCTCCTGTCACTAAACCCCTGTGTTTTTCAATTGGAATCTGTGTGTCTTCTGTTAAAGAACATCTCAATTGAAGCCACTCTCAAGGGCCATTTTGGAACCCCTCTCATGGCCAGGCATTCTGACATCAAAGCTGCTGCTTTTTTAACCCAAATTATTTCGATTAGATTTTTAATTTAAGGTGGTGGTGGTGGAATCAGTGGCTCAGTGAGCGAAGGGAATTCCATGTTCTTTACTGAGGTAAAACACCACTTACGAAACAAATAATTTCCGTAAGAGCTTTATCAGCTGAACTAGTTCTGAGTGAGCAATGAGGCTGACCCAAGGAGCAAGAATTAACTGTGGATTATTAGAATAAAGTTGTTTTCTGTGGGTTTAATTTTTGTAGGTTTTGTGTTGTCTTTTTTTTCTTTTTAAAAAAAAAAAAAAAAGATTTAGACTAATTTAAAGCTTCGGTCGAATAGGAAGCAGAGATGCAGTCTGTCATTGCAAGCACTTGCACCTCATAGCTCAGGGTGAACTGAGGGAGATAAAGAAAGGAATGTAAAACACTATGGAAACCAACCTCTGGAGACTTAATATTCTGATCAGCTCACCTCCGAACATCTGGCTCTTAAATGTTCAAGCACAAAAACAAGAGAGCTAATGAAAGCAGTACATATTATCTCTCCCATCAATGTACCTCACAAACACCTGCTAAAATTAAAACAAATTGAATCTTGATTGCTGATTAAGTACCCCTTCTTTAGCTAGATATTCTGTCATTATTTGCCCTGGCACACAATGCATAAACTGATGAAAAGCCTGTGGTGGGCTGCAGCAGCAAAGGTTGATAAAAGATGATCAAGACAGAGCTGCATGTAAACTGCAGCACATTAACTTTATGTACTCGAGCCCTCCAAAAGTTACTTTTAGATTTTTTTTCCCTCATTTCCAGGGCAAAAATTATTTTTGCTTAGAAGAGAAAGCACATCAACTGAACATATTTTTTTTCTTCCAGAACACTCACATCCCAGAGAGGAGGTGATAGATGGACCTCACAGTATTGACCAACACCAGTGCCCAGCTCCCGAGCTGGGGAATCCCTCTGGGCAGGACTGCTGTGCCCAGAGTGCTTTGGGGGCATTTTCCTGCATGTGGGAAGACTTTCAAGCAGTTGTACACGTGTAGCCACGGAAAAAAAGGGCCCCAAACCTCTTCAGGAGTGTCTGGCCTCTATTTCTCTTCAATAGATGCTCAGGCAGTGGCAGGAGAAAGGTTACAGAGTTTACTGCCAATAAACTGGGGGACTGCTCTGCTTGCACACTTCAGGCAGGATAAAAACATCCATCAGGAATTTCATCACACCCATATAAAAACCCTCCTCCGTGAGCCCTGCTGACAGATGTGTGGCTAATCTACCATGTTAACTTCATTTGAGAAGTTGTGCTTTTGTTCAAACTTTATTAGTTAAACTCGAATTGAGCCCACTATATTTTAAGCCAGTATTTAATCTACTTTAAGTATGTTTCCAGATATCATAAACTCTTCAGCCATCATTGTGTTTACAATATATAAATATATGTATTCATGTAAATTTCCCTGTTAAAATAATCAGCTTTTATTTGACTCACGGTTCTCCGATAATCAAAAAAGAAAAAAACCAGCAACATGACAGTGTGTAAATCCTTCTCAACAATAGCACCCACAAAACCTGTTTCTTGACTGACAATAAGGTCATTACAGCACATATGTTTGGCATATGTATTTCATCAATGGTGATTATAATGTGAACCAAGAATTAGCTTCAAAATGATGGGTTACTTAAAGACCTGGAAGAGGACATTTAAACAAAAGAAAAAAAAAAAAAAAAAGGCCTGAATCACTTACTAGAGCTTGACTTCCCCCCCCCACCCTTATTGCATTCTAAATTATTTAAATATACTATTAGACACCATATTGGAAAAAAACAGATGTTTTCTAATTATGAACTGATTTTACAGTGTGATGGTGTCACATATTTAAATTACAAATACACATTTTTAGCATTCCAGCTGTGCTTTACAAGAGTTTAATTTGCTTCTTGTGATATGTCACATTGCACCTGCCTTTTAAAACTCCTATAAATGTAAAACATTAGCCAAGCACAAGTATTAAGACATGCTGATGAATTCTAAAGATTTTTAGCATCTTATAGAGGATGAAATTTATAGAAAGATTTAATAATGAACCAGCTAAATGTTTATTGAAAATAACATTTACTGATACTTTCCAGAAGTACCAAAAGGGACTGATGACTTGTGTAGGCAGCACAGAGAATTAAATTGGTGCTGCTTTGCTCCTTCCACACACAAAGTATTCCAGAGTAATCTATCAACTAATGAGGTTAAACATGGATAATGCAGTAAAATGTTGTAGAAGTCAGCTTTGCTCTCAGCCACCACACACACAGAGAATCTCACACATGTTTAAGACCATCAATATCACAGTCAGAACAGGGAGACTGTCAATGACAACACTGGTGCTAAACTATGATAATGTATTTCTGAGAATAGAAGAGCAATAATTTCTAGGATAAACTTAAACTTTGAAGTAATTAACTTGTGATTCAGAGAAACACGAGGAGAGCATACACAGCTATTTCTTGTCTTGCACACGCCCTGGAAATAACAACTATTGGTTTAGATTCAGGCATAAAAAGAGAGAGGATAAACAACCCATGGAGAAGATGTAACACTGTGGATGCACCTTTTAAACCTGGCCTTCTAACAACAAAGGAAGACACAACTTTTGAAGCACTGCTCTTACAAAGATGCATTAAAGAATACTGTAGACAAGCAGAGATGCTCCTTTCGAGGCAGTTACCTGCTGCACACTTCCTAAATACAGGCAGGGACCCGCTCATTAACAGCCTAATCCTAAAGCAAATTAAAGGCAGCTTTGGCAGCGGCATCGACAGGAGCTGGCGCAGGCTCTCCCCACACAGCCCAAACCTCACTGCAGTGACCTGTGCTGGGTCCCTGTCACTGGATGGGCTGGCACAAAGGACAGCCCTTTTTCCTGTCCCCCGTGCACAGGCGCTGCCCATGACACAGCACAGGAATCAGCTGCCCCGAGCCAGGGCTGTCACCTTTGGGGCCATCGCCGAGCTCTCACTGGGCACACACGGATGGAAAGGCAAAGGGAGAAGGGAAAGCAGGGCAGGCACAGCCCAAAGGGACACGTGGCAGTGAGGGAGTTGTAGCAATCAAACTGTATTGGGATATAGTTTAAAATGTGGGATTTTGGTGGCTACACATCCTCATACTGCAATTCAAAAGCTTCCACGCACTTCAGTGCATTTGAGAATAAACGTGAAGGCACTTGGGCTACGTAAAGTGCTCTAAGTCCTTTAAAGAGGTACTTTCAGGGTAAGGTTGTGTTACAAAACTGAGCAAGTCCTTCCTCAGGGGAATCCTTCCTTTCCAAGCTCCCTGCCCGAGTTTTGGCTCGGGCTTCTTGTCTCGGCGCTGCCCGGGGCAGGAGCCTTTGCCCCTGCTGTGGAAGCACAGACAGGGAGAGCTCAGGGATGCTCGGCCAGAGAGGAAAAGGGGATGCTCTGCAGATCTCAGGGTTTTCAAGCAGTCATTAGGGAAAGGACTTTTGCCTCTCTGCCGTAGAGTTCATGGCACACACAGCAGAACCTCCACGCTGTGTGCAGGTGAAGTCATTGTGCAGGAAGCTGCACTTTCTGCAGTGCTCAGACTGAGGCAGGGGAGCTGCTTTGCTGCAGCTCCCTGGTTTGGAACACATCAGGAAAATTAATGGAATCTTCACCTTGCATTTTGTACAATTATTTTTTTAAACTAATTTCAGAACTTAATGCAGTCCGAAAGCAATAATAAAGAACAAAAAAAAAAAAAAAAAAAAAAAAAAAATTCAAAACTATCTTAATGTCTCTAGTCCTGTGAATTTCCAGTCAGTAATATTTCAGCTTTTATTAAACATGCCAAGCCAAATTTACTCTGTTTAAGATCACTTGGGCAGATTTCACTGTACATGATACACTCACAGCAAATTACTAACAGCTTAGGATAAACCAAGCCCATCCTGGTAGGGAAACTTGAGTCAAGCCTTAAATTTTTATTCCCTTTTTGAGAAGCGTGTTATCTTTTTACCCCGTTTTCCTTGATAAACAAAACCTGCAGTGGGATTATTTCATGCTGCAGGAAAAGCAGGTGAGACTCACCTTCATCCTCACCACGTGAGGGTGGAGGATCCTGTTCCCTTAATTGGTCTATTCTTACTTGGCCCTAATTCTGTATTAAGTCAGAACTTTCTCTTTGACTCCCTAGGAAGAGTCAGGTAGAGGCTGTCTGAAATTAAGGGTTTTCTATTCCTGTTCTTGAGAAAATATAGATGAAATGCAAAAATCGAATTAATTTTTTTTCTCCAGGATTTGACATGTAGGAATATCATCCTTAACTCCTATACATTCATAAAGGAGGAGAAAAAGAAATCAACAATTCAGTCCATGTTTCAGGAATGCTTTGTCTGGGGTTCCATGCTATTGCTTCCTGTATCATGAAAGTAATATCAAATTGAAAATATTTCTGTTCAGCAACTTCAGCAGCTCTAAATTAAGAAAATGTGTGGTTTATTGGCTTTCAATGCTTGAGCAGGTTAAGAATGTGTAAGCAAGAAAGATTCCATTTAGAGAGAGAAGTGCAGTGTCCATGATACCAACAGAGACATTAAGTGAGATTAGGCCATCTTCATAAACTACTTTTCAGTTACTAGATTATCAAAAATAATGAATGCCACTCATTAAAGAAAACAATTTTTGAAATAAAAAAAAATTCATTTTTAAGGCAGTAACAGCTCATGGAGATAAAACTGGATGATAAGCAGCAAAGCATTTTTTACACTGTTGTACCAAGGCAGGCACTGACCATCACTTGCTCTAGAGCAGGGGCCTTTAGGTCACACATGGCAGAATTGCCATGGACTGGGAAAAGAAGGAGGTTTGAGGAAGATTTTTTTCTGTGACAGGAATGGAGTTCTCTCTTCCACTTTTGTTGCCAGTTTTAATAGATCATTATCAAAATCTGACTAACACATTTCAATTTTAATGTGTGTGTAGGCTTCAAAATTAAATTTTAAATCTCATTTATGCTATTTTAGAAGAAATTAACAACCTCTGAATGAAAAGGTACAAGAAACAAAGATGCTTTAAATTTGGGTGGTATCTTTGAAATGTAGCTGGGGAGTGATGGCATTGCCCTTGTTCCTGTTCCTGTTAATGCACTGCCTGATCCCTAAGACCTCCCAGAAGCACGAGCTGCTGCTGGAAGCTGTGCCAAGCAGCTCCAGGGTCCTTTAGCCCTGGGGTCACTCTGGGGTCACTCAGCTCCAGTGGGTCTGCAGAGGAGCTCCAGGAGGGCTCTGCAGCAGGGCAGGCAGCAGGCAGAACAGCATCTGTACCACCAGCCCCCTCCAGAAGAACTGCACCCAGGAGCTCCCCCAAAGGCAGTAAAGGCAAAGCCTTGCCATTGAGGGGAAGTGGCTGGAGAGGGGCTGCAGTCAGGAAAACTCTGCTGATTCACCCTGCCGAGGACCCCAAGTGTCTGGAAATGTCACTCACCTGCAGCTGCTGGCTTGGCTTCAAGGGGGAAACAGGAAAGTGCAGGTACAAAGCTCAATATTCAGAGTCACGATGAGATGAATCATCTTGCAGTGCAGATGACAAAATGAAAAAAAAAACAAACACAAACCCAAGCAAAATATGTATTAAAACTAAAGCCAGAAACTACACTTTTAGGAATTTTTAAGGTAGGACACAAAGAATAACCTAGAATTCCTAAAATGTGGGTAAATATGAACCAATTACTTATTATTTCATTAAAGTGGAGATGGGAAGGACCAATTCCTAACTCTCTGCATTTGCCTCCTGGGGTCCTAGATAGCTTTTCCTGTCAAATTAAAACAGAAAAAAAAAAAAAGATAAATAAACATGAGAAATTAAGATTGTCTAGGTAGGTGAAGGAGAAAGGAAAAGAAACAAGGAAATAATGTTCCACAATTATTACCAGAGCTAAGAGAAACAAAATTACTTGATCATAAATTCAGGATAATCTGGTTTTCTTTATGAGTTTCCATTTTATTAATGAAAGGAAGGTAACACCTTAGTGTACCCGGATGAATTAAAATGCCTATTTGTAGAAGCAGTCCTCAATAGGGTCTTTAATAGAATCTGTGAACAATTCTGCAGTCAGATAATTTAGCTGTAAGAAGGCAATATTAATAGCTCACCTCTGGGTACCCAGCCCAGGCTGGACAGGAGGGGAAGATGGGAATATTGGCAGGGAAGGCTGGGGGGTTTATCTGCATTATCCCAACCCCTGCAGCCAAAAGCTCTGGAAAAAGGGGAGGAGCAGCAGATCTGTAAATTGTCTGCCTTGTTTATCAAATCCAACACCCACTCAAGCTTTGGACTGGGGGAGTCTGGAACAAAGAGTACAAAAAGGTGGGATACCAGTTCCAGATGTCTTTTTTTAATCTCATTATGCTAAAAGAAATAAAATTTTAAAAAAACCCCAAAACTTCTTTTAAATATAATTGATCAAACACTTCAACTTAACTCTTCAGCAGGATTTAATACACCTGAAAAAATATCCAGGTATTTTCATCTGCTTCAGCTCTTGAAAGAAAGTTCTCCAAAGTTTTCACAGTCTTTGTCCTAGAAAATGTGTGTACATCAGGAATGTAACTAATTTTAGTGATGTATTGTACTGGAAAAGACAATAACTTTAACGCTGAAAAATATTTATTTCCTAATTTTAGAGAGGGTTTTCTCATTAATCTTTGAAAGAGAATATATAAAATATCTGAAGTATTTCTCAGTTATTTCAAGCAAATCTGACAAAGATGCTGCTCATGAAAATTCCAATCAGACCTTATTAGCTGCAGTTCAATTCCATATGTGGCAGAAATTTTCTGTGAAATATGAAGAGAAAAAAGAGATGAAACAGTTCAGCCCAGCTATGGGTACCTGCTACTCCTGCCCCAGGAAAGTGGTGAAACTCAGAAAATCAGAGGGTTGTTATTTGGGGTTTGAAATGGGAGCAGGACTCTTTTCAGAGAAGAGGGTTTTTTTAAATTTCTTTGCATCCAATCAATCCAATCTTCATTTTACATAAAGATGAGAACAGCGATTGGGGCTGAAGAAGCACAAACCCAGGAGTTTACTGAGCAAGAGCTGCTTGGAAAGTTCCAATAGAAACTACAGAAAATGGACTTTGCCAACTCAACCAGCCTGGTTCGCATGATGAAGTGGTTTTAGGAGCAAGACTGGGAATAAAGTATTATCAAAACTATAAACATTCCAGCCTGCCAGTTGATACATAAGGGCAGTTCTGGTTCACTCCTCCCAGCCCCATTCCTCTTCTTTTCTACAGATTTTTCTCCAATAAGATTCAACCTCCCATGCTGAAACTGCCCATCTCCACCTTGAAAAGCAGAAAAAAGGGACAAAAGAAATATCCAAGCCCACATCTTTTCTCAAGGTAAAAACTGGGAAGTTGCCCACAGTAAATATCCAAACCATTGTTCCCCCAGTGCAGGAGCAGCACACATGACTCTGATTGCACATCAGACCACTCTACACAAACCCTAAAAATCTGTGAGGGGTCTTTAATGCATAATACAGGAATTTCTTATTTCACAAACGTTATTCACCTTCAGCACAAGGGAAAAAAAAATTCTACTATTCTCAATATCAGTTGAGTAGAAATGAAAACAAACTAAATTTGGCAGATTATGATAAAGGTAATTTTCTTCTAGGGGAAGGTGAAAGGGACAAATAAGGCTTAATCCACACAGAAATTACTTCCAGGAAAATCTGTTCCTGTGGAGTTCAAACACACACATTATAATGCAACCAGTGACTTGTCCCCTCCTTCCCTGCCCTCCTGAGCCCCCAGCTGGAGTCCTGCATGCAGCTCTGGATCCAGGGAAGATGTGGAGCTGTTGGAGGAGTGCAGAGGAGGCCATGAAGGTGCCCCAAGGGCTGGAGTCCCTGTGCTCTGGAGCCAGGCTGGGAGAAGGGAAGGCCCTGGGGAGACCTTAGAGCCCCTTCCAGTGCCTGAAGGGGGCTTGGAAAAGAGAGGGGCAGGGGCTCTTTGTGTGGCAGGCAGAGGGGCACTGGCTCCCCGCTGTGCAGCCAGGGGGAGGTGGGTCCTGGGAAGGAATCCTGCCTGGCAGGGTGGGCAGGTGGATCCCTGCATCCCTGGCAGTGCCCAAGGCCAGGCTGGACAGGGCTGGGAGCAGCCTGGGGCAGTGGGAGGGGTCCCTGCCCATGGCAGGAGTGGAATTGGGTGAGCTTGAGAGTTCCTTCCAACCCAGACCATTTCATGGCTCCAATAATTCCCATGAGTCTATCCCCCTTGAATTCCAACACACTGCTGCTATCCTGCTGCAGCATGATGGATCCATTTTCATGAATAGACAGGTAAGCAATAAGTCTATGCCTTTTTCTTTCCTCTTTATTTTAATATCTATTCGGTTTTCTTATTGGGCCATTATATTTTGCTGTTGCAATTTAAACCTTTTATCAGAAATAAATCTTCGAGTTCTATTACCTTGTAACAATTCTGTAGGGACAGGCATTTCAAGAAGCTGAAAAATAAAAATGAGAAGGAAAAGAGCCTTTTTTGCAGGCCTCTATTAAAGTTTTCACACTGCTACACTACAGCTATAAAATAGCATCTTTGATAATAATTCATTACGATTCCATAATACACATGGAATATGTTATGCTGTATTAATCAACAATTTGGTTTTGATAACTTATTAAAATCATTCATTTGAAATTCCATATTATTTTAGTGCCATCTTGTCACTGATTTATAGCCACTGAAAGTTTATTGATAGTTCCTCATTCGCCTGAGACTTCATGAAATTTGCAAATACTGTTGGTTCTTTCTTAAATGTGCTTTTAGTCAGCAGACATCTCTGAGATACAATGGAAAATGCTTGACACAACTGAAGTGGTCACTGGCTTTGGGTTTTTGGAAGGTAACGCTCCAAGAGAAGAAGATAAGGAAGAAATAAAATTAAATGAATGGAAGTAGTTGTGAAATCTGTTGGAAACCTGCAGAATTGCAAAAACAAGAGGAATCTCTTTCTCTCTGAGCCAGCATCAATGATTCATTAGCCACTTGCTAAAACTCAATAATCAGTTCATGATTTGCTGCGTTCAACCATTATGAAAACAATATACAGAATCAGTAAATAATGGCCTCTGATGAATCTGCTGCACTGTATTCCTTTTGGAAGGATAACAATAGGAAGATCCAGAATAAAAGTGGAAAAGGAAGCAAATGAACCCAGTAAATCACAGAGAAGCCTAACTTGGTGCTGTGTATCTGAATTCACTCTGTGCATCCAACTTCTCTGTAGGCTCAACACACCTGCCTGTCTAAAAATGAGTTTGTTTTCAACCCCCAAATTTCAGATTCTGTTCTAACACGCTGAAAAGTAATAGTGTGGAGGGTTTCTAGGGGGGATTGTTCTTTTAAATTTTTTTAGCATGTTCTGAAGCAAGAAAATTCTCTTTCTGTTGAGCACCACTGGCAGAAGTATTTTTCACATGCAGCAATATGTTCTCACTGTCATGTCTCAGAAGAAATCCCTTGGGGCTCAAGATCTGTGCATGTAATACGCACACAGAAAATTAAGCCTCAATTGACTCCACAAAAACCCACCAAATCCCACCTCTAAGAATATCTATGCATTGTTTTTTAATGATGATTAATGAGATCCTTTTTAGGGTTCTAATATTAGTTACACCCATTTGTGCCAAGGCTAAATTTGATATAGTCAGGGATTTCTTTAAGATGCTGGCCTGGGAGATAATGAGTTTCCCAAATTTCTCCAGGGCTCAGGAGAATGCCAGATCCTCACAGAATTACAGGACCAGTGCATCTTTCTTCCTGGGGATGGAAACCCTTGCTGCCTCTGTTTTGTAAGTTTGAACACGGAGGTTTGCTCCTGCGAATGGGGTTCCAAAGGAAAGGAAAAAAAACCCCTTCAGTCCCATCCAGCGTGTATTTTGAAAAGTTTAGCTTCCCTAAGGTCTTAACAAAAGGAGCTTCTACTTGTGGGAAGAGCTGATTAATCCGAGCCGCTCCGCTGCTGTAATGATGAAAAGGATGCTCAACAGGTCGGAGCCTTTCGAAGGGAGGGTCTCACTCATCTCTGCCAAGGTGTGGTTCCTGAAGCATCTTTAGCTCTTGACACAGCAGAGGGCACCGTGGAATAATACAGCCTCTCTCCAGGGAACAAAATGCATTTCCAAGCCTTTTCTTTGCCAGGTTAACATTTGACAAGCTTGCTTTAATGCTCATTCTCCCCAAAGTAGCTCAGATGAGGAGGACAGAAAAAGTTTGCGGCAGAGGAGGACAGAAGAGAAAGGAATCCGAGATTTTCAAAACAGTGCCAAAAAGCAGAGTTTCTTTCCTTGCTGCAGAAACCAGGTAATGAGTACAAATGGATGGACCAGGGATTATTCTGGAAGACTGGGCCAAGGAAAATAGGGTTTGCTCAGCTTTTACACACAAAGACACACACACTAAATCTTCTGAAATCTTATTGCTTAAGTGTATGGGCTGAAAACTGAGTAATGCTTAAATCCTACTGCTCCACACAGCCAAGAGAAGTCAATTAGTCCAACTTTAGCACTGCATTCATTTTCCTACTGTTTAATTGTTATCTACATGATACCACAAAGGTGCACAGCTGGGGAAAGGCGTAGCCCCTGTCCAGAAGATCAGCTGCTGTAAGTTCACCCTAATATCGATACAAGTAATGAAACACACTTTTCCTCTGGAAAATGGCAAAGCAAATTGGGCATTCTGAGCTGGGCTCTGGCAGCCTTTTGTATGGCTTTCATTAGAGTGTCAGCCTCTAAAAAAATAACATGACAAAGGAAGGGTGGCTGGTGAGCTGGCAATCATACAACGTCTAAAGATCTGAGCCCTTCTGTAATGATCATATGTGATTTACAGAATCAAAGGGTCAAATTCTGCCCTCAATTACACACCTATTGCTAGGTGGTGCAGCACCACGTGGCAGGTGAATTAGAGAGATTATTGTGTTTCTAAAGAAACAGAAAAATGCTCTGTGGCCTTCGAAGTAGCAAATTCAGTGTTGATCCCATATTAAATAACAACATATAAATGTACAGAAATATCAGAACATTTTCGGGCATTTTTTTTAACAGAGATGTTTTGTGGAGCAACAGAACTGCTGCAGTCTCTGACACTTGCCTAACATTCTGCATTTCTGGTCTAATATTCTATGTTCCACAAGTCAAACTCTGGAAAAGAAAGATCTGGCATTGGTTTGGACTGCTCAAACCCTTAAGCTTTGGCTGAGTTCGTCAGTGGTTCCTCTCTGCTGTATCTGGTGTCATTGTGGGACAAGTGCTTCTTATTTCACATTTCTGATGTGTCTCTTCACTAATCCATACGCACTCTACAGAAGGATTAATGCAATTTATTCCTCGGATGCACAAGTTACTTCATTTTATTTGTAAATAAATTTTCACTCAGAGCTAGAAATAAATTCTGACTTTCCATTCGGGCAAGACACACAGACACAAAGTTCAGGACAGTTGTGAGAGCAATCTGACCAACAAATGGAACTCACAGAGGAGGAAACAATGGAGAAGGAAATTAAACAAGGAGTAGGACTATTAAAGAACAGCTCCATGGATTTGGATGTGCCACAGAAACATCTTTGCCCCAACCTCTCTGTGTCTCTTTCATCCCACTGGAAAAAAATTATCCCATGATTTATGTTGAAGGCGCTGTTTCCCTGGCATTTTAAAGGAACAGAATTTTCTGGATCTTCCCTTTCTTAGTTAATACACATGCACACCCTCACACAAAACATATGTTAATAACTTCAGACCACAAATTTAATTTATCTCAGCTTTCCACCTGACATCATTCCTTGTCATGTGGCGCATACCCATCCGTAAACAAAATGGGGATTCATTTCCATAGCAACAGCAAGTGGGACTTTGATCAGCTCCAATGATTATTTGTAGGCACACACGTTTACAGATATCAAAATCCTAACTGAAGGCTGATTACCTTTTTTTTTCCTTTTTTACATGAAAGCAGCTCCATTGGTTTATATGTACGAGCAGGAATGCAAGTAAAGGCACTTCAAAATGCCTCTGGATGGCCATGGAAGCCACTGGCCATTAGCTCAGTGTCACTTCCAGTTCCTTGGGAATACAGAGATTCCTAATGTGTATGATCTGATGAACGTGTCCTGTAGCAAATAAAGTGTTTTCTTTGTGTTCCCTGGCAGATGTGTGGGTTCAGGCTGCACATGCAGGTGTTTGGAGGCTGGCTTATGTGGGATGAGGAGAGGTGGTAGCCTGTGGCTTGACAGAAAAAGAGGAAAAAAATCTGAACAATGTGTTGAAAAAGACTCCAGTCAGAGCTGCACAGGACCAGCTGTTTTTTTCTAATTAGAATAACAAGAATAGCACATGCTAAAATGTTTTTTTTTTTTTTTTTCTCAAAAGCAATGAATGCTTCAGGAGCTATAAGGAAAGAGCTCTAAAACCTATTTAAATGAAGGAGTGCTTCAGGAGCCATATGGAGAAGAAAAAGAAAAGGCGAAAGTAGAGAAATGTTTTATTTTTAGCTAAATCTGAAGCATTTCGATTCTTCATCCAATGTTACACAGAAATTATCTTACTTTAAAACTTCCAAAAATGTCAGTGCTGATGCTTATTGTATCATGGCTTAAACAAGATGTTTCAAACACTTAGTGCATTTCAGTGGGGTGTTCTTGCAGGCATTGTAAATTCCGTTCTATGCCCTGAACATGCACTGAGATAGATCCCCTATGATATATATCTGGTAATGTATGAGAGCTGCACATAATGAACTATGTGACAAACACTCAAAACACACCCTCTATCATCAGTCTTTTCTCCTCTTCTCTTTTTCTTCTTCTTTTTTTTTTTTTTTTTTTCCTTCCACTTCTCCTGAAGCACTGATGATTCCAAACTCTGACTACAGGAATAACATTTGTAACAACTACGGCATTCTGGACATCTGCACTGTTAGAGTACTTTAGAATAAAGTCACATGGCCATAGGGAAATTTCACAGAATTCAAATCACAGTGACTTGCCAAGGTGTATAACGAGTTTGTTTTCAGCTGTTCTTCTCATGAATAATTACCAAGCAGGCATATCCTAAAGCTAGCACAAGCTGTCAGTTCACCAGAAATATTCAATATTTAAAACAGAATTTCGAATTTAGAATTTCATAAATGAAAATAATTACAGCACAGGCAAAATAGCACTGTTCAAGTGCTGTCAGGTACTTCTTGCCTTTCCACGAGGCTTCCCACAACCAGACGTTGCAGTCACATTAAATTATTTTTACAACGTAAAGAAAATTATGCAAATGCAAGAGGAACCGCAAGGAGCTTCTGGTTTTGCCCAGAACTAATACTTTGCTCCATTTTCCTGACTCTTCCTTCACCCAGCACCGTTAGAGATAACCGAGTCCAAGGCCAAGCCTTGCCTCTGTTCCGGCCCCTGGATCCAACGCGTGCCGTGCGTTGGGCCGGGGCGGAGCGGAGCTGGGCAGGAGGCAGGAGGGGCGGCAGCCAGGTCAGGGGCAGCGAGTGACAGTGCCAAGGCTGTGCAGACCCTCCAGCACGGGCGGGTCCCCAGGGACCCTCCAGCACGGGCGGGTCCCCAGGGACCCTCCAGCACGGGCGGACCCACAGACCCTCCAGCACGGGCGGGACACCACAGACCCTCCAGCACGGCGGGACACCACAGACCCTCCAGCACGGGCGGGACACCACAGACCCTCAGCACGGGCGGGTCCCCAGGTCCCTCCAGCACGGGCGGTCCAGGGACCTCCAGCAGGCGGACACCACGGGACCCTCCAGCACGGGCGGGTCCCCAGGGTCCCTCCAGCACGGGCGGGTCCCCAGGGTCCCTCCAGCACGGGCGGGTCCCCAGGGTCCTCCAGCACGGGCGGGTCCCAGGACCTCGAGCACGGGCGGGTCCCCAGGGCCCTCCAGCACGGGGCGGTTAGCGCCCCAGGGTCCCTCCAGCACGGGCGGGTCCCCAGGGTCCCTCCAGCACGGGCGGGTCCCCAGGGTCCCTCGAGCACGGGCGGGTCCCCAGGGTCCCTCCAGCACGGGCGGGTCCCCAGGGTCCCTCCAGCACGGGCGGGTCCCCAGGGTCCCTCCAGCACGAGCGGGTCCCCGGAGGAAGCTCAGCCCTTGCTGGCAGAGGCCTTGGGAGGGTTGCAGCGTGGATCTCCGCTGCGCTGCCCGCCCCGGCAGGATTGGGATATTGGGATATTGGGATATTGGGATGTCCCAGCCCCTCCAGGGGTCCCCGGGACCCCTCTGGCCCCCAGCAATCAGCTGCCCCTGCCTGTGGGGGTCTGCATGTCAAAGGGGTGATGGGGAGCCACGAGAACAGCCTTAATAGCGGCACATTATTCTAATATTATGAAAATCTTTATTGCGGCTCGAATAGAATGCCCTGAAATAGATATTGTGCTGGTTAATAAATTACATTTTCAAATGAGAGAGATTTTATCACCAAAACATCTCATGATTAATTTCTAATGTGAAGCTTATGGCTCGAACTTAAAACATTGGATTTTGCATTTGTGTTCAAAGGTTGAGCACTTAGTAAAGTTTTTATAAGAAACTTGCTGAATTTTTTTCTCTGTATTGAAAAAAAATCACTAACCTGTTAATCCACTATAACTTCATAACCTCAATTACAGCTCTTGAGATGAAGGTGATTAAAAATAAGTATTTTCCCCTACTTTCAAAGAGCAGGTCACACCTTCCAAAGAAATCCTGTTTCAAATTTTGCAACGATACATTAAGGGCAATAATTAAAATTGGTCAGGAATGTTCCATAAGATGTTTCCCATTTCTTAACCAGTTCTAACTATAACTACTTGGAGTTATGACATCTCAAGAAGTAACACTGGAGTAAATAGTGTTATTTCTATAGGAAGCAAGAGGAGATAATGTAAATCCATGTGTGCAATGAGAAAAAAATAGGTTATTAAAAATAGGAATGCACAGCTCCCAAATTAAAGTATGGACCAAAACTTCTGCTTGAGTGATTTTTTTTTAATTAATAACTGATATCAATCAGCATTTTGCTGAACTTGGCCCACTGCTAAGATTTGTGGCCCTGTTTTCTGATCCCTGTGACAAATTTGCTGCTGTTGCTTGTGGGCAGCCCATGCTCCATCTAAACCCATTCTCAAATCACCAAAGGAATCCATAAATACGGGTGCCAGAGTTCACAGGGAAAAGCTGCAACTCCCTTCCTCCTTTTTTCTGCATATGTTTGAGTCTCAAGGACTAGGAGCTAATTTTTTTTAGTAGATTATTTCCAAGAACAACACAGCACTGCAAATATGCTTATACAGTTGGCATTCATCCTGTTAATATTTTTAAGAAATTAATCAAAATTTTGCTTTTCTAACTGCTAGCCAATCAATGATCAAATACTGTATTGTTTACAAAGAGTTAAAAAAAAGAGTAAAAAAAGAAGAAACCAAGGAAATTGAACCTCAGGCAAAAATATGCACAATTCAGACTTTAATCCTATTATTTGACAGAATGTGTGTTTAATTTTAAGCACAAAAATTAGTCCAGACTAATAATTTTGTAACCCTTCTCAAGTGGCTGAACAGGTTGGCTGATATTATTTCCTAAGCACATTTTGGGTGGAAACAAAGCAGCTGTAAATGGGGAAGGCAAAGCCCACAGCAGCACCAGATTCCCAGGCCTGGTGATGGGACAGAATTAGAAATAAAAGTAAAAATAAAATTATTTGTGCATTTGGAAGAGTTATCGCTCCTGCCTAAAAATCCCTTTTTGTTTCATTTTGAAGTTATTTTCTCAATCAATACATTGTTGCTGTGAAAAAAAAAAAAAATGTACCTCAGGTGTGACCCTAAAATCTGGGGAAAAAAAAGAGAAACATTCTCCCAAATCCCTCTTGTCAATGCCAGCTTTCTAACGCTTTTCCTTTTCTCCTGCAATACTTCTCCAAATTGGGTCTGTGGCTCATACTTCCTGCACTGCCTTCCTCCCCTGGGGAGCTGGAGCTCCACCTTCTTCTCTTCCCATTTGCAATCCATTTTAATAACTTTGTCTCGTCCAACAAATAAGAATTTTGCCATTGTCTTTGGGGGAACAAGAGGAGATTTTCAGGGAGCTGAGCTGTATAGGTTTTTGTCTCGTTTTAATCAGGATGTTGGTTGCACAATTCAATACTGATTGTGTAATCAGAAAGCAAGAAGAAACACAACACAAATGAATTACTATGGAAAAATTGTCCTCATAATGGGGTCATGAAGCATAGAGATATACATTTATAATGCTCTGTCAAATTACATTATGCAAGGAAATAAATTATGTTAAGAGAAAGTATGTTTTAATTACGAGCACAATACTTCTTCAAATTGGGGAAAAATTGCTAACCCTATTATTATTATTATTGCTATTATTATTTTATTATATTATTATTATTATTATTATTATTATATTATTATTATTATTATTATTATTACTATTTAAATTTAGCCTCGATATGCACAGAAGTGCCTGCACATCCCCTGCTGTTAAGGAGCCTGTGTGTGTCACGAGCACAAAATTCAGGAGTGCAACATTTTCCAATTATTCTCTTGCCTGTAGTTCTTTCCTGCCCATCAATGTGTAAAATAAAGAGACCCAAACAGTCAGACAACAGCAGTTTGTTGCCATGCACATGACAGCAGTTGTGCTGTGCTCTCACTAAGTGTGTGCCTCATAAAGCAGATTATTCAAATCACACAAGTGGAATACAGAATAATAAAATAAAGAGAAAACATAAGGGTTTTTTTGGGTTTTTTTGGGGTTTTTTTGGGGGGGGGGGTAATTTTCTTTTTTTAAATCCAAACAGACATTTAAAGAGCATCCTGGTGAGAAAGAGGATGTTGTTAGGTTACACAGTTCACCTTATAATTGTCAATGGAGTTTGAGTAAGTGCAAAGGCAAAGACAAACTTTATATAATCCATTATAAAGAACAGAAATCCATTATAATACCACAGGTATTAGCCCTGCCTGCCTGTTAGATAAATTTAGAGATCTTATCCATCTTTTAAAACCTTTATTTTTCCATATTTTTCCAGTTTGGCCTCAAATCAAATCACAGTTGCTCAAAGTGCTGGGTCTAAAAGAGAGACAAGACTTTGCTTCCTCAGCCTGGCCACAATTAACCCCAAAGCAACAACCCCAAAAAAGGCTCAGCCCCCAAAGCTGTGTCCAGGGGCAAGGGGTCCCTCCTCCAGCCCCAATTTTCTGGGAAAACAGCAAAGAGCTTGGCAAAGACACAGCAATAGAAACCTGGGAAATATTCAGCCTTTGCTTCAGCACTCCTGTGAGCACCCTGAGTACACGAGGAGGAGGAAAACACGTGGGAAAGGGGAAGTTTGGCCCTGTACTTCTCGACCCCAAAATTTAATTTTGTTAAATTATTGCTAAAAAAAAAAATTAAAAAATCCTTGCCAGCTTTCAGACCTGTACCCTGCTCACCCAAAGGGTTCATGGATACACTAAAGTATCTTTCTTACCACAAGGTGGCATCTTCTTATTTTTATATGAAACATCTGAATATTTGCATAATTTGAATAATTTTCGACACCTGAACGTTTCTGATTTTTTTTTTTCTTTTTGTGACAGCCATTTAACATCTGTGCAATACACCAGTGATGGTGTTAGACTTCACCACACAAATGGTCCTGGAAGTTTCTGTGGCTGCTTTTCGTGGACCTGTTCACAGTCACCACACATACACTGAATCCCCTCCCCAACAACGTGCTGACAACACTCACAGGAACCCGCAAATACTCCTTGAAAATTCCAGAGCAAGCCAAATTAAGAATTTACAGTGTTCAAAATGCTGAGCTTTCTCCCCAAACTCCTATTGAAAAGGCACATTACTGGCTATCTCAGCATGCAGATATTTTAAAATATAAAACAGAAACCCACTACAGCCAGGGAACTTTACACTCCAGACTCTGTAACATAACTCAAACCAATTCTACAAACACAGGAAAATGCATACAAAGCATCAGCAGGGTTTTGTTCAAATCTGCCCAGATCACTACTAATAAAACCTGTATGAGAAGTAAAAAGGGAAAAGTTTAAAGCCTGTCTCTAACAACTTTCATTTTGCACAGTCACCGGTCTCCTTCCAAAGGTGAAGATTTTCAGCTCATCAAGAGCACAATGTCCAGTGACAATGTTCAACTCCACACAAGTGAGAATTACTGCACAAAGTGGGAAACCAGAGCACTGAGTTCCCATGACAGAACTCAATCTGACCCCACTGCTCTGAAATTGCTTCAAAAGCAAAAGAGAAAAAAGGAGATTTTTATTTTTAAAATACTACAAGTTCATTAAATATGATCCCAGATCTGCTGATTCAACTGCAAAGCTGCTGGTGACTTCCAAAGGCTGTGGACTGGGGCTCCTGTCCCATAGCTATGAGAAGTTTACCTTGCACAGCACACCACAAAGTAAGAGAAATTTCATGCCAAAACTTTTTCAGGAGGAAATTCAAATTTAATGCTTCTGAGATGATTCAGAAATTCTTCTCTGCTTCCTCAAACTGGTCCTAACTACAAACTTTAATCTCACATACTCATCTATTGCTAAGTTCATAGACATGACTTTATCTTTTAAAAGAAAATTGGCCTGATTCCTTAATTTGAGACAATTCATCTCAAAGAAATTTTAATTTTAGGTGCTTGATTATGAAATGAAGGTTTTTGAGTTAAAGGGAAGAATTTTCTCCTTTACAGCCAACAGTTTCTAGGCATGGTAATTCTGAATGTTGCACCACTGGAGAAGAACATCAGGATATTTCCAAACCTGATTCTTCCCCCACTCTTTAAGGAAGACATTGGACATGTAATTTTGCTTTGTGCTCTCAGTTTTGCCCTTTGAGTCCCACCTGAGAGCCCCCTCCAGGAGGTGGATGTGCAGATCCTGACCTGTTCCACTGGGAATGAGTAACTGCCCGGGAGAGCAGAACCAGGAGCTGTTCAGAGCAGTGAGACTGGGCTGCAATCAGCTGCAAACACAAATGAAGCAACAGCTCCAGCCATTACGTTTATTCCCAATTATTTGCAGCTGCAAAAACATACAGACAATATTTTTCACGCACAAAATGCCATTTTTGGCCCCAGACAAAAATCAGGTCCTATCTCTTATCTACTGTTCTGGTAAAGCTTTCAGAAAGCAACTCCTAGAGCACTGAACTCACGTCTAGCAGACCATCTGCAAATCAAATTATTTCCAAAATTATCCGGTGAAGCCATGTCACTTGGAAGAGACAGGTATGATTACTGCTTCTAAGGTTACCTGAGAGCTGAAAATAAAGAAACTCCCCACTCCTGAATGCACAAGCAAGGGGTGCTTGTAGGAACACACTACAAATGACACAGCTCCACCTCAAGCAGAAAACAACTTGTCAAACATGGAGGAAACTCCTGAGGGAATTTTACAGGGGATTCCTTTACAACTAACTAGTCTGCAAAAATTACTTAGTTTTGATTTAATGGCAAGTAGGTAAGAATAAAAACAATCCTGCACCAAGCAGTTCTCTCGATGTTTGGAGCCAAAACAATCAAGGGGACAGTTGCATAAATGATTTTTTCTAGTTCCAGTGGAGCTGCACTAATTTAGGAGCTGGAACTCTGGCCTAACCCAGGAAACATCAGCACAAAGCCAAATTTCACTTTACTGAACATGATCTTACTGGTAATTTTCTTTGTCAGAAAATGTCTTGATTTGTGTGCAGAAGATTCAAACTGAGCAACTGCCCAGGTGTTTGAAGCACAGGACGTGACATCCTTGGGCACAGGACTTGGCTCGTGGCTTCAGTCTCTTCTGGGCTATTAATTAATGCTTAGAAAGAGAAATGCTACCAAGAAAATAATTCAGGGGCGAAATCCTCTGTGCTGAGGTGCAAAGGAGGATTATTGGTGCCTTTACTGGGGGGTGGGTGAAATCTAGCCCTCCATGGGACAGCAGGTGCCCTAGCAGAGAAACTGTGACAATTCCAAGAGGTATTAAACTCCTCTTCTATATTTTACTCTTCACACTAGATAAATTCAGGTGGCTCAGTCAGTTCTGCTCAGAAACTGGGGGCACCCCATGAACACAAGATACTTGCTGGTCCTCACATCCCACTTACCTTCCCTGTTCTGTATCTGAGACCCTTCCCAAGCAGCACAACCACCCCTCAAACAGCTCCTGGTCCAGCAGCAGCTCTGCTGTTATCACCACATCTCCTGCATTATCTGCAGCTTCAGACCAGAATTTAACAATGTAAATTAAAAGCCCTGTGCTATTAACAGTTACCATGCCTCACAAGTAAGACTCTGCTGTTATTCCACCCTACAAAGCAGCACTGAAGGAATTCACAAACCCAATATGCTTAGTGTTAGCAGCTGGCTTTTCCATGGCAGCTTTTTCAAGCTACCTCTCCATGAATTGCAAGAGAGGTATCGATAATTTCCAGCTAAATCAATACATTTTGCCTAGAAACCAGAGTTCTTCCACATGTTAGTATAAGAAAATGAAAAGCAGATCTCTTATTTTGGGCTTCTCTGTTATTCTCATAAATAAGTGGAGCAGACAGCTGACATCTCCTTCTAGTTTACTCCACATTTCCTTTAATTTATCAATGCAAAGTTATTTAGCAGAGAGTCATTAATAGAATTTCTTCAAAGAGAGAAACATTATTAGATATGTTAAATCGCAACAACGTTGCTTCACAGCTGTAGCCATGGATTTTTTTAGGCATTAATTGAACATCTGTGCACTTTAATTAATTTGAACAAAATGCAATGGGGAAAAAAAAAAAAAAAAAAGGCAACAGTAGGTGCTGTTGAATTTAAGGAACTAATTTTAGTTTTCCAAACTTCCTCAAATAATAGTTCTTTTCTGCACACATCAGAGCCTTAGCAGAGGTTATTTTTCATGTGGCCACACTGCAGAGGGCGAGGCTGATGCACCCTCCACACCTGCAGCAGTCAAAGGAGCTGCCTACAGCATCCAGGAGAAGTGATGGTGAAAGGAGCGTCTTGTCCTGTTCTCCTCTTCTTGAGCACTCAAAAACAAGATCAAATTGTACCAAACAAAACCTAGGCCTGCTGCACACACAGTCTGGAATTGTTACAAGTGATACCACACAAGACAAACTTGTAAGCACCATCCACAGTTAGGATCACACCTTTCACATCAATGCTGAGGGAAAAATTGGAGCATTTGCAGCATAAATGATATGAACTGGGTGAAGGGGAGACTCCTGGGCCTGTTGAGATCTCCTGTAACAACCACTTGTCTGAGGGATAACACTCACTGAAGAGCTTAAATAATTAATCTGTGAGGAACATTAAAGGTGCAAAGAACCTGTTATTCCATAGTCCCCTTGTCTCCACTGGAGTTTTGTCCTCACAAGGATATATCACTGTTCAGGCTGCACTGAAGCATTATGGTTGGTTACACTGCAAAACATTCCAGGGGCTACTTCGAATTAGAGGGGGAAAAAAGGTGCCAAGAAAACACAATTTTAAGATGGATTAAAGCATGGAACACCATAATTCCAAAGTTCTCTTGTTGAATCAGATAACCATAGCTACTGGAGACTATTTTGAAACACCTTTTTTACAGTGTTGGACTATTCAATGTCATGTTCAAATCACTCAGGCTGTTTGGGTTTTTTGTTGTGCTGTCCATGAGAATACAAGTCCCTGGCACCTTCCCAGCACGAGATGCATTGGAATAACCCCTGGGCTGGCCTTTGGGATGCCAGATTCCAAGCAGGTAAGAAGTCTCCCCACGCACACTCCCGGTGTTCAGCTGCTCATAATCTGCAGCACTCACAATTTATCATCGAAGCCAGAGCCTCGCTGCCAACTTATCAAAGTGGCCACTGGATGCATCTGATCAAGTCTGAGCATCTGGCTCTTCCCTGTTCCTGACATTAGCACAGACAACAGAATCAGTGGACTATTGAATGCAATTACAGTAAGCGAGACAGACAATAAAGATTGATAGCGCCTTCTCTTTTTATCACACACAAAACTAGTGGGGGTTAAAGCTTTGCCTTGAGCTGCCTTCATTTAACAATGATTGAAAATATGCAATTGTGATGGTAAAACACTGCAGCCTGTACCACTTCATTTACTGGACACATTATCAAATTAAATGAAAAGTGAACTGCCAAAAGCAACAGTTATTATATATTAATGATGAATATTTACTTAGCATTGTTCACAAATCACACCGAGAACAGAATCCTTCTTGTTATCTTCTTTGCAGGCTACAGATGAGTAGTTTAACATTTCCATGTTTAGGTTGAATCTTCTGTCTGCAAATCTCAAAATTCAGACATGTGCGAATGGTTTTGTGACCATCCATGTGGTTACAAACGTGTAATTAATAAAGTGCTCCAGCAGTAAATGAATCCTAATTGCTGCAGGGATTCTTTACCTCAAATCACTGTTGGTATTCTTGAAAATACTCCACTAACCAAAGAAACTACAGAAAATTAGTATTTTGTTTCCAGCAGGCTTTTCCGTGGTGGGTTGTGTGGTGTGCAACAGCTTCCAACAAATGGAAAATCCCGGCGAAGCCAACATCGTGGATTTATCATGATCCATCTGTTGTATGGGATTTCAAACTGGTTCCTGGTCTTTGGTTACTGCTATAAATATGTGGCACATTGGAAAGGCACTGATAAGAAAGCAGAGTTTTGCAAGTGAATGATTTTTATTTTGCTCTAAAGTTTAACTCCTTGTTTTACAGGAGCCATGCTAACAACGACATTCCTGCCTCAAATTACAGCCAAATCACGTGCCTGTGGGTGCCAATAATCTGTGGAATGACAGAGCTGATCACTTCATGGATATGGCCTAATTTGTACTGATTTTTACTAGTAGATAAACCAAGAAATTATCAATGCCATGTAAGCATTGATGCCACACAGAAATTAAGAAAAAATGCTCTTTTCTACAACCTCAAAATTGAGCAAAACAGTAACTACACTGTCAGTAATGTGGAAAAAAAAAAAAAACAAACCAACAAAAAAACCCACGTAGCTCTGGTGAATTTTAGATCAGCTGCAATAAAGCAGTAGTTGGACAACGTGGTGCTGGTGCTGCTGGGTTTGGGGGCTGCATCTCCCCCAAATGCAAACATCTGGTCCTTGTCAGGCACTGATCTCCATGCTGGCAGATTTTGGCACGGCGAAGAGGGAAGAGCTCTGCTTGCTCTAGAGAAGATCTTGATGCAGGCACTGTCTGTGTAAGTGGCATGGTGAGATAAATCAGCCTAAATGACCAAAACTGAAGTTTAAATAAAAACAGGCATTGGCTTTTTTTTGCCCTATGTGCAGTCCTGGGTAGGAAAATAAAGCCATTCTTAAACATTCATTAATCCCTGAGCTGTATTCTCCCAGTTTTCCTTCTTTTTTTCTCAAGCAAACTGATTACATTCCAGGAATTTGATTTTTATAAATTGTTGCTGTAAAGGCACTGTGGACTAAACAATACAAAAGAAGAAAACTGAGAAAAGAAGTTTGTTTTTTTTCTAGCCATATGCTGGCATATAAACAATAAAAGTGACAAACACACAAATATGCCACAATGGAAAACTATGTGCAGATCCCACGCAGTAAATTGAAAAAGCAACATGCTGCATGGTTCTGTTTAACAATAGTGCAAAAATAACTGTAGGAAACTCTGGCTAAGGCGGCCCACAGACAGTTTTGGAAGGGAGGCATCAATTGACAAACTACAAGTAGAACAAATGAATTATCTTAAGCCTACTGAAAACAGGAAACCAAGGACACTTCTATTTTCAAATGACATTTATTATCACTCCTCCCCCTCCCCTTTTTAAGCAGAAAACAAAGCTAAATTTAACCAAAATTTTTTCAAGAAACACAATCATTTTATTATGTTCCCATTTGCTGGAAGTATCGAGAGAAACATTAAGCAGAGATTTATTTTTTTTTTCCATCTAAGCCACTTTTTCCATTTGAATCCCCACAAAAAGAAACAATGCTCCGTTGCACAAAGCAAGAGAACTACTGAAACTTGGTTTGCCATGATCACTTTTTGTTCTGCCACACCACCTCATGCCCCTCGTTGTGCAAAGGCCAGCAGTGAATGCTGTGGTTTGTCCCAGTGCTGGTGCCAACAGAGAGAAATGGCATCAAATGAGCCCTGTCCAGCTCTGCCTCACTGAGCTAGCCCCATCCCACACCCAGGCACTGGTATTCTGCAACTCATAGAACATGATGACTTTGAGACGTTGCCCTGCTCTGCCAGCAGGTTTAGAAAAGCCCAAGTCACTGCAGGGAGAAGAGGAACTGACCACAGGCTCAACCTCAGGTCCTCTGAAAGCTGGGCTGGGTGTGAGGTGCACTCAGGAACAGAGCAGCTGAAAGCCTTCAGAGGAGGCTACAGCATTCCCCTGGAAATTTATTTTGGAGAATAAAACTGAACAGTCACAGGAAAAAAAAAAACAAAAACACCAAACAAAACAAAAGTTAAACATTCTAAACTTGCCTCAAGTCTGGGAGGAGCTGACAGCTCTGCTCATCTATTAGGGAAAGGCACAGTCCCTACACCTCAGGGAGAATCATTTTTAGAGATAATCAGTTGCATCACAGTCACAAGAATCAACAAGTGTAGATATAGATAAAGGGAATAGAGATTCTGATTTTCACAAAAGCCGTTCTTTGCATTTCTATATTCCTCCAATGTATTTCAGTCAAGATATTGTCCAGCTGCCTCCTATTTCAACAGGACAGGAATAATCAAGTCAGACATGTACCAGAGTCACTGGAGTGGAGCGATTCTGTTGTCTAAAGTCTTCTCTGAAGAGCAATCAACCTTATTTTTTTTCTCTCTCATTTTGCCATTCCTATTGTGTCAAATAAAACCAAAGAACCAACCACCAAACCCAAGAGTGAAGGCTCACTCGCTGCCAAGAGAAGCCCAATTCCCAAGCCACCCTTCTGCCCTGAAGGGTGCCCATGATCCTGCTGTGCTCTCCTGGCTCCAGGAAAGGCAAAGCACCAAAGGTGCTTTATTGCCAAAACCCAGGAGTGTGGAATGGCAGTGCCACCACACACATCCACACAACAGCAAGATACTGAGGGATTTTAGTATCCTCTAAAGAAAAGAATTTGCTGGCTTATTTTAAAATATTGCCATGTGACAGCGGAATAGGACACACAGCCAAAATATTATATGAAAAACAGGATAAGAAAATATTCCAGTGTATATTCCAGACCACTTTAGATTCTAAACCTACTGATCCAAGCAGAGTGCTCTTGAATCCTCTCTGAACTCTGACATAAACCTCTGCTGTGGCATCAGACAAGAAACCCAACACCTTGTCTGCATCTCCCTAAACAATGCTGTAATTTATTCATTGCTTATAAAATACCACAGGGAATAATCCTTTATCCACAAATATCACGAGTTTGGGGAAAGAGCTTGTTTCAGCCACTTTGTCAGAGGCATGAAATAGGCAATATCATGCAAGATGAGAAATCCGAAAGGAGCATTTAGTGCGGAATGGAAAAACTGCTGTTGTCTAACATAAAAAGGTCCAATGTAGTCATGCTTTAATACTTCCCAAAAGCTAAATCACGTTATTTTGAGAACACTTTCAGCATCATCCCCTTCCAGTCAAAAACTGATTTCATTTTTTGCGATGTCACAAGAAAAGAAACGGTATTCCTCAGAATGGAATATGCAAAATGTAAACGTGGTAAATTCTGAAAGAGAGTCTTTTCATCATCTACCTGATTTAAAACCAGCTTCTTTAAAAACACTTAACTAAGCCTCTACCCACACTTTTCAAAACTAAAGTCTGAAATGGTCACAGAGAAGGTTTGCATCCCTCCTGTCCACCTCTGAGATCAAAAGGATAATTGTTCATAGTGAGACCAAAAAGGACGAGTGTTCACAGTGATAAGAACTTCACAGATATTTAGAGGGTGACTGGATTGCAACAAAATCCAGTGCAGGACCTGTGTTCACTGAACCTCACACCTCATCAAAGCAGCTTTTTGTTTGCTTTTTTCTGCCCCTCCTGTCATTCTAAGTCACAGTCACATTTGGTAAGCAGGATGGAGCATCTTCAAAAGTTAATTACAGCTGTGCTGGGCCCCATCAGCAGAGGCAAAAAGGGAAATATTCTGTTTCATGGTGGTTTTGAATCAAATCTTGTCCTTGGTGAGTGTCCAGAGCAGAGAGATGCAAAAGTCTCTTAAAGCATTTCAGTGAGAGCAGGCAGGTTTTGTAGACACCCTCCAAAACCTGTTGGGAGGTCAGAATTTCCTCTGGAGGTCCCTGTCTCCCTTTATGGAGTGCAGAGGAATCCCAGCACAACTCATCTCCTATTTAGACACCTTGAACAAGGACCCAAAGCCAAGCAGATGAGTCAGGATCCTGCAGGAAAAGCCACAAAACAGGCCCAGGTCTCTGGCAGCCCTCCTGCACGAGCTGGAGCTCAGTGCTTGTGCTGCCTACATTTCAATTCCATGGGTGGGAAAAAGGGTAATGTCCCTGTCCCAACTCACAAGGGCACGACAAAGACATTAATGATTATTATGCCCCCTGAAAATACAGTACTGAAGGTTGCAAGTAGGAGCACCACCCTTAGGCATGTGCACTGAGTTCCACTTACCAGCTCTCTCTGTCTTGTCTGTCTGCAGAGCTTCCTTGGGCAGGGATCCTGTGGCAGAACCTGCAGGGACCCTCAGCCTGTGCCCAGAAGCTTGGCAGCATTGGTGAGCATGGGCTGGGCTGGGGCCCCTCCAGGGGCACTGATGTGACTCTGCCTGGCAGGATGTCCACAGGGGATGATGGCAGATGCTCCTGGTTCATTTCTTTAATTATGTTTCACATGGTCTGTGATTTCTCAGAGTCTCCTCAACTGCTAAATTCCATTACCACCTCCATTGCCCGAGCAGTCCCCTTGGCACAGCAAGTGCAGCTTCCAGAGGGGACCCAAGGGACACCAACCCCAGAGTGCAAAAGTCTTTGGTGGTGACCCTGCAGCATCCCCTGCTCCCCAGCCCCAGGAAGAAAATCCTTTAAAGCCTTACAGGGTGACATTTTCCACCTCTTTTCCTGCACCACGTCACATAGGGAGGATGCTGTACCCCATGGCATCACTCTTCCTCAGCAAGCATTTAACAGCAAAAATACTGTCATTTAAATTCTTGAAAAATTATAATCTTAGTTAACTTTGAGGTAGAGCAGGGAGTTAGAACAGGTCCCCCTTCTCAAGAATCCTTTCTGTGATTTGAGCTTGAAGGTGAAATCAGTGAAGCTGTACAGCGCACTGATGGCAAACGGAGAGAAGAAGCAAAATGGCAACTACTGGACTAGTCCTTACTCAGGACTAAAAAATCAGGCACATAAATTGGTGAAAAATAACTGGCTTACAGCTAAAAGCACAAACAGGAAATCTTGACTGGGGGCACAACAATAATATCAATGTTACCTTAGAAATGCCTCAGCCCAGTCCTTCAGTCCCAAGATCTCTTCAAAGCAGCTGATTCAGGCTCTGGAAATTAAAACAATAATAAAATATAAGTAAGACAAAAATATTATTATGATAATTCTGGAAGATCTTATTAAAACAGCTAACAAAAGATGCTTTTCTCCTTCCTGCAGCCCCACATCTGCCCAAGAAAAGGGGACAGAGCTGCAGGAGGGACACCTGGACATTTGGAAAGCCCTGAACACAGCAGCAGAGGGGCATGGTTGGCTCACCAAGAGATAATTGCTTCTTCCCACTCCTCCCTAAATGTGATAACATATAAATTATTTAAAAATTAGAGGCATTTAGAGTAACAGCCTTCCAAATGCACAGTATTTATTCCTTCTTTCATTGCCCACAGTTTATGGCATTGTCTGGCTTTGGGTGTGCTTTGCTATTTTTTTCCCTCCTCAGTTTACTCAGTATAAGGCTTGCACTGATCTCATCAATAAGAAATGAATTTTGGTAACTTTCAAAACCACTATATTATTTTTCCTTTTATTTGTAGTGAGTTTTTCTTCTCTCTGTGGTATTACTGCAATAAGTCAGTCATTATTTCTTTATGTTTTCCCTCCTTTCTTTAGTATTTCATTTCCCTTTACAGCACATCTCGTGATCACAAAGAAAACAGAGACACTTATTTCTTTTAACAGTTGAAATTGCTGCAAGTGATTTAACTGTCATTTAATCTGATTCCTCTCTTCTGTCTGTGGAGAAATATGTTTAATGTACTGGAAATTATGTTAATAAGAAAAAGCATTATCTCATTTAATGAAATAAATATACAAATATTTCAAAATAAAATAAAGAGGCAATCTTCACTGAGGAAAAAATGTCTCTTATGGTTTGCATAAAATAAACAAATGAGAAAAATTAATGAATACATTGAAATATACTGACAAAAATTATGCCTAAACTCAAAAGGGAAAAAAAAGAGAAGGTGACTGAATTGCATCTCACCTAATCAGATGCTTTTTGAGACAACACAGAAGGAAGCTCAAAGGATCACAGTAGAAATTATTTTTTAAAAGGATATTTTTACCCTGGGCTAAACTTTTCTCGCCTCCTTTTAAAATTCCTCAGCTTTCCTGCCTTTATTTTTTTGTTGTTGTTGTTTTATTTTCTTCAGTTGGCATGAAAATAATATTTATTGTTTAATGACTGCAATTGCTTCATCCTTTAATTATCTTTGATCCTGTGCCACAAGACATATTTAATTTATGGCAAAGAACTTTGAGCCCCTCTGATTTAGCTAATTGTAACAATCAATAACTGTGTTTTTAAGCTTTTCCATTCTGAAGGATGTAACTAGCATGCACTACGGTTAAACAAATATTGTTAGTGGGGAGAAAAAAACTTGTAGTAATTATGTAATAAAAGCATGACCACTGCAACAGAAACACATAATTAGCTATTTAATTACAGACATCAAAACAAACTAAAGATGTCAATAAAAAAAAAAAATCTCCTGTGACAAACTGATTTCATTTCCCTGTGCCGCAATTCTAGATCTTCACGCATTTCTCTCTGTTTTCTTGTTTTCCAGCAATAGAGCTCCAAACCCAAAGAGGAGGCTCGGTGCCATCCCTTTGGGCGTGACTGTGGTAGGAATTTGCTGAATCCCTGGGATTACTTTCTCAGTGGCTGCTTCCCTGCAGCCCCAGTGGATTTTTTGCCCTGCCCTTCCAAGGGCCCAGCAGTGCTGAGGGTGTGCGCTGCCAGTTCCTTCGGGGAGCTGCATCGCTTGTGGCACCAACCTGCTCAAGGCATTTCCTAAGTGCACCCGTTTGTGTGTCTGCTTCCCCACTCCTCACAAAGTGCTGTGCATCACAACAGCTCCAGCTCAGCCACTTCTGCTACCCAGAATAACCAGGCACAGCGCGATGTGCACACATCTCAAGTGGCTTTCTCACTTGAAATCCAGAGTTTTACTTTCCTACACTTCTCCTGTCAGTTTATGGGCTGGCGAGTGGGAATTTGAGCAGGACAGAAGTTATGCAGAAAATGATTTGGGTCGGGATTAAACAGGTCACCTTTTCATTTTTTAGAAAGTACCTAAAAATCCTTACAGTGAAAATTCTAAACCCACTGCAGTGAGGAACAAAACTCCCAGCAGCTTCAGGGGGGATTTCAGCCTGTGCTCCCAGAGGTTTACTCCTGCAACACACAAGGGGCACACCACAAATCCAGATCCACCACCCCTGACAGCAATCTGCCACCTTGAGGGCCTCCACCTGATTCAGCTGGATTGGAGGCTTCAGCTGCTTTTAGCCATTACATGACAAACACACCAAATCCTAGAAAATGGTTGTTCTCAAGTGTAGCTTATCATCCATGTAAAACAAAAATCCATTGAAATACATTTAGAATCACTATTTTCAATACACACATATTAAACCCCAGACTCTGTACAAAGACCAGAATTTGGTTTTAATTATGTACTTTCTTTTTCTGCTAAATTTCAGTTCTACCGAAAACATTCCCTACAGGTTTTTGTGATCAGGCTTTACAGAAGTATTCAGGAGAGAATAACCTGTCATATTCACGGCTTTATATTTCTAATTCAAGGTTTACCAGCATTTAAAAACAAAAAGTTAAACCCCATTGTAGTTCTTTAACATCTAGAGTGAAGAGTGGTCAGCAGTACAAATGAATTAGGAAATTATTCTCCTGCTGGGAAAAAATATGGCACTATTAATATGCAGAAATGGCTCCAAAGTGCTCTGGGTTGGACCCACAAATGTGGCTCCAGGTTATACCCATAGAGCTAAGTCGAAAAATTACAGTAATCTGATATATTCCTCTTGCAACAATACTTAAGGGAGCTGGATCAAAAGAGTGGAAGCATTGACATTTTTTATTTCAATGTCTTTTGACTGATCAAAAGACTATTGACATGAACAAACCATCCTGTCAAGTTACAAAGAAAGAACCCCAAAATCACTTTGTAAAAAGGTGTCTGTTTTTAAACTTGCATCTAAAAAAAAAAAATCTGTAAGCTCTGCCTGACACAAACCTGAATGTTTTTCCCATTCAAGACTTTGAAAGACAGACATCCTTTTTTCAAAGGATACTTGTAGAGCAAAAGCTTAATGTTTTTAAGCAAAATCAAGTAAATCAAAGTTCCTAAAATCAACACCTTCTTTTGTCTTCTTTTTTTCTAACACCTTTGTCTCTTTTCCAATTTCTTATCCTGTTCTTGACAGTAAAAAAACGATGGAAGGAGACAGCAAAGATACTAAAGGTGGTATTCAGCAATACATTTGATTCCAAGGAATTTTTTTTTTTTCACTGAACACACTCACTATCCTGAATTTCAGCCATCTTGCGCATTTAGCTTTTCTTGTTTTAAGGCTAAATCTGGACGAAATCAAACCCAGGACTTGTTCCTTACATGTGCAGAGGAGAACTACAAATAGAGCCCTTTTCTAGCCGTGCTGTGAATAAAAATAAAATCCCTTCTCTGTGGGTACATCTTCCACCATATTTTGGGATCCATAGCCTTGTCAAGAAGAAGGCTGGCACAGACAGATCCTCACAAGCACATCTCCAGCTCGATTCCTGTCCCAGCCCATCCCAGGGCCTAGAAGCCATGGCTGCCATGAGCCGTGTGCACGTGGGCTGTGCAGAGAAAGGAGCTCCTGCTGCCCTGCACTGCCCCCTGCACAGGAGGGATTCACTGAGCCCACCTGCCACACACATTCAAGGCCTGCTGCCAGAGGCAAAGGGCAAGCTGCTGGGGCATCTTCCAGACCTTGCACTGCCATGGATTGGAGACATTCCTGCAGCAGCACTGTGGAGGCTGGAAGCTGAAAGGAAAAGCTAATAGTGTCTTACATACTTCTGAAGTTCCTCCTGCCTCTTTCATGTAATTCCTTTAGACTATTATCAGTCTTTTCAAATATATTTGAATTTATTTGATTTTTGCATTTTCTCCCTCTGTTCCTTTAATGAAAGGAATTAATTTATATACCTTTGAAGAGCTCTCTGTTTTCCCACAATGCAATTGCCCTTTTTTGCCTCAAAATGGGAGCCAGAATTCACCAGCCTGAAACTCAGGAATGTGCACAAATACTGAATCTAGAAAAATCAAGTAGGTCCTTGAAACTACAAAATGGAAACACATCTCTTTGAGCAGAAATGCAGAATTTCAATGCCAAACAGTGAATGGCTGCACCTCTTCACCCAACCCTTTTATTTGGTTTTGTGTTGTATTTCTTGAAGCACATATTTTCACAAACTACATTGTATGACTTCCATCTACTCCACAGGAACACATTGCTAACCCAGCAACACTGAAACACTGAAAATATACTGGAAGTATCTGAACTACAGAGAATTTAGAAACAGGAGGAAGAGTAAGCATATGTGGTGCTGTAGCTTTGCAGGCCCATTTTGGTTTTGTTATGAAGACTGCAAATATTGCTCCATTTGATTTACATCAAAGACAGCATTTTTAACCAACTCCACAGAACTGAAGCAGGAAGTTGTGCCAAATACTTTGTTTTTAAATTCCTCCCCTGTTTGTCAACAGTGACAATTGATAGCAGACGTCTCAAAACCTCCAGCATCCTTGATGCTGATTTTGAAGAGATCTTGGTACCTGACTATCAAACTTCTACAAAAAGCATTCTCAGAGATTTGAGAGTGAAAGCAAATGCAAGACACAGCCTTCAACCAGTTATGACCATTGACAAAAGTGTGGCCTCTATTAGCAAGCTATTTGTTGTTTGCTGCAGAACTCCACACTGATCTATTAAATTGTGACAACTTTAGCACAAGCCACGAAACACCTCTGTAAGTACATAAATGAATAAATATTGGGGGGGTTCCCCTTAAAGCAAGGCTTTGTGCTTTCTTGTTCTCCATAGAAGCTGCCTGTGGTCACACTGAAATTACTGGGGACTTCACACTTCATCCTTCAAGACTTCTGGGTTTGTCTTGCAGCACTTGCAAGGGCAGCCAGCGTGTCTGTGTGATTCAGCACTGACAGTGGAGCTGTAGACACCTCATCATCCCCCAAGAATGTCCCCCATAAGTGAAACCAGAAGAAACTCTCCACAGCCTATCCAGCCCCAAACACACGAGAACATGAGCGAGACAGATGCTCTCAACATGAGTAACGACAGAGTTCCTGTTCTGCCAAATGAGCTTTTGTCCTTCCTTATCATTCTAACAAGTCAACCTGGGAAACCATCTGCAAAGCTGAGAACAAGCAGCATTTTTTTTGGTGAAATATGTTAAAAATCACTTCCTCCAAGCTTTGGAAGGAACTAGACATATTTATCACAGTGCTTTCCAGGTAGCCCTTTTTAGGGATCTACACTTGTGCAGGAGACTTTTCAGGTCACAAAAACAGCCGTAACATCTAAATTTAGGGAAGCTGTCAGACAGGGAAGTCTGGAGACTTGTAAACGTCCCTGTTTCCAGGTTTGCAGGAAACTCAGCGTCCCCTGCTTCTCATCCTCGTGGAAATCACAAGCAGAGACATTTCTTTGTGTTGTCCCCAGCACATCTACACCTGAATATTCCTTGCTGCAACCCAATGAAAAGGCGCTAACAAACACAATTAAATGTTTTCGGACTCCAAACACTGTTCAACACCACTCCCAGTGAAGTAGCACAGAAAGGTTAAGGAAGTTTCTTGCCCTTGGCATTATTTTTTGCCTTTTTTTTAGCTGACTTTCATGGGATACACAGCCCATTGTTGGCTGATAAAATTAGAACATCAGAGATGGCCTAACTAGAATGCAATTTATCACTGCACTATTCCAGTATATAGAATTTCTATTCCTTAAATAAACATATTTCTTTAAAGCGTCAACACAACCAAGAAATCTGATCTCCTAGACAATATTCCAGGCTTGATGTATTTTTATTGCTCCCCAGTAATGAAGTTTTAACTCTTGATATATTCCTGCTATTTAACTGCCATTTCAACAAAACTAAAATGATCCATTTCCGAAGTTGGTGCAGGCAGAGCCCTGACATTGTGCAAAGGAATGTGCCCAGGTGTTCTCCCCAGAAGCTCCCAGCACAATGCTTCACCGACAGGGGAGAGGAGCTGCAAGAATAAAGAACATATTTAAATGCATAACACAATCGAGGCCATAAATTCGTTCTGCACCAGTTGCACATGTAAATAAGGGGCACTGAGTAACTTTTTTCCCTGTATTTGCAGTTTGTGGAGTGAGTGCTGGTCCTCTGTAAAGCTCCCTCGTGGTGGGAATGGCACTGCTCTGTCACACTGCAGCCAGTCCCCCTCACAGCCACTCTGGATTTAGCCATGATAACTTCTATTCAAAGTTACAACTGCAGAAGGAGATTTGAATGAACAACTTCGATCACATTTATACTTGTCATCTGGGATTAGCTAATCCCACATCAACTCTGTACATAATATATAATTGCATATCAACAATATCAGCCTAGAAATGTGTCTCACTTCTTCCAGCAGTTTCCCAAGTTAAGCATTTCTGTCCTGCTAATGAACCCTTTGTTCCAGTGAATATGATTCTGCCAGGAATTTAATGCATGTAAATGTAATGACATAAGAGCATTACATAACCACTCTCCTACAGGAGTTGATAGAGTACAGAATATAATGAAGCCAGACTATAAATGATGCATATACCTGCAAGGGAAAAGGAGCCTTTTTTCATTTAGTGAATCTCTATAAATAACATCGTGGCAAGAAATGGTTTCAAGTGCTTCAAAATGTTTGGGGAAAGGGATCAATCGATGTGCTGCTGAATTGTTAAATAGAAAGGAAAAAGGCAGCTAAAAGATTAGAAGGTACTTCCGACTTTCTAAGAATTTTGAAGTGAAAAGCTGTAATAAAAACCTAGCAAAACACCTACATTCACCCACCCCACCCTGCATCAGAGCATGTCCACGCTCCTTCTTCCCTCCCGTTTTGGAATCAAAGGACCTGCGGCAGGAACTGGAACACCCAGGACCAGATCCTGAGGCTGTTCCCCTCAGCACCCTTCCCTTGCCATCAGCTGGCTCAGCCGACTCACACCAGGCAAACACTGCCTGCCACAGGAAGCAAACAAACGGCTCCTGCGGAAACTCGGCAATCTTTAGAGAATAACGTCTCAAAGAAATTCTTGCCTCTTTGTCCTTCTCCCTCCAGCCCCTTCCCTGCACTTTACCTGCCCTGCAAAGGGCAGGGCAAGGTAAAGGTGTGCCTAGCACCTGTCCCCAAAGCAGGAGCCCGGTGGTCACATGGAGAGCTCTGCAAAGAGCGACTGCTCTCTTACATAAGTCCTGACTTCACCTAAGACGAGCCTGTAATTCCAAGTGCACCTCCTAAAACATTTTGTGCCGGGGTTATTTATGTTATCCTGAGTAAGAAGTGCTCCTCTTGTCGCATGTATAAATAAGATAGTGTGTAAGCAGACGCTGAAGTGTCTCTATTTTGCATACAACCGCCTCCCTATTTTCCCCCCATCGACTTTGTGTTTGACAGAAGGAATTTCACCTCTGCCCACTCCTTCTCAGGCTGGTATCAGTGAACTCAAGGCAAAGAATCCACAACTGCTGACTTAAATTAAATTATATTACAGAATTCTTTCTGCATTTTGAATTTCTTATCATTTACTGCAGGAAGATGCAAAACATATTTCTGAGTATCAGCAGAAAAATTATATTAAAGATGTTTCACTTTTTTCCTTTTTTATTTAGCTAGAATTTAAGCCCAACATTTGAAATCTTTGAATATGATAAGCCAAAACTCTGGAAATAAGTTTTGCAGAAAAAGTCCAGCTGTATCACAAATTAAACTGAACTAAACCAACATTAAGGGGTAACTTAAAGGTCAAGGTGACCTTCAAAGTGAGGGAGCTCAGACTAAAGGTTCTCCCTTTGTGAGAAAGGTGTGTTAGTACAGTCATTCCCTTTTTTTTTCCCTCCAAAAGTATTTAAGAAAACAAGCAAGTAACATCATGTTAGTTCTGTTTGGAATACAGAGACAGCACAAACTAATTTGTCATACAAACTGATAAACTTTGCACAGCATTTGAAAAGGAAGGAAAGGAGAAAAGTCGCCAAACTCTTGGGATCCATGTATAAATTGGACTTTTTTCATGCATATTTCATTGCTATGTAACTCTTCCCTCAGTTCAGACTTCGTAATGCACTGCTAAAAAGTGCAGTATAGATTTTCAGATCCTCAGCACTGTACGTGTCAATTTTAGAAGCATTTGTATGCAGGTACCCACCTGCACGTTTTAGGAGCTGCTCACAGGTCCTCACATTGGCACATTTTGGGCACTGGGAACGATTCCTGCGAGTCCATTCACACCCCAGATTGAGGGTTTTTTCAGAGGAACTCTTTCCAAGTTACGCACAAGTAAGACACCATTTCAGCAGCCCCCAGGGCAGATTCCACTTGGGCCGCAGTATTTACAGCTCTTTGAGGTAATGAATACCAAATCAAACCCCATTTGTGCCACGGGCTGAGGTCATGCAGTTCTGATCCTGATAAAATATAGAACGTCGGGTATAAGTAATTATTTTGTTGATTTTATACCTTAGCCCGTTTTGCTTGTATATACGGTGTTAAAAGCTAATATATTATTCAATAGCTATAAAGGGCCTTTTTTCTGGTCTTTTCAGTGGTGTTATTGTCTTTCACATCCTGTCAGAGCATTAAGATGTCACCGAACTTTGCAACGATTTACTGCTCAAACCAACGTGCACTTCACTAATATCTTCTGGATGAGGAAGTGTGCTGGCACTACTTTATTAAAATACAGGCTTTAAGAGCCTGCCCAAAACGTGGCTAAAACACCAACTGCAATTAGGGGAGAGACAGAATGATTTGGTACAAAATTTCCAGGTATATTATTTTGGAAGTAAGAACCACTCAGTAACGTATCATTATAAAAATATAGACTTTGTGTATGTACTGTCTAGCCCAAGAGAATCATGTAAAAAACAAAATAAAAATCACTTGTTATAGGTGGTTTTGGATGTTCTTAATCTAGGGAGAAAACCAGAGGTGCAACAGCACAGGTTGGGAGGGTTGTGATTGGCAACCCTTGTTTCCTCTCCAACAAAAATAGCAACACCCTAACGCTAAGCCTCCCCTTAAGAAAATGACGAGAATATTCTCCATCCTGTGGAATGTTTGCATCAATCATGTACCTGTGGCTCTCACAGTGAGCTGGACTATTACAAGATTGATGATAAGCTCAAACACAATACTTGACCTAAATACATTATGTAGCAGTGGATGCCTGTTAAGTAGGTCAGCACGGGCTCTTAAAAGTTATGCAAAACTTATTGCTGCCACCCAGGCGGCATGTCACGAGTCGAGAGGGATGAGAATCAATTTTATAGGCTGCAGGAAATCTCTTCTCATCATAGGAAAATCGGTTTCACCATACTTAAAACGTCTTAAATCCTGGGATATGCTGCTTGTCACATGTCCTTAGGTCTCCAAGTGAAACACAAGTGAGGTGGGCAGCCTGAGGATGAGCCACAGCTTCATGTACATGGCAGATTCCTCTTTGAAAGTAATTGTTCAAATAAATATTTTCCATTCTTGCAGTCAAACAAATTGTGATTTATGGGATGCATCAGACAAGCCTGTCAAGCCAAGGAAGTCTGTATTTAGTAGTGATTAATCAGAGATAGCAGTATTACCCTGCCTGGATCTTGGAAGCTCTTCAGCAGCGTGGTGGAGGGAAGATGAGTGTCCCAGGACTTGCCTGGTGTGGTCCCCACGAGTGAGGAGTTTGGCCACACAGCAGGACACAGACTGCACTGCCAAAAAGACCTGGGGACTGCTTCCCCACACCTTTCTACACACTGTGAGCACTAGGGACTGGACAGGCCTTGGAAAAGTTAGGAACAAAAGGATCCTTTTCGACTGCAAAGCCTCTGTGGTCCACTCTGCCACCTGGATGTTCATGCACTACTGAGCCTCTAAAAGAGGCAAGTCCAGCCTGATTCGAGTGGCTCGTGTTATGTCACTTGAAACCTTTGCAATCTCTAAACTGAGCTGAATTTCTGGCTTTTACCAGCTGGGTACCTCTTATAGCAATAACTGAGCAAACCATTAATGCCTCAAAAGAGACCACACTCGGCCCACCCTCCAGATGTGTAAGAAAAGCCCAGAAAGGCAGGATTTTCACATTTCAAAGCCTTGCCCTGTCACACTGTCAGAGTCATTTCCCCTCAGCACGGGAGGAGGCATGGCCATGACATTGTGGTGGCATTGCTGAGTGCTACCTCCTTCCTACAAAGAAGCCTTCTTGTAGATAAGTGCACATTAGGAGTGAGGACTTACCCATCGCTTATACTTTGCATTTTCTCTGCCCATGCTCAGCAACTTACTGACAAATGTCAATAAAACCCCCACAGGCTATTCACCAGTTAAAGAATGTACCAAGGAAAAAAAAATCAATGATAAAAGCAAGTTTTTTTGAGGAGAGAGAAGAAATAGGTGTAGAAGTGTGTCTTGGAAAAGCAAATCTCATGAAGGCTTCCCACCAGCCTCACAGAAATGTGGCTCATGTATGCAAGTTGCATATTTTAGTTAGCATTTAACTCAGAAGCTTTTCCTTTGAGACAAGTGATTATTTTCTTTTCCTGTCTGACCTAGTGAATACTGCAGTGCTCCACGATACTGTATTTGTGCCCTGCAGGCAGCAGTGTCCCACCAACTTTCCACCAAATGCTCGTAACACAAGGCAGAATGGCACCAAAAAAATGAGGAGTATTATTTTGCATACTGCAAACAAATACATGCTATTGTGTTTCTTCTTTTATTGTTTTGTTATTTCATCATTATTCACCACAGTTCTTGCCTTCATTTGCAGAGTTTGGGTTTTAATGTAATGGCCATTCAATAAAAATGTTGCTTTTAAGGGTTTGCTTATCATCCCATTTTCTCTTCAACCCTTCAGCAACCATATGGCAAGCAATCAGGTCTGCAATCACTAGGTCCATATTATGTAGAGCATGATTTCAGCATTATGCTATTACCCATCTGTTTCTGTAGAAAAAGACATGAACCCTTGTATAAGAGGTCAGTGGTTTCATTGCACACCGTATTCCAGAAATCCATCTCTGTTCACTTGAGATCACTTTCATGATTTACTGTAGTCTTTTAGGCAAGGCTCTTTTTTTTTTTTTCTTTTTTTTTTTTTTTTAATACAGACAATCAGCACAATTAGTCTGTCTGTTGTATAAAAATATTTGTAACTGCCACTGGATGCACTTACACTCTCTTAGTTAAAGATGCTCTCTTGAGATCTTGCCATTTTCTTAAATAAGAGACAAAAAAAAAAAAAAAAAAAAAAAAAAAGAGTGGAAGGTTCACCTATTTCCATTTGTTTAACAGATTACTCCAGGAATAATGAGGTTTGCTGTTCAGTTAGGAGCTAGAAGGAATTCTCTTCTGCTTTGTTTCTTTGGTTTCAGCAATAGCCAAAGAGGTATTTGACTTTCTATAGCAGAGGAATGCACCATAAAAGTACAGACATAATGGAAATGTCAGTTTTTAATTTGACCTAATCCCCGGATTCTGCCCACAACAAAGACAAATCAAGGGACTTCAACTGCAGCCTATCAAGCTAAGGAAAGGAAAAAAATAAAGAAGGAAAAAAGAAAAACTGTCTCATGCCAAGGAACTTAACTGCAGGCCACTCTGTTAACCACAGCACGAAACCGGACACGTCGGGTCCCTGCTGCCCTATCGCCAAAAAGGCTCTGCCCTGATAAAGAAATACCAAAAACATGGCCAAAAATAAACTCAGCATTCCTTAAATGTCACACTATTCACTGCTTGTACAACATATTTAGCAGGATAGCTATGCCTGACTAGAGAAACACAATGGAATTCTCTTTAACAACCTCTTTTAAGTAAACCACAAGCTTGACCTAAAACAAAAATAAATACAAATTTCTACATACAAGCCATTCAACAGCACAAAAGTGGTCTTTTAATCCAAATTATTTAGTAACAGCAGATTTGTCAGACACTTCCCAGACTCAGAGTTCATAGAAAAAAAACCCCTAAATTAAATAAAAAAGTTCAAATGCAAATAATTTGAAAACACAAACAGAATAAAGACACAAGATATGGTGCCCAGAGAGAAGGCAATAACAGAGGCTAGGGATGGGAAGGAGGGCTCAAAGGCAGAGGTGCTGCAGGGATGTTAAATCCCCAGAGCAGCTTGGGAGAGGAAAGAAGGGATGAGATTGCTGAGATGTTCTTGTTGGCTGCTACAAACTTCTCAGAAGTCAATTATTTTGTTGAAGGAAGCTAAAACAAAGAAACTAATTTGGTAAAGTTGGACTTAAAATGGAAAGAGAAAGCCATAGAAGGTTTCAAAACATCTGTGGTTCATTATGGGTAGCAGAAGCAACTGAAAAAAATGAATTCCTAAGTTTGCTTTGCAGAAGTAAGGCCTTAAGGATAAAACTCGAGCTGCACAGTGAAAGGAAACGTTGCATCTTCACCAAGGAGAGCCTCGAGACAAAGTTGGGGCACAAAAATCAACCCAAATCTCACTTACAGAGATTAATAAAAGTAGACCAGATCTGCAGAACAGCTCTTGGCCGATATTCAACAAAGCTGGTTTAACTCCTGAAGCAGCCTGGACGTGGCAGGCTCATGGAAGCTTGATCCACTAATGGGAGAATTAGGCTTTTCTAATGTATGCTAAAGTATCAAATGCTGAGAGTCATTTCAATAATAAAATCATTAAAGAAATGATACATGGGCATATTAGGTCGATTAGGTAGACACAGACAGACAGATTAGATGGGATGACCACAAAGAATAAAGTAAATATGAAATAGAGAAAAGTAAAGGGCAGAAAATTGAATCTAAAGGAATATTATAGATATATGAACTTGGCAAATAACTGGAGTGATTCCCCCGAAGAAAGAAATATTAAGCTGGTCAAATAAAAGCTGGTAACTCACTTTTCCCTTTCACTTTAATCTCTGACTTTATATGGTATAAACACTACAAAAATTAGGGAAAACCAAGTGTTCAGAATGTAACTATGGAAATTACAGGCTGACAACCATCAATTACAGAATAAATGCTGTTCAAAAGCAGATGTAATAATAGCTGGCAAGAAACATTAATACAGTTTGACCTACAGTTTTATTTACTTCTTTCAGGCAACCTGAATGTCATGGTGCTTACATAAACAATGCTTAATGCTTTGAACTTCAATAAAACACAGCAAGAGTTAATTAAAATGATACAATCAAGGCATATCTCTTTCGATATAATAGACAGAACAATAAAGAGAGACTGTTTATTATAGATTCTAATAATTATTCACAAAAAGTATACAGTGAAAGACTAAGCTTTAGTTTTAAAGATAGCTTCTTGAGCTGAAAAATCTCCTTGCTTTGATGTTTGCTAGCTGCTGAAATTCACGCATTTGGGAGCAGAGGCTTTGGCAAACAAACCCTTAATACACACGGATGAAAAGCTATTTTCAATAACATTAATGTTTAACGCAAACTGCTAAAAGCAAGAAAATTCAAAGTTAAGGCTGACAACTCCATTTTTAGCTTAGAGATCAGAGTTTAAAAAGCTCCAGCATCTTATGCCAGAACTGTTGTAAGATTGCATCCAGAATATCTCAGCTTTTGTTTCATTTTCCATTCTCTGTGTCTTTCCATTAACGTGCAGACTTGGAGGGTTTTGTTCTATTTTAGTTTGTTGTTGTTTTGATGGCATCGCCTTTGTTCCTTTCATCACCCAAAAGCCATCAACAGAAGGAACAGAAGTAGCTCCTGTTATGAAACCTCCTGATGTAAGTCATCCATCCACCTTTCCAAGAGCAGCCACTGTCACCTGCACCCCCCCCCCCTTCAGCAAGGTGGGAGTCAGGAAACTCGAGAATTTCCACCAATCCAAAGAGTTGGGAGGCACAGAGCATCTCCAGGAATGTTCTCCCAAATGGAGCCAGCTTCATGTCCAGCTTAATCAAACCCAAATCCCACATCTGCTTGTCAACAAAGGTGGCCAAGCAAGAGAAATTACATTCGAAGTTAAAAAGTTTGAGCTTTTCCATTTTTGATTGGGGTGCTATTTTGCTTTTTTTTTTTTCCTTGGGAGTAGGAGATATTATCTTTGACTGAATTCATCTGAAACAAACAAAGCTGCCTTCATCAGCTAAGAAATATTGGATCTACAACCTCCTGTCCCCCATTTGCCCTTTTCTTTTTCTTCACTGTCACATTTGTCTGACATGAGAGAAGAAAGAAAAGAAAAAATAATAAACATAAGCATTTATTTTAATTTCTTTTCTTCTGTTTTTTTTTTTTTTAGATATCAAATGCTTAAACTAAAATGCTTATTCAAACTAAATTCCTAAAAATACTGAGGACCTGCTTCTAATTAAAAATGTGATTTGAATAAAACTAGTCTGTGAGCTGGTTAGCCTGCCTTGGATGTTTTCTCACCAATTCCTTTTTCTAAGCTGGTACCACATTGCTGTGCCCTCTGTGCCAGATGAAGCCCTGGCTGCACACAAGGCTCCTTTCACAGGTCTGACTTCTACTCTGAGCAGCAGCTGTGCTGCAGCTCTTCCAGTGATCAGTGTCACAATACCTGGAGAGCTTTTACTGCCCTGGTTTCTCACAATCTTTACTTTAAAAAGGAACAATAAAAAAAAATCCAGATTTTTCAAGTAAGAAGTGAGTTTTAGCCTTCATGATTCCAGAGAAAGATTTGCAACTGTGACCTTAACACAATCTTTAGGCTTGGCCAACAGACAGCAAATGAAAACCCAATGATAGTTTGATTTCATGACCATGGCAGTTTTAGCCCGTGAGACTGATGGGAGTTTCCTGACTGGAATATCCCTCTGGCCAGGTCAGCTGTCCCTGCCACACTCCCTCCCAGCTCCCTCCCTGCCAGAGCATGGGAAACCCACCAGTCCTTGATTCAGACTGAGCTCAGCAACAACAAAACCATCTCTGTGCTATCATTGTCACTCCCATCCTACATCCAAACCACAGCCCTGCACCAGCTACTGGGATGAAAATTAACCCTGGCCCAGACCAATGCAGGACAAAACTTACTTTATCAAATGGGACTAAACTTGCCAAGAGCTCTAAAAGTAGTGGAAATGCTCCTTGTTAAAGGGACACACCTGATTGCTGGTGCCACTGAAATCAGAATTCAGCAGAAGATTGTGCCTCCCTCGTGTACCTCCCCAAACACTGGGACTTGGGGCTCTGCTGGGTGCAAATCACAGCCCACCCACTGCCACCTTCAGCAGCAAGTCCCACACCACCCCTTTCTGGTCCTGGTTTCAAGGCAAAGGTAACAATGCTCAGGACAGGTCTGTATCCATGGCAGGCACCTTAAAATAACTGCTGCACTACAGCTAATCCTTTCTTAAGTAATGTCTTTTAAAGGGGGCAGGTCTTCTGCTGTATATTCACAAGCACAGCAACATGGCAGGGGAGTTGATGTGCAAAGACATGACTGGGTGTTATTCCCTACAAAAACAATTATCTGCTGGCTAATTGGGATCACTACACTGGTGTAAGTGCTGGAAATAGTACTAATCAATTGTTATAATAGTGTACCAACTCATGGAGAATTCAAAGAAAAAATGAAATTCTGGGATGTGAGAATTTACTGAATTACAGTGCAATCTTTAGTGTTTTAATTGAGCAGTTTTTGCAGAATATGGGGGGAATGACTCATGCAGTTCCCCACCTCCACGAGCAATTTTTGCCAACCCATCTGCCACCCCAAATGTTTCGTCCAAAGCAACCCCATCGGTGGACTTCTGCTCCCTCTGCTGGATCTGCAAAAATAGGGATTAATAGACCCAAATCTGCTTCCTTGGGAGGCAAGGGCTCAACTCCTCTTGGTTTCACCAGGAGAAGGACTCTGCCCTAGCACTGCCTCCAAAGTGGTGCTGACATCACTGCTAACACTGACTTGCAAGTAAGTAGACAATAAACAGCTGTAATACTTTTAAATAAACTTACTTTTAAACAAAACCTCCTAAGGCCATGGGGGAATATCGGTTCAAAACCAAAAATGATTTAAGAGATTATAATTTTTGTCAATGCTCTCTGAACAGAGGTGCAATCGAAAGGCAATGCCAACACCCATTTAAGTTTTCACTGTTTCTTTCAACCTTTCCCAGTTGTTTCCTCCTAGCCCATGATCCTGCTGCAACAAGGAGTGATGGCTCATTGCCACATGTGATGGGAAACAAAGAGAACATTCTCACAATGGACAATAAAGTTTTGCTTCAGCATTCCAAGTCGGAAACAAATAAATACTGAATTCCATTAAAACCTCTGTTCACAGGACTTTTCCTGTAGTCTCCACTATAGATGCTTTTAGTGTCTGACTGCTTAGAAATCACAAGTGTTGAACTGTTTAGTGACTCTGATCCTCCCATCAGTACACCGATCTGGTGATAAAATGTAAAGGGCTTGTGTTATTTGCATTTTTACTCAGTTTAGTCACAGATCACAAAATAAATTAGTAAATTGAGCTATGAGGCTTCCAATTTGCAGCAACCAAGCCTTCTAAGTAATCATCTATGCTTAAATACACAAAGCCCTTCAAATGTAATAATTTCTTTGTCAACTAAAACAAAAATTCCACCCCCCTAAATGCTTCCACACAATGAATGCTGTAAAGAAATCAGCCAAATCAAAGTGCAACATTTCTCCTTAAACTCCAGATAATTACAAATATCCAGTGAGCTGAAATGCTAAAATCACCCATGGTGTTCCTTCTGAGCTGTCAAACACTGTTGCTCCAGTTTCATAGAAGAGAACTGCGAGCCGTTTCCTTGTGGCAAAGATCACAAATCCAGGTGCCTGTATCACAAACGCCAGCGTCACCAATGCCAGCAATTAGCATCATTACTGGCAGCGTCTGAAAAGCAGCCAAATTCATGGAGACTGAACAAATCTCCCGCTGCTCAGGTCCAGCCTTGCAGGTCAGGGCTAAAGTGACCCTTGCAGGGGAAGCTGCAGTGCTCCTGTCACACCATTTATCCACTCGCTGCCACAGCTGGCTCTGAACGATTCTGCCTCCCCCGAAATATGGGGACTTGGGCCAGGTCTCTGTTCAACACGAATTATTTTGTTAGAAATGTGCAGGAGAAGTAGTTCAGCACCACACAACTGTGGTTGTGTCAGAATTAGGTCACTCAGATGCTTAAGTTGTTATTGATGTGGCCCTGAATTGCCTCTTCCTGTAATTTTAGTTTATACACTCAAACCTTTTTTTGATAAACACAAGCGTAAATCAACACAAATTCCAGGCAGGTTCTGTGATGATGTCTTACTTGGAATTTGCAATGTGTTAGGACAAATGTTACAGTTTCCCTTGACCTATATTAAAAATATTTAAATGTTTAAAATATGATTCCCTTCATTCATATGCTAATGACTATAAACACTGCTCCAGCCAACACATGACAAAAGCCTAAATAGATTTCACCAGGACTTTACATCTTCTTAGTAAATTAGGTATAACAGTCAGTAAATGGATGTGCTGAGGGCATTGTAAAGTTGCCAGTCAGCTGTGCAATAATAAAGGGACTACGCAGTCCCAAAAAAAAAAAAAAAAAAAAAAAAAAAAAAGACAAATGTGCCATGGGAGTCTACTAAAAAAATTTTTGAAAAATTGAAAAAAAAAAAAAAAAATCCCAGGAACTCCGTATTCCGCTGGATACAGAAATCCCTTGGTAGGGATATATTTCCTGCACATATCAGAGAAATATTAAAGAGGAAAAAGTGTGAGGTTTCAGCTTTCAAGGCTTTGTTTCTGTGCGTGTGATTTGTCCGTTGTCACTGCTGAAGGGGCGCAGGCACACGCTGGATCCAGCCCTGCACATCCCGGCCTGATGCTAATCTCTCTCCACTCTGATATTTCCCAACAATAGTGGTCATCTAAATGCTGCTAATCCTTTTAGCACGCACTAATAATTATGCATTAGCACAAATAATATTAAAGCTTTCTTTCAAATAATTACATATATAATGGATGTGTCTTTAAAAAGTTGTTTACAGCTAATTAACCAATGAATAATTGGTTTCTCTTCCTGAAGCAGGAGAAAGCTTGTCTTGGAGTCACAGTTAAAAATGCTTTCTCTCTCCCTTCTTTAAAACAGTTTTACAGATGTTGTTAGCAATTAGAACTGTTAAAATGCTATTAAACCAAAATTTCTTTATTAAAGGGATTACTCAACCCAGCTGAATTGTTTTTTAAAGTCCTGGATCATTTCAAATAATTTCCAGTTTGGATGATCAGTGAATGGTCTGAACACACCAAGACCCTGTTCTGAACAGTTCAGATCCTTTAGTACCACAACACAGGCTGCTTGTTGCTATATGACTGGTTTAATTGTGGGCTGTAATAAAGGTCATAATTAATATCCCAACACAGACACTAACAAACAATTTTAAATTGCCAGCATAATCAAATGATGCAAACATCTATGAGCTACAAAAGTTCATTGCCGCAACTGACAATTTCTTAATTGTATTCAGTCATTCATGGAAATTTTATTAACATCGAACTGATGTATCCTGCCCTTACTCTGTCACAACACCAGGGATCTAATTTCATTATTTTCCACAAGATTTGCTTGACTACTGCCATGATTCTAATATTGCTTTAGTCCAGATGTTTATGCTATTTAAATTAGGAAGAAAAGGCTTTTGGGTAAACACAATTAAAGAAGTTTTTTCTTTTTTTTTTTTTTTTTTCTTTCCAAATTTAGTTTAACAATCTTCTTTTAATTAATGAATATAGCTGCAAAGTAGATGGGTTTTTCCCCCTCATTTTTTATGCTCATTCCCCACTGTGTGCAACATACATCGAGTGTATGGCTCCAGCTATTTCTAAATATAACAACCTTTTAATTTTTCACTTACATTTGAGTGCTCATTAAAGTGAAAGATAGCAGGGCATGACAACTGCACTTTTCCTCCTTTTACTCTTAAATCAACCCCAAATATATTTTGAGCATAACAGAAACAGTTTAAATCTTTCTCCCTCCTCCCATGGTGTTACCCCCCTGAAGTGGATCTATGACTGAAGGATAACCCATATTTTTGGTGCCTCAAGCGTTCAAAATTATTGTACAACACCAACTCTGTGTGACAGCAGAGGAATCTGCAGGGCTGGAACACCGGCAGCCAAAGGATTTTGTTTCTGCTTTTTGATAAGATTTGAATACATTCATTTTCTTCTCCTGTTGGACAAGAGCATTTCATCCATATCAAATCTCTTTCCTAGGAAACAATGCTCTGATGGCTAAAGGAGGATTCCCCTCCTTTTGTCTGTCTTAAAGCAAGCTGGTTTCCATATAAAACCATGAATTTTTGCATGAAAGAGCTAATAAACATATGCAGGGTTTTTTTTGTTTTTTTGGTGTTTTTTTTATGAGGCACAGCATTATTTTTGTAAAGTCAAGACATGCCCAAACAGTGAGCACACACTTTTACACCAGAGCTTTACACCAGAGCTCTACACCAGCTTTACACACTGGAAAATTATTCCTAAGTGCAAAACTTGATAACTTCACTGTGCAGAACACAGGCTTTCAAAAATAATAGTCATAGTCTTTCCAAAAACTGTCTTGAGACAGTATTTTTGAGAGATCTGAGCAAGAATTTTCAAACCAGCATTTTGTCAACATTTGTAAAAAGCCTGAATAATGTGTGTGATTTGAGCCGACTGAAGATTCACACCGCGCTGTGCCAGACACTCATCAGATGCACTGAAAACTTCCTGCTGTAATTAGTTAGCAACTGCCTTTGTAATTCAGCAGCACAAGGATATTTATAAATACCCTCAGTATTTGCTGTCCTTACCGAACGGGGTGTTTATTCTGCGTGCACAAGAGGTCACTGCCACCTTTCCACCGAGCAAAGCCCTCCCCGGAGCGGGGGGCGAAGGGGGCCACAGCCCGCCCGAGCTACGCTAGTATTCTTTGTGCGTGTGCCACAAACGCCGCTCCCAGCCCATCCCTCACAAAATGTCCGTGTGCAGGAGGATTTGGGCAGCCGAAAGTCCGGCTGGCTTGTTGTTGGGGCTGTTTTGTTTGGCTGAATGGAGGGCAGGGAGCTCCCCGAGCGCCCCGGGAGGCCGGCAGTGCCGCAGTGCTGCCAGCGGGGCGAGCTGCCCATGCTAATGCTGCTGCTCCGCACTTTTCCCTGCGATTCCTTTGTATGGGACCGGGAATAAAATCCTGGTGGGACTTGCACAGGCGGAGAATGCACTGAAAAAACTTTATTTAAAAAAAAAAAAAAAAAAAAAAAAAAAAAAAAAGGATGTCTTTATGTTAATGGAGTATAACACACCCACTGGAAAACGATCAGAACAGTTCATGTGCACGACTCATTTGGATTTTCTGTAACATACCACCAAACCTCGGTGCTATACCTTTAAGTGTTGCTCTACTTCCATCATGTGCTGATATGGAGATCTGTGTTTGGCAATCTTTCCAAGTATTCCATGTCAATTTTACAAAAACTAAAAATATTGTTGAAAAAATATTATCCCAAGAACATACGTAAAATTATAAATATTCAGCACATCAAGCTTTTGATATACTTTAGTGCACATGAACTGAGTAGCTGTCAAAATTACAACAGGCAACTCAAGTAATTATGCAGATTTATGCAAAACATTAACAAGAAGAATTAAATGCACAAATGAGGTGGCTACACTTGAATTGTTAAGATTATGAATAATTACCATGAATCTTTTTGCTCTTAATATAACTTGTTTTTGATAAACAAAGCCTTAATTATCAGAATACTTTTGAGAATTTTGGTGACCTTCATTAATCTTACAAAACAAGTCTCTTGTGTTCTGCATTGTAAAAGGCACATGCTTAGAATAAGTACACAAACCATGGGAAAAGCGTATGTTAATGGCTACTACAAACCAGTGAATGATACCTCAGGTTGGAAGTAGACGGCATTCTGCACACGTAGGTGAAATAATATTGAGTATTTGGAAGTACTCCGGGCTGAATAACATCTGACAAAGGCGACGAGAAGGCTGCTATATGAGAAATTATTTCATTTTGCAAAACAACAGGTTATTTTAAGACTAGAAGTGAAATATCAGCCTACTAATTTCTCATCTCGGAGATAGGGGCGGTGCAATAAATCATTTCCCCGCGCAGCAGAGAACCCCAGAGCTCCCCGCCGGCCGCAGCCCGGGGCCGTCATCCCCCGCAGGGCTGGGCGCTGCCGAGGGGAGCGCAGCGCAGCCTCTGCCGCCCGGGAGCGCCTCTCCATCGCCACGCTGCCCTCTCCCTTCCCCAGCAACCGTGGGACCTCTCCGTGGCCCCTCGGTTCATTTCAGAATTCATTTGCAACGCTGTCATCGGCACTGTAACAATCCACTGCTCAACAGTTGCGATTCTTCATAACACTGTCAAACTCCCAGCTGCCACCGTGGCAGCCGCTTCGCCCAGGCCCAGCCACTCTGCCTTGGGACCAGGAGTAAAGGAGAACTTTGGAAGCATTAAGTCTTTAATGCCAGCCACACTCTGCCTTCCCTAGAGAGCAAGCTGTCAGATCAATGGCGGGTTTGTCATAAAATCTCTCCCAGGGACTTGAATTTGTTTTGACAAATGTCAAATAGCTTTGATGCATAAAAATTAACTTAAGGAGGTCATAATTAGACAAAATCCAAACTTGCATTTTGCTGGTACTTGCATCACTTTATGTCCTTGCATAACAAGACTAAAGCAAACACTATCTGGACAGCTGAAGCCCCAGACAGCAGGAGCCCCTGCTCGGAATTCATACGGTCACCAAAATCCCGTTGTCCATGAGGAAGGGCACGGGCTCTGCTGTGCTCCCCAAAAGACCTGCCCAGTTTGCCTTAACACACACAAGCCTGGCTCACCAGGCTCCAGTGCGGGAGAGCCCCCTCTCACAGGCACACCTCGACTCCTCCCCACACTGTAGCCACTCTGGCCACAGCCTCTCTTCCCTAGAGCTCCGAGCTCTCCTCAAGCACTGCCCAGGTGTGAGCCCATGGTTTGCTGCCTTTTCCCCAATCACTGCTCCCCTCTCCCTGTGCCAGGCAGTGCTGCAGCTCCCTGCTCAGCCCCTCTGAGAACTTCGGTCAGGAAATGCTTCCCTAGAAACCTTTCGCTTCCTTAGCAGTGGTTGGAAGAAGAGGTTTTCGGCAAAATAGAGCAAGAGGGTCAGGAAGAGACCCAGGAGGAATTCAGATTTCTTTAAGATCCCACATTAACAGGCTTGCTGATGGGGGTGGCTGGTCACAGAGCTGACAACATGTGCTTCCAACCCCTTCCTTCTCATCACAATGCTCCTCTTCCTTGGAGGGCTCACTTTTGTTGCTGTAAGGGTAAGATTAGTTTTTAGATCCACTCAATCCTTAGTTCCTTTTACAAAAACACTGATTAGAATATCAATTCCCAGGTTTTTCTCCTGGCAAAACTGATATTCAACAAGTAGGTATTGCATGAAGGCCTCCAAATTGTTTCACATGAGCCAACACACAGGGAACACTTTCCATTCACAAACACTTCTGCCTACAGAACAAGGTAACAGGTGCATGTTCTCCTGATGTCCCCACACTGAATTCCTGAACTTCCAAGAGGTCTCCATCACTTCCTTAGAATACAGCAAACACTTCAGTCCTCCTGCCCTATGGGGTAAATACTTTAGGTAGCATAGTAAGGAACTCTGGAATTCCAGCTGAACTGCACAAATAAATAAGCAGTGAGAGTTTCTGCCATCTATTTTGTTTGCTTCATGAGCTGCTGGTGAGCTTGAAATCTTCAACAATTCAGAATCATGTGAATCAACACTAACCTTCCTCAGCAGAGGAAAATCCTGATGGCCAGTGATGTCAACAGTGAACTCCAGTTGTGATCAGTGACAGTTTTCCTGCCTAAGTCACTGCCTTCTGCAGAGCCACCAACAGAATCCCGGCTTGTGAGAGGAAGATGAGAGAGACAGGCAGAGATCAAACCCAGGTGGAAATTATAAAATGGCTGGATTTAGTGTATTACAAAGGAAAAAGCAGGCAGTTTAAGCTCCACGCCTTAACGCAGTCACAGGAATCACAGAACAGCTACTTGGTGGTATCAAGTTACTTTTCAAGAGCTCTTCAAAGCAAACATACACTGCTGGCCTCAGACCTTAAATGGACTATTCTTATATAGCTCTGATTTTATAGCCATGTAAAAATAAAAAATATCGGAAAAGAGGAACCTTCCCATGAAAATTCTGACAGAATCTTAATGGTAGCAGCACTACTGGGAGCTGCAATAATAATAATATTCTTCCTGCTACTTGTGCCTATTTTCTTTTGATACTGTTCTAGCAGCAGTCATTTCCTAGATAATGAGCCTGTTGTGGAGAAGGGCTAATTTAGAAAATCAGAATGGGGTTACCACCAGCAGACATTGTTTTCTTAATAAATGATCATTTTATTTTGAATAAATGTGAAGTTATACCCTGTCAAGATGTTCTAGCTTTACATGAGAAATCCAAAAGGTTAGTGTAACATTTCTCCTTAAACAGACAGTGTTGACACAGTTTTTCCTAGTCCCTTATGTAAAAGCATGAGAAGAAAAGAACTTTACTAAGGAGATAACATTTATTTAGAGACACAAGAAATTACCAAGTAGCTACCAGCACCTTTTTTCCCACTGGAGTTTGAGCATGGTGATCACAATACACCACACAGCATTTTACGGGAACAAAAACTCACATAAAGCATGACTGTGCAAGAACAATCAAAGCTGACTGGTTGAAGCTTTTCATCTACACCAGAAGAGAATTTACAGCCTGATTTATACTGGATTTATCAGGCTGGACTGCACCAAGCTTGCACCAGAGGACTGACTTAGGCTGTTGAGCCAAATATTGATGGGAAATGTTGTATTACCTAAATCAAACTCCCAGTGCTGCTCAGGCTCGAGTACAGACCATCCTCTACCATAGAAAATTCCTGAAATAATTCAAGTAAGGCCAGCGACATCCACCAGCAGGAGATGAAAGGAAGAAGCCATTCCTTAGATTTGTGGGGATAGTTTCATCAGGGATACAGGATATGATCTGCAGGCTGTGTGGATTTCAAAGCAGCAAGTTTAGCATAAGCTGGAGGGATCCAGAACTGCAGCAACAGCTGCGATGCTCATCGAGCTCCGTAACAAGCTTTGCAAATCGTTTGCTGTTGGCACCTGGCTCTATCATTAAGAACAAAAACCCACAGCAAACAAGGAAAAAAAAAGAAAAAAAAAAAAAGAAATAATGACAGATTCTCTCCGGGAAAAAAAAAAATAAAAAAAGCCAACAACCCCCCAACATGATAAAAAACCACCAAGCACGCAAAAGTTTGACTCGTTCTCATCTCTTATGATTTCTAGATAACTTAATCTTCCTTAAACTGAGCCTTTTCTTGAACAGCATGTTTTTACCCCAGAAAGCTCATAGGTGTCTGCTTTGGATAGAGCAGTTCTACTTTGGGCCTAACAGACAAGTGAAAACCTGAGATGCCACCACACCTCTTATCAATGTTGTCTTAAGCATTGCCATTGTAGCAGTCAATAATCCCCAAGGGCAGCAGTGCAAGCCAGCAGAGAGCTTTTGTCTCTAGGTAAGCATCCCATAATGCAGATAGGTGTTTCAAACACAAATAAAACAGACTTCCCCTTATCTAGAATCCAGCCAGAGACCAGCTCTGAGGCCAGTGTATACAGAAACCTGTCAGACAATCACGCAGTTGGCCTTCTCACTTTTAAAATGTGAATCAGTTTGGAGAGCAAGGTGAGCTCAGGATTAAGCTGCAAAAATGGAGCCTACTATGCAACAGGAATGTCACAGTGAACTGAAAGAAGTATCCTGTCAGATACTGGAACATGGAAAAAATGTCTCTCGTCATCAAGCCTTTCCAAAAATACAGATGTATTAAATTCAGACAAAAACAAAATGTCAAGAGCATCTTAGCTTTCAAGTTCCCTTTAAAGCTCTTCATCAAATCCTAAAGCCCCCAACAAATGGACTAAATGTTCTCCTTTCCTTTGGCAGATGCATAATTGAGGTTTGCTCTTAAAAGAAGGAAAAAATAAACAAACATTATTAGAGGGAATTCATTCCCAGAGAGCTTTTAGAGCTGAACATTTATCAGTGTATGGAAGATGTTACATAAAGTGCTTTTTAATCAAAATCCTCTTGATCACCAACACAATTTTTCACTCCTCTGAGCACTTCTCTCCAGATCTCTGTGGCTACTCTTTCAACTTTTTGAGCATTAGTCCTTTGGTCCTGGTGCAAGACAGAACAGCGACAGGGATTTCATAGAGATTCACGTGAGGCTTTTCTCCCACTCCCAGGATAGAAATACTGAGATAAACTGAAAACCTGATGTCCTTTGGGTCAAAATAGAGCAAATTCACTGCTGTAAAGACATTAGTAAAAAGAATACTCCACCCAGCTCGAGTTTGAAACCATGAAGAGTTCTGTCTAACAGCCTAAGGATTTGTGCACATTTCCTTTTGCTCACTGTTGCTGGGTGAACACACGCACGTGCAGTTACCCACAGTAGTACACGGACTAATTGCTGCTTGCTAATGCCTTCACTTATTTAATCTAGTCAGACATTTTGGGTTAGGGCAGCACAGAAATCCCACTTCTGACATTAAAAAGAGATTAAAATATAAAGTGTTAGTTTTCCAAGCCAGTGACAACAATGACTGAAATGTCTAATCCCATTAATTACCACCAACGCTAAGGGTTTAGCAGTGCTGTTGCACTGAAGTGTCAGACAAACAAACAGGGGGGGTGTCTATCCTAGGCATTCACACAGTGCACACTTCTGCTTCTAGAGCAAGGGAAACTCTCTGAAAAGCTCTGAAAGTGGTCTTTAAAAACCTAAACCTGTGTGTGGTTCTGCGTGCATCTGTCTCTACCAAAAGCTGTGTGTGCGTACATCAACTGCACATTGCTGAACATTCAGAAAGTTTAAAAAGCAGCATCAGCTTCTGCCTCAGACATCTGTGTATCATGAGACAAAAAACCTCACTCTTTTGCACCTTTAACCTTTATTTGAGACTGAGCAGACATTTGAAAATCTCTCTCTTCTTTATTGCAGTGAATTAAAATAACTCGTTCACTGCAAAATGTTTTTACAATTTTCTTTAAAACTTCCTAGTTATCTCCAGCATGAGTTTTGGTAGTTTCAGCTTCCAGCCCTTTGGTTCTCGTTACACCTTTGTCTTCTACATGAATCCACTGCATTAAATAGAGCACAAAAACTCAATAAAATGATTCTTTATCAGAATGCCATCGGATCTGTATCAAAATGTCATCACATGCAGATAATGCTGCAACACATTGAGGCTCCTTGTGCACAGCAAGAGTTTTCAAGAAAACAAAAATCCTGCAAGCGGAACAAGTTTGATGAGAAACAAAATGATTTCCATACCCTGGGATTCATCCCCGTTTTAGAGGGAATATCCAGTACGGATTTTTTTTAGATGAAAAATAAATAAAGAGAGCTGCTCTAAACCTTGCCCCTCATATTCTGTGCGTGATCGTGTCCTGTTTGGTTTGGAGAACTACTCAAATGCAGGAAAATGTGCATTTAAGAGGTTTAAAAATATGCTTGTTAAAAAGCACATTTTCCCCATAAGCACTTGGTTGAAGAGGAGACCCAGACAAGAGGCAGAGCTTTAGCCTGGTGAAAGTGGCACCTACAGGGCCCCCATGCCAGCTACAATACGGCAGCTGGGCTCAGCAGTCTCAGGGCTCCTCCCTGCAAGAGCACTCAGTGCATGCCCCAGACTGGGGACTGCACTTCCAGCCTTGCCTAGAGAAGCAGCCTGAGGACGCAGAGCTCTGGAGAGCCTTTGCAGCTCCAGTCTCTCCTGGAAGCTGGCACCTCTCTGACAGGCAGAAAGGGGGTGTGAAACAGTGCCTAATTCAGCAAACTCACACTGCACCAGGGGGTGTTGGCCACGCCGTGCAAAAGATGTAGAAAAGTTCTTGTGTTTATTCATCTACAAAGATCCGATAGCTTCTGCTTAAGACAGAACTTTTTTCCCCCTGCAATGCCTTTCTCCCACACTTCTGGATCCATGGATCCACACCATGTAAGGATACGATTCCCAGTACCATAAATACTCCATATTAAGAAACTGGGGAAAGTTTTGAGTCTTGGAAGTTCTAAGTGCAAGAAAACATGTACTAGCAAACTCAGAAATAGGAGAGAACCTTGAAACACATCATTTCACTTAATATCCTTTTTTGAAAGCATAAAATACACCACATGCAAATGTAAAGAAATCACAGTGACAGTGTACAACTCCTGAGTCCTACAGTCGCTTTGTTTTCAAATTTAACAGTTAATTTTTTCCATCAGTCATTTGAGCAGATGATAAGTGGGAAGGGATTTTAGTCATAAAAACTATCATTTGTAAAGGCCTCATTTAAATATGCCTTAATTAGCATTTTCATAACTGAGTTATCAGGTTTCCATTAAACTCTGAAATTCTCACTTCTGTTCCCACTGGACAGATGTCCACATTGCAAAAAAAAAACTGTACAAAATCTTACAACACTATAGTTGGCAGTAGCTGGAAAACAGTCTGGGAAGAGAGAATGAACGGGAAGAGCCAATCTTTTACCACCGTTTTCTGCACTGAATCCAACCATTGAGACAGTGTGAGAAAGTTGGTACTATCAGTAAATAGAAAGTTTCTTGAGCGAGCAAAAGACAGGACTCCCGTCCTTTTGGCAAGTCAAGCTGATAGCTTCAATTTCTACTATGCTGAAGAAAAGGAAATAAACAGAAACTCGGGAAAGTTACAGAATGTCTCCAACTTTTCTCCCTGCCGATTATATCACATCTTAGAAATGAAGATGACATTCCTGGGCAGTCTTGGAATGATCCAGAGCTGGCACGCTTTGCAGAACTGCTCTTTCCCAAGACAGAAAAGTACTGAACTTTTTCCTTCACTGGAACTACAATGTTTAGAAAAAAATCCAAACCTATGAAATTCAAACCCATTCTAGTCCAAATTTCAAAAGGAACAATCTGCAGTCAAGCTAAAAAGCAAAAGCCTAAATACATGTAACACTTAAAAATTATATAAACAACCTTTTTCTTCTTTTGAGCTCCAGTACAGAGAATATTCAGCTATAATCATTGCTTTGGAAAATGCATGATTTATACTGCAGAAAATACTTTGAAAAATCAAAAAGCCCTCAAAATACATTTTCTCCACTCAACAAAGAAGAAATATCAGGCTCAATCAGGACACTGCAGCATTATTTGCAGCAATCATGATAAATCAATTTTGGCTTAAACCATGATTGTTATAAACACTCACAAAACATATTATTTCCCAGATGGCAATCTTAGTCAAGCAAATACATCAAACTTCTGTTTCATTATTATCAAATAAGGATGAACTTGTCACTGGGATAACCCCCAGGGTTAAATAAACCCTCCTCTGTAAGCCAACACTATGGTTTGTGTTCTCTGAGGCCTCTTTTTCCAGGGCCAAGCCTTGAAGAGGAATGCCTCAGTTTCCCTGTTAAGCTGAATCCTTCCCAAAAGGAAGAGGAGCTGTTGGCTTGGATTTGACTTCCAGCTGTAGATTTGGGACCTGACTTGAAGCAAGCATGGGGCTGCTGAGGCTTTAATGGAAATGCAACGTTGCCTTCGGCCATAACAATACAGAAGAGTGCAAAGACACTATGGGCTGAATTAATTCTGTACATTGAGGTATATACAGACATATTTAGGGGGTTGGCTACAGCACAGGAAACTCTGCCTGCCTGCAAAACGTCCTGGCTGCTAATGCTGACTCTGCCATTGATTTGCTCTCTGACCTGAGGCAATTCACTAGTGCCAAAATCTCCCACCTTAGGCACCTTATTCATATTTAAACCCTTAAACAGTGACCTGATTTCCAAGGTGTTGAACATGCACCACCCCCACTGAAGTTACAGGTAACTAACTCTGTGCATATTAATACAGGAAGCCAAATTTAGGTTAATTTTGGAAAAATTCAGCCATGGCCACTCTTGTCTGAACCAAAAATGTTCCCAACAAATCCAATGTATTAGTGCTTCAGAAAAGAAAAACTCCTGTCAAGGAATGAGGCAAGATAACTCAAAAGGCAAAGGGTCTGCACTTCTTGGGACAGAATCCATACATGTGTGTATATAAATGCATACATATGTGAGTACAACTGTACCTATATAGGAAGATTTGGAGAAAATTATGATAAATAGGAGGGAACATTGAACAGAACATTTAAGACAGGGAAAAGTGCAGTGAAAATCCTCTTGGGAGTCACAAGGAAGATACAGCAAAGCTGCAGCTTGCCTTCTTTTTCCCTTGAATTTTTTCCAAGACTCTTTAGGTATCTGATTAATTACAGGGATAAAGACAAAACCAGGAGGCAGTAGCTTAACTCTCTTCCTGGATGGATGAAATGCTTTCAGCAAATTATTACTTCGGGGCTCCATGCTGCTCCATTTTTGCAGCATGCCATGGAAATAAGGAATGTCTTTGCAGGAAGCTATAGCTCACAGGCTGGGAAGCCCAATGTGGATGTCTTAACAAGGAGCTGGAGTTTCCCTACATGTTCCAGGGATAAGGCAGTTTATGGGAACTGGCCTTGCCTCCTCCACAGCCTGCCCTTCCCTTTGGGCCCCTGCCCTTCTCCCAAGAGCACTACCAGGTGTGCATAAACCAGGTTGGAGATGAAATGTGTATTTTTAAGATCAATTCGTTCTCATCATCCATTGTGTGTTTTAAAAGAACATTTTACCATAGTCCCATCCTTCATGCAGAAATACCATCAAGTAATGAAGCCTCCAGTTCAGGGATTTGATGCTTTTAATAACATTTGCCAAGCAACTATCCAGACACCCTGGCTTCCCTTTTAAGATGTTCCAGTGCCTCTGGAGAGAGCAGGCAATCATGGAGTTCTAAAGGCACCTAAGGACATGGTCTAAAATAGTCATTACATATGATTTTTACTCCAAGTGTTCACAGTTGGAAGTTTAATAGGCATTAAAGAAAAAATAAAAATGAAATACTTTTACTCCTAGAGAGAAAAAGTGAACTCCTGGTTTCCTCTCATGTCCATGTCCCTTCAGAGTCAGTCCTGAGGAAGGTGAAAATTCCCTGTACATCAGTGCTTCCAGCAGACGTCTGGAAGTTTCCATTCACTTACCACAGTGCTTCCAAATAACAAGAGAAGCCCCTGAAATAAAGTTACTGAATATTTAAAAGGAAGGACAAGATGAGTGTGATGGTTGCCCTGCCAGACACTTGAGGCCTCCTGAAGGAGCAGGGTTTATACTGAGCAGTGGGACCACGTGTATGTTAAGGAGGAGGGACAGTGTATATCTATTTCTGGTGGAAAGGAAAACCAGTCAGGCCCTCCTGTTGGTTCAGTCTCCCTGCCATCACCTCTAAGCTCTTTCCAAGGCCTAAGTGTACTCCTGAGTGAGCTGTGTCTTTAAAACCCACAGTTCAGTTGGGCACAGGAGCTGTCATCGCATCACTATTCAGGCTCCATCGTGCAATGAACTCACAACTTGCATTTCTCTGTGTTATGCTCATTTTTGATTAGGATTTGCTCATGCTGAAGATATGCTCAGCTAGAAAAATTAACTCAAGTGACTTGCATTATTTATCAGCACTAATTCGGATGTACATTCATCATATGCTGTAAGTGGCACCGTTACAGAGAAAACAAAATTAGAAACAGGACTTGCCTTCTCAGAAGGAAAAGGATTACCCTGTATTGTCACCTATGTGTGATATTTACCTTCTGCAATTGGTTTGTTTTGACTCCTATGCCGTGGAATAGACTGATTTCAAGAGAGCTAAAGCTGCTTAGGGTGTCCCTATGTCAAACAAGAACCACACCTTATGTCTTGGGCCAGATTTCTACTTCTTTCAATGACACAGAAAGCAGATTTAATGCTAATTACCTGTGGCCCTTGTTAAATTTCAGAAGGCCTTATTTTCTTTTAATCTGATGATTTACCATAGAGACATATATTCACATCATCTACCCTGGCAGGATCTATAAAATCTATAAAAATAAGCAAGGTCCCAGTTGGGCACTCTCGAGTTTTTCTAAGCAGCTCAGACCCTGACTTTGCACACTTCAGTCAGCTGCTGAAAATGAGGCAGTGTGAAAAAGCCATATTGTGCAAGAAATCTCCCCTACTCATTTCTTACCTCTCCAAAACTCCAAAGTTCTTTTAAGATTTTTTGAAAAACAACTTTGTTATCACAATGTAATACATAATTAATGGTCATGGAAAGGTTCTAAGCAGCAGCACTTTCATATTTCACACAACTTGTAGCACCAACAATAGAAATACCACATCCTGATTCACAATGGCCCTTTGCCATTTTGGAGCTGGAGTTCAGTGGGAAACAGTGCAAAAAACCAACAAGGTTGATGAGTTAAGAGTCAAAACAATCTTATTCTGACAAATAAAGGACTACAGGATTTTTCTGGTTTTAATTTCTGAACTGATGTAATGGTCAAGGTCATACAGGGTAAGGTGGAAAAACACTCACTGATACTCCTACAGGCTGACAGCATGTAAACAGCATTTATTTAGGGGATGACTAAAGAGCTCTAGAAAAAAAAAACCCAACCAAACAAAACCCCCACAAAACTGTATTTTTATCTTGGAGAAAATTTTGCACAGTGGGACAGCAACATTAACAACACAAAATTAGTCGCATGAAAATCAAAAATTCATATATATTCTAATGCCAGAACGCAGGTGGCAGCTTAATCAACCATATGTGTACTCACAGATTTCCCTGTCAAGGTTAGGAACATTTAAAGGCATTTGCAACCCCTGACATCCACCAGGAAACATTTCCAGACGAAGCCTTGGACTCGTGTCACCCTGCAGCCCAAACAGCAGAACGGGCCTGACTTTAAGTACTCTGTCCTAAAATATTTAATTCAGTGCCATGGCTGGTGCTTAAACAGTTCTGCTTCTCCATTGAGCTGGGATCATCTCTTGGAGAGAGCATAAACCCTTTTTTTTTCTTGAGATGAATTCTCTCCTCCTTTTTTAACTGCTGTTTTCTTGCATCACCCAGGGGTTTGGCTAATTTTCTGTGGCTGATTTTCCATGCAGACTCCAACAGACAGGGATTGCTCACCGTGAGGCACATGGAAAATTGCAATGGCACCAGGCCCACTGGGAACAGTGGATATATGTCTGGATCTGCATGTGAAATACCAATTCCCTATCTCATCATGTGTTTTCTCCATGTGCCCTCATATGTATCACCATATATGATTCCCAAAGACAGCAGATACTTTGCTCCATGATTTTTGTTTGGTTAAAATCAGCAAAAAGTCACTGTTTAGCAAAATAAACAAGACAAAGACAAAAGTAAAATATTTCACATTACATGAAGGGTAGAGAAGGAGTATTTCAGCAAGGTTGCTACATTGTTGGGAAGAAGAAAGAAGTAGAAAGGAATATTCTCACCAGCATCCTGAAAAGGCTGACATTCTCTTACACTTAAAGAATTAAGGTTTTGTAATTTTTTATAGCATTAAGTAGTTCTTTCTTTTTCTCCCCCATTCAAAACATCAATAATATACCACTCAGAGAAACATTAAAAAGACCACTTTGGCTTCTTGAATGTTTTTGTTAATATTTATTGGTGTATTAGGATAGTTTAGGAAACAAAGACTTACAGTCTAAAAGTCTGAGGTTCCAAAATTTCTACAAAAATGTTCAAGTACAATGTTTTTAAAATATGAGAAAGTTAAATAAAGTACATCACCATTCTCTACTTCTATCTAAATCATAATTGCACTGAAATTCTTCTTATCACTTCAATAACTAATAGTATCTTATCATGTAAATGCTTCTACATGACAATTATGATCTCTGTTTGCCTTCGAGTAATTTTAAAGAGTTGTCTTTAATACAACAGAATAAAGCAAAGAGATGTCAAGTATCATCTTTTAACTACCAAGTACACAAAATCATACAGGATTAATTTGCCTGGCAGTTTTAAAGCTACAATCTGGACTTTGTCAACTTTTTGGCACCAAAATCCCAATGAAACCCAAGAAGATTACAGCTGGCAGTGTCACTTTAATAGCAACTGTGCTGAGCAGCCTTGTGCGGAGTTCAGCTTCACCTGCTCTAAACCCCTGGATGGGGAAGGCTGCAAACTGGGAGTGTGGGGACTGCCAAGGCCTGGGGCCACCTCCAGCAGGGAGTGCCAGCCTTGCCACAGCCCTGCTGGCTGCCCAACGAGGGCACAGGGACGGGAGCCAGCTGCCGCTGCCAGGGCTGCCTGGGGACGGGTGGCACGGGGACCTTGCCTCCTCACTGGGCCCTTTGGACATCTCTGCATCACCTACTGCCTTGTGGCAGGAAAAGCCTGAGGGTTTTTTTTTTTTCCTTGAGCAAATTCCAGCTGATTCACCTCCACAAGCTATAATTAAGCTCCATTTCTCTGCTCAGGACAAATGAGACGGGCAGAAAAATCAAAGGGACACAGGTAGAGCACAAGAGGGACAACTGATGCTCTTTCTTGGGGCACAACACACAGACCACTCTCCTTAACTGCAGCAGAAGCTTCTGGCAAAAGTTTTGCTCTCTGGAATTCTTCTTTGAATTCTGCCTCTATTTTGGACTTGTGCTTTAAAAGTAAAATTCAGCACTGACAGCACATTGCTGGCTGATTTATAGAACAGTTGGTGTAACTTCCCAAACAGGGTTACAGTGCTTAAGATTCAGGGCCAAATTTTATTCTTATAAAACTGTTCATCCTTTCCCCAAACACCCTCAGAAGGAACTCCAGCAGTGTCCAAAAGTAGCGGGATGGAGCAGCTCCAGGCTTGCCTTGCAGTGGGCTTCACAAAGCAGAAGGGTGGGAAAGAAACCTAACTTGAGATACATTCCCCGAGCCACAGCTCGGAACAGAAACTCTGTCTGAATCCAGATTTCCAGAATATCACCCAACCTTTAACACACAGGCAGTGGGGAAAGGAATAACAAACAATATAAGTGATAGAAGAAGAGAAAGAGGAATTCAGTGTAACTGAGACTGAAGGAAACGCTTCTCCCAGCCTAATGTTTGTTCTTGGTATGAGCATAAAGATTTCTGATTTCAATATATGCCGCATAAAGAAAATTAAATAAATTTTAAAAGGCAAGCTTATACAAGCCTATAAAATGCACTCCTAGAATGAGCTATATGAGCAAAACCGCTAAGAAGTCTGAATTTTCGTATTTCAAAGACTATATATTTTCATCTCTATCCCCAGTAAGGACAAGAGAACAGTTATCAAAAGGAGAAAGGAAAAAAAAAAAAAAAAGCAGCAGCAAAGGATAATGCATAATTCAGAGTCAGAAGTATTGGCCCTTGCCAGCTGGACAGCTACAGTAATCTCTCCAGTGGTTTATTCAGAATTTCCTCAAGTGAAAGACGACGGTTTGTTAAAAATGACACCTTAGGGATGCATATATAATCCCTCTCTGACTTCCATGTCATGTTTCCTCAGTTTACTTCAAGTCAAAATACATTTCTTTCCCTTGCTCCCAGCCCTGTAAGGTCAGCCCTGCTAATGAAAATCAAGCTGTCTTTTTTCTGCTATCAACAATAGTCAGATAACAAAATACAGGTTCTGAACTTGGCATGTTTAGTGTTGGTGATGATGCATAAGCTGAGAGCAGACAGCTTCATTTTCTTTTAGCTGGGCTGACCCTGCAGAGAGAGAACTGGGGAAAAAACCCCAAGACAATAACAAACTTCTAGTTTTGATTAGTAGTAAAAGAGTTGAGCAAACGTGACATGACATAGACGTCAGAGTGCATAATATAACTGCATGAGCTGCAGTAATATCAAGAGAATGTACAGAAATGGTAAAATTTGTGTAACCAACCCTTGGAATGCAGTTTATGATCTTTCATGTCTTAATTACAGATATTAATACCTTGATCAGAGACAAAATCAAAAAGGAAACCAGGAAAGATTCCTACATCTACACCACTCTTTGTTTGTTATATGTCTCTTTTATGTAACTTCCAAAGCACACTTCTGAAGCTTTATAGCACATGGCACAAACTTCCTGACAATCACAATAAAAATAACACTCCACTGCTGAAATTTGTCTGTACCAGGATGTGTAGAAGAGCAGCAAGGTTGTTGTGGGTGACCCATAAAACGGCAGCGCACCCGTAACGTTTTAGAGCCTCGCTGAAACAACTGTGCAATTAGAGAACTTTCAACAGCAAGCAGGGTTTAAAGTTATCATGTAACAGCATGAAATTACAGAGAAATTACAGTTTAGTGGTGCTGCTAGTTTGCAGCTGATCAGGAGGCCTGTACCATGCCCTCCAGTGGGGAAGGCTGGTGCCATGGCTAATTATAAAACAAAAAATTGGCACTGCCCTGAGGCACCGCTCCGCTGCTGCTCTGCTTCCCAGCTGGGAGCAAGCGGGAGCAGCACAGCGTCACCTTTGCTGGGTGCTGAGATCCAGGGAGCAATCCCACTCCACTGGGGACTCAGCAGGGCCTGCCCGAGCTGCTCTGCTCTGCTTTTCTGGGCTCAAAGGACAAACTCCAAACGTCCTGCCCGTGCCCATGCAGGCTGCGAGTGGGCGGGAGGGACTGAAGGACAATGGAATGGATTGGTTTGGGAGGGAACTTAAAGATAATCTGATCCAACCCTCTGCCATGGGCAGGGACTCCTTCCACTCTCCCAGGCTGCTCCAAGCCCTGTCCAGCCTGGCCTTGGACACTGCCAGGGATGGGGCAGCCACAGCTTCCCTGGGAAACTGTGCCAGGGCCTGCCCACCCTCCCAGCCAGGATTCCTTCCCAATATTCCATAACCCTTGTTACTGTGATGCAGATAGAAACACACAGTAACACACACAACAGGTGTTCAGGTAGAGAAGAAGAAAGGAAGTCTCTCCTTTATCTGTTGACCTCGTATCTCTCAGTTTCTGGACAGTGATCAGAGATTGGACAGAGAAGTTCCCACCTCTCCATCTCCACTGGTCACTTGAGAAGTCCATCAGGTGATCTCTTTAAAAGGAATGCAAACATGATCCTTGTTTATCTTACAATTCATGAGAACTAACTCCACTATACTAAAACAAATCAGAAGGCTGATTTTCAGGGACAACATCCCCTGCCTTCTGTGACTTTAGAGCCATTGCCCCCTGCCCTGTCATTATCTGCTCATGAATAATACAACACATCTTCTCTCCTGTATTCACGTGACTCCTAAAAATAATTCTGGCTAATTTTATGTAGGATAAGAGTATGATTTATCTGACAAAATCAATTTCCTTTTCTCTTGAATTTGGTAATTCCTCATACAAATCAAAACCACTCCCCTAAAAAGTCTGAAACGTTAATTCTTTAGAGCATATCCATTCACAAAACAACTACTAAACTCAACAGGAATTTGGGTTATGGAGGTGTTCCAGCACAAGGTTTTAAATAGACACTGACTGCACAGTGTGCACCAGCACAGGGAAAAGAAATACTCATCTGTGAGGGGCTATTGCAGCTCAGCTACTTCTCTCTTCTAAATATAGAGTGCCCAGGATCTGCTGGGGTTAGGTATCGATGCTCTCAGCTTAATTTTAAAATCATTGATATTTATTTTGATTATTTTTATGATAGTCTTGGACTTCCTCCAAGAGGAACATGGCTTTTACTTTTTTTTTTAGTAGAAAGGTTTGCAGGGAATTGTAAGACACTCTTAAATGAGGGGAAAAGGGAGAGCCTGTACTTAATAAATGGTGGGGAAACCTCTTAAAAACTGTTTGTTTGTTGGAATTGTGTATCTGACAAATTAAGGCAGGAATAACAAAGGAAACGTGCTCTGTATGCTGCAGTTCTCCTAAGTTATGATGAATTGTCTCCTGCTTTCAACGACTGCCAAAAAATCTGTATTTTTGACTTTGTTCACAGTCAGAACTGTGAGCACATGACTCACCCATACAAGGTGGCAACCACTTAGGTTTTATTGGTGATGTTTTCCCAAACCATGCAAACATTCTGGGGGCTCAGACTCCCAGCATATGCTGGCTTCTTGTTTGCTTCTGTTCCCTGCGAAAGGAGAATCACTCTGCCATCTCTTGCTCCAAAGCTCCTTGTTCTGCAGGTCTCCTCTCTCCTGACCCAGCCCCCCCTGCTGTGGAAGCTCCCAGCAGGATGTGCCGATGCCAGCTGACAAGTTCGGGGCTTATGCACAGAACTCGGCCACCTGAAGTGGCGAGGACAGAGCCTTTCCCACAGGGCCCCCCACCCCCAAAAGCCTGGGAAGGGGGCTCCTCCTGCCTGCCCCCTTCCCAGCACCGGCCAGGCCAGCCTTGCACCCCGGGCCCCGGCAGACGCTCGCCTGCCCAGGCCGGGCAGAGCCAGCGCAAGGCTTGGTAAACGCCAGGCAAGCCAACCTGCACGGGCTGGAGTCTGCACGAGGGAAAAACTGGGATTTCACTGCCAGGTCACAGGGAGGCACTCTCAGCCCCAAAAGGCTCATTAGCAGCTGTTCTGAGGAGGGGTTTTTCCTGGGTTCTTCTTGTTTCCTTTTCCGTCTTTAACACCAGATTCTCTGCCAAGAAACGAAAGGAGAGCTTTTGGACTCTCCATATTAGCCTGACTGAAGGTAAACCTCTTGTAAACCTCCTCAAAAAACAAAGAGATACTAATTGTATTACCTGAATTTTCTATTTTTTTCCCTTTACAAACTGATAACCAGAATACTCAGCAATAGCATTCAACAGGAATAACAGCCCTACTATGCTTCAACTGTTTTTTTAATGTTGCACTATTTAAAAAGCATTGAGCCAAACTTTCTTCATCCTCATCAATTCTCAGTTCTCTTCCCCCAAAAAGGGTTCCTACACCGCTTGTTACATTTTAACACAGGAATTCAGCCTCTGGGATAAAAGTTGCAGCAAGTTCTGCATGAGAAAACTGGGAACTATAATGTAAGAGCTTTGTAAAACCAACTGTTAAAGTTTATGAACACGTGATATAAATTTGATACATGTGTGATGATATGTGCAACACACTCCTGCCCAAAAAAACCTTTTGAAGTTCGCTGGAGGCAGTTTGACTCTGATTTAGCCAAGTTTTACAAAGCCACATTTTCTTGTATAAAATAACTTTAAAAATGGGATTGGGAAATATGGCAGTGGATGTAGGTCAGGTCATTACCCGACCCATGCAAACACATTCTATCCCCAGGTAATTAAAGATGCTGATGGACCAGCCTCTCCAGCTCTTGCAGGCCACCATACCCATGGAAAACAGCTCAGTGGGAAGGGATGCATCTCCTAGGAACAAACAACCAAAAGAAACTGGCAACAAAAAAAATGCTTCTCAGGAACCCCTGCAGTGAAGCACAAATGGCACAGCTAACAATTCAGTCACCCTACAAGCATTTAGGCTGGAAAAGACCTCTAAGATCATGGAGTAAAACAGCCACTAGCAAGTTTATTGTGAGAATTGCCTAAATCTGAAAGAGCACCAGAAGAAACAAGCAGGAACTTGGGAAAACTCATCAGACTCCAGCTCTAAGAGGATTGCAGTAACCTTTTTATACTTCAGAGAGGATTTTACTGTCACTTCATTCAGAGTCAGTGAACACTCTCAGGATACACATTACAGCACTATCTGCTGAAGTGTTAGCATTGCTTTAAAAGCATAAATGGCAGGGATTTGCTGGTTTTCCACAAGTATCACCATGGTGAAACTCTGTCGAGGAATCCCACTAACACAGGCAGGGCTGGCATAATGTTTTACCTTGTGCTATCACCGGGAGCCTGTAGTCAGGTCAGGATCACACGGAATTGCTGTGAGGAGGTCAGAGTGGCACATCTTGCAATACTAATTCAACATCCCCGCCAACGGGCATGGAACAGGGCTGGAGCTCGGCAGCAATACAGCAGGAGCTGCTCAGTGCCTGGGAGAAGAACACAGAGCCAGCCTGGATGCAAATACTGGAGCAGGGGAATGGATTTCTACCCTTTCAATGAGCCTGTCTTCGCTCCAGTGAGTTGCAAGGAGTCCAAGTGGGAAAGCTGAACTCCATAAATTGCCCTTCACTAAACCCCTCAATCTAAATTTGGCAGATGATCTGACCTGGTCAATAACCTGACAGCAAATGCCACTCGCTATCTATTTCTAGAAAATATACATCTTTGCAGAGGCTATTTAGAAGGGAGAGAGCCCATCCATTTCTGTCACGCAGAGAAAATGTTCCAAAATAAAAAGGAGCAATGAGACTTTCCTTCATACTGCCTTGAAACTGCGCTGCTTCACCTTCCTGTTTTGATTGCCTATAATTTCATGTTTCCAAGATTTATAAATGTGCTGCAAATGGAGGAAAACATTGCTACAAACACAGAGCTGTGTAGCACACTTCTAAGCCTGGAGCAGCCTTAATTCCACCTCCACCCGTCGTCAGTGGCCAAACGCTTCTCAAACGCTTCAGAGGAGAAATCACACAGTGGGCGATTACGGCTCTCAGGGAAAGTTTCTTTTCAACTTTTTCAAGTCATAGATTTTAACTAGTTCTCCAAGGATGCTGCCAATTCTGCTGCACACACCTCTTTCCCTTCACTCCAGACCGTTTTCCAAAGCTTGTTGAAAGGCATCTTTTAAGTCTCCCAAACACGCCCCCTTTACCCAGCTGTGTCCCACCCTCATTACCTGTGCCAACCTCACTGAAGTCAGGGGACTCCTCATGTGCAAAACTTTGCTGCACTTTAAGAGCAAATTAAAGAGAAGAGTTGAATATTTGAAGCCCTGCATTTTTGCAGATACTGTTTTAAGGAACTAAATGTCCTTATTATGATTCAGTGAACTCTAAATTACTGTTAATAAAAAAACTATCTGCCCATCTCAGGGCAATATACCATTCTTGTAATTAGGAGAGGAAAAAAATACACATTCAGACAACATAACAAATCCACATCTTTTAAACACCCCCTGATTCAAACTGCACCCTGCATCTTACACCTAATGTGACAGTTCTGAAAACTGCACTCTTTGATTGAGTAGCAGAATTAATTCCCACCCGAAACCTGCAGGATAGGTCAGTGCATAAATTAAGTACTCTTGACTAAAATTACCTATACTTTTATACTATTAACGTTTTTAACTCTAACACTGCAGGATGAAACACAATTTTTCTTGGTAAACATTTCCTTAACATTTAATCTCTTTTTTTTTTTTTTTTTTCAGTTATACTTCAACATGTAAAAGATTTCCTGCACCAAAAATCTAATCCGATTTTTATCAGTGTGGCTTCAAGACACTGAAGTCACTACTAATAAACTCAGTGAAAGAAAAGGCAGAATTTAATCTCACCTGCATTTTACTTTTCCAGCTTTCTATCTGGGAAGGAGAATAAACCAAAAATTGTCACCTCCCTCCCTTCTAAAATGCCCCACAAAGCTTATTTCCCTCCACCACAGCTCGGTATTAAAGTGAAGCTTAAGGGTAGGGATTTTTTCCTATCTTTTATCATCAGGGTTTAATAAGCATGAAAGTTCAGAAGGCAAGAAGAAAGAGATATTTAATTGTTTTCCTCCCAGAGGATATTCCGGTGTAAGGCAGTTGCCAATTCCTGCAGATAATACTGTAACTGTACATCTTCATATACACATTTCAATCCTTCCCTGCTTTCCAGCCTAATTAAGAGGAAGGCTGTGTAACTTTTGAAATAAAACATATTGACTTTTGTTTTCCCCATCCCTGTTTTGACATGGAGTGATTTGCCAAGGCAGAAAGTCCAAGCGCAACAGGCACACGTATCACAAACTTCCCCATAATGGGCACGCACTCACCCATTGGATCAACATCTTTCCATTTATTAGCATGACAAAGGACACAATTATTTTGGATATGCCTGAATGCAATTTTCATTAACTTTGCAATGATTTATTAACAAAAGTGTCAGGAATGTAATAAAAGCAGCAGGACTCCTCAAAATGCCAAAATAAAAAAAAATGGGAAAAAAAAAAAAAAAAAGAATACAGTAGAATTTCCAAACATGCCTTGCAGCATCAGGTCAATAAGGTTGCTTGATTCTATCAAAAGCATCACCATGGTGAGTGAACTCTGCAATTAACAAAGAGTAAGCACAAAAAAATGCTAATATCTCATTTGAATGTAATTATGCACAGATTACTGTTCACTGGAACAAGAAAAGGGATTTTAATTGTCACCCAAAGTTACGTGCAAGCTCAGGATTCGACTTAACTTTTTTTGTTCAACAGAGTTTATGCAACACTAAAACTGGAGAGTTCACAGAGTCTTGTGCTCAGTGACTTTGTGAAAGGACTGCACTGACTTTGTACCAAGTGTGCAACTTCCTGAGTCCTTTTGTAACATCCCTCCATGTATGTTGGCAAGGTTAGTTTGTAATAAGTTTCCCCATCGTTTGCATTTTAATACTATTTGATCTCATTTACATGTTTAAATTTGTTCCTGTAATAAAATTCATTAGTATGTTTATCATAACCACATAATGAATATAGCCCTTATGTAAAATAAAAAATTGAAAGTACATTAGAGACATTACAAGCTGTTTGAAATTACTGTGCTTTGCATATTATACCTTATTAATTAAATTATAAATTATTTATTTATGTATGTCTTTAATCAGGGGCAAGCACTAGAACAATATTATATTAGTATAAGAAACACAATACAACTCCAAGCTAATTCACACACAGACCAGGTTTCCATCCATAGGATCCTTTTTGCCACAGGAAGGCAACTGCCATTCCCTGCTGTGCATCAGGGGACACAAACCAGCTACTTAAAGGGCAGTGGGGGAAAATGTTCCTTGTGCAAGAGAAAACTTAACTTGTTAAGATAATATCTCCTCTGCATTTCCTCCTTTGGAGCATAATTAAATCAGATATGCAGATGGAACTGGAGAATAAGTCATTATTCAGGCTAATGCTGCATTCACGTTATATAGAGTCACTGATTTAAAAAAAAAATAAATGGGAAAAAAATATTTCAGTGTTTGAAGTGGTTTCTAAAGTTCAGCAGACAAAATTTAGCATTTTACATTCATGGAGAATGTTAGGAAAATACCACAAAAGTGCCAAGAAAGTTGTTTGAATTCATACTCTTTTTAACTAAACTGTTAGAAAGAAAAATTAATCCGCTGATGTGCAACATTATTACTTCAAGAAAAATAGAATTTATAAAAAGAATTAATATTTGGAAGAAAACTATCACATATTAAAACCAAAACCCACAAGATTACAGAAAAATGACACTTGTATGTTTAAAGGTCAGTGGAACCTGTAGAAAATACCAAGGTATGAAAAAAGTGAAAGAAATTTAAACAAGTTGCCAGGAATAAAATGACAAAATGCATAATTGAGATGGAAGATGGGTACAAAACTTGTTCCTATTCTGGTATCAGACTGGGGTTCAGTTTTGGTTTCAATCCCACTGGGAATTCTGAGCAGCTCATGTTGTGTCCTGTGGAAAGTGCTGAAGGATGGGCACCTTTGCCATGGGCTCTCTTTGTGTCAGTCTGAATCCTAAAGAGTAGCTGGTACCAGGAGCAAAAAGCCTTCAAAGTGTGTATGTGCACAACACTCCCACTGACAAGGGAGAGCAGGGCAGATGCAAACACTGACATTTACAAGAAGTGGTGAAATTATGAACAAAAATCTGAAGAGTGATCTTTGTTCTGTAGCTGCAAGAAGTGATGCTTCATAAAAAAAAGTGACATTCAGGAAAAAAAGCCTCCTAAAGTTACTTTCCTCCACCAACAAGAGGATTATTGCTCCTGTGGTTGATGCCTCATGCTTCCACACTAAAATACTGGCCTGACAAGTTTGCAAGTGGCCTCAGGAGAAGCATGGATCCCTTTCCATACATTCAGTGTTCCCTCATGAGACACCTGCACAGAGCACTATCTCAAACCACGTTCTGTATCTCCAGCATCTCCTCAGGAAACAGGCTTGAATGAATAATGGAATCATCGAGGGTTGGAAAAGACCTTTAAGGTCAAGCTCAACTGTTAACCCCACACTTCCAAGGCCACCATGAACCCACATCCCTGAGCTCCATATCTGCAAGCTTTTAAATCCCTCAGGGATGGGGACTGCCCTGGGCAGCATATCCAGGACACCAAATCACCACCTGCCCCAAAAACCCAACCAAAGCCAAACCTCAAAACACTGAGGTTGCCTGGAGCAAGGCTGTGGTCGTATCACCATTCATCATCCACAGAGAAGAAACACACCCAGATGCCTGGTAAGCACAAAGGAGCTGGGGAAATTAATTCCTATTTGAGGGGCCTGGAAGCACTGCACTTGGCACTGCTAATGGTTGGACTCGGTCTCCAAGGTCCTTTCCAACCCAAATGATCCATGAGTCTATTATTTGAGCAAAGGATAATTGCCATGGATTTGGATGTCCACGAGCTGCTCTTGGACAGCACCAGGATTTGGCTGATCAGACAGTGCAATCTTCAGCGCCTAAGGCATGGCCAGCTCCAAGATTTCAGCCCTTCCACCAAGTCCAGAACATTTTGAGGCTACCAATTATTCCAGAGGAGAAAAGAGCCAAATTAGTGGGCTGCTGGCTGAGCATCCTGCTGCCTCCCTTTCATGGCTTTCCTTGTCCCCATGCCCGTTCCCTCTCCCCTTTTTTCCACGTGTAGGCTCCTACAGCTTGACATAGATTTCTGGTAGGAATAGGGAAAACTCTCTAAGTGCTGAGAAGACAGAGCTATTCAAGAACCTGCTTTAGATCACTGCAAGAGAAGTGTAAAATTTACAGTACACCTGCTTCTGTGGCCGGACTGTGGCATTGAGCCCCAAGAAATGACTGGAAACCAGTGTCTGGATGGGCACAGGCTTTCCCAGCCCTCTTGCAGAGAATGGTAACTCAGTACTGAGGAAGCAGAGAGGAAAACCTTCCACGTGTCCATGTGAAGGGCAGAGGGACACCTCAGCTGCACTTCTGCCCAAGAGGCTTCATTAAACACCAGCCTCCATGGATTAAGAGAGTGGCGAATTCAAGGATTTGGAGTTATCAGAATAAATGAATTTATCACCTCTTCTCAGTATTACTGGGAATTCAGAGTTCAACAGAAGGTCTATGCAAGAATGCAAGGCACTTCAAACACTGGCTGAAAGTTGCTGAAAATCTTAAATTGATTAAAATATTCATTGGTTCGGGGGGGGGGTTGGGGTGTTTTTTTTTAAAAAAAAAGGAGGTGGGGGAAAATATTTTGAAGACTACATCATTATAGATCAGGAAACTGGTGCAGTATTTTGGAAAAGCCATAATTTTAAATTACAATTCAAACAAAACTCATAAACATGTTGGAATTTGGATGGACACCAACACCAGCAGCTTTTTGCAGGCACCAGACAGGGTGCTGGTGCCCACTTCAAGCTCAGCACTGCAATTTAATTCTGACTTTTGCAAGGACGTTTAACAAGAGATTTTCTCTTCCTACCACTGAGCACTGGCTTCATTTCACAAAGCTACAGCAGCGTTTTCAGTCTTTATCTGATACAGGATTCCCCTAAACAAGCCAGTTCAACTCTCTGACCTGCTTTCCTCCCCCTCCTGCTCCATCAGACATTATAAAATTAATTTAAAAATATGATTCCTCTAGACTTGAGATAAGAGCTTATTAATACCTTAAGCTATGTCAGGATTAAAAAGGAAAAAAGATAGATAAGCATTGATAAAATTGCTCTATTTCAATCAGGAAAAACATGGTTCAAGTAAGAAAATCTACTCATTAATTATCCTGGAGATGGTGGAGAAGGGAGGATACATCTGGAAAAAATTATTTTCATAGTTAAAAAAGAATACAAATATATGATGGACCAAATTTATGACTTTTACTGAAAAATGACTGTGAAAAAAAAATTAAAAAGTGAAGTGTTCTAAGTTCTAATATGAAAGGAAGAAAGAGACAACAATAAATGCCAAAACATTTGTTCTAATTACCTTACTTTAATTTAGGCTATTCCAGACTATCCTTACCTAAGTATTGTATCAAGACAAGGAACAGCACAATTTTCTTGCGATATGTCTGTAAAAAAATACAGAATTTTTTTCTTCCAAGAAGAAGCCAAAGTCACGGCCAAAGTAAAAGAGTGATTTTCCTTCCCAACCAACTAAAATTCCTCAACAAACTATTTAAATGCTTTAGGTATTTTCTGAAAATTTACATCATGGAAGACAGAGGGTAAACACATCTGAAATACTAAATTATTCTAAATCCCGCTTCTCTTCTAACATTAAACATGATCTTTATTGAAAAAATCCCTGTGATGGTACAGGTAATATTCACATTTATTAGTATAGGGTTGAAATGTTTCTAAAATCATGGGAAAAGAATGCTGTGCTTTGTTTTTAGTGCACCATGCAAAACTGCACTTACCTAGGTAATAATTAAGCATATTGATAAGAAACACAAACAATGTAATTATTTGGGGTAAAATATTTGTTGATTTGGGGATCAGGAGAATCAATAGAGTTTCCAGAGTACCTGTAGATGAGATCGTGTTCCTACAATGGGACAATGTAAGTACAGTTATTGCAGAAATTGTTTTGCTTCAACAAATCTGTAGTTCTATAATCATAACTAAAATGGTATCAAATGTGCATTCTGAACAAATGGACAGAGCTGGATTTGGGGAGCTGTACCCCCAGTTCCTGAGTGCTCTTAATAAAGCCCCTGCACACGATCCACCTGTGGCTGTGTGTTTGTGAACACGAACACAAACACCTCCCAGCATCCTCAGACAGTTTCCTCTTGGGAAGCTCAGGGCCCTGGTTTCCCAAGGCTTTGCTGGGACAGCCTGTAGACAGCAATCCCCCGAGTATCTCAGAGGTGCTTTAGACCTCCCAGCTGCTGCAGATGGCACAGGGACACACAGAAGGCAGAGAACCACACAGGCATTCAGGGCTCTTCCCTCTGCTGCACCTGGCTCAGGGGTGCATTCCTGTGCCAACAGGGACCACTGACTCCCCAAAGAGAGTGCTCATGCTGTCAAATTAAAAACCCAGGATACTTGGATGTTTTGTCCAGTAGAAACATTAAGGGAATCATTACTCAATTTCCTGAGATTAAATTCTCAACAGTAAAACTGCATTATAAGCTTCTTTAAAGTGAATTACAGTTCCCTTTAGCTGTAATTGGCAGGGAGTATTGAGTTCCAGGCTTTCTGGTTTTGTGGGGTTTGCTTGTTCTCTAAGAGCTTAGAAGATTTCAGCTCATGGGATGAATGTTTAGGGAAGTTATAAGTGTGATGGCAAACAGGGAGTTTTGACAAAAAACATTCCTCACTTGTAACCATCACAGGAGGTAGTTGTGTCTGCTGTAATAAATCCTTTACTGTACTGAGTAATGAGAATCTATTCAACTGTCCTTAAAGTATTCATTTTAGTGCCATGATCACAAGACTGTTATTACCTTAATAAAATCCATTTGGTTTACAAGTTAAAATATCTATGGTTTGAATATTGGAATAATCCAATTTGATCTGGGTAACATTGTGAAAACTGCTTACATAACAATCACGAACCATTTTCTAATGGACTTAAATTATGTGTCTGTAAAGGACATTGACAGATATTAGATTTAATTTTGCTGGGAGCACGCTGGAGATTCTTAAAGAAGGAAGGTCTAAGCTAAAGCAGATTTAGGTATTTCAACTTGTCTTTAAATTGCTGGCCCAAAACAAAGGCATTATCCAGTCCCCTCTAGTTTTGGTGACATGGATGAAATAAGAACAAAGAATAAAGCCCAACTTTCTCTATCTCCTTTGAAATAAAGAACAACAAACATGTCTTAGACAACAAGAATCATTAGTGTGAATTTAAGCATTTACATGAGGGAAGTGCTATCCAGGTAACTGCACATAAGCAGCTGGATCCCAGCCTATGGCTGGTTAGTTGGATGAGCCCCTTGTACAAAGTCTGAACAGTTACAGATATTAATGAGCCCACATTCATTAAGAAGCATTTTTTCCATGATAGAAGAGAGAGGCCCTGAATGTCAGCAGAGACAGCTCATATAATTCTGCACAAACTGCTCTCCAGAGCCAGGAGACTCCACACTAAACTGTGGACAAAGCACACTGCAGGATCAGAAGGAATATTACTTTCTGATCTTAGAGACCTCGTGCTTGGCTCAGTCTGCAGCAACACATGTTCTGAACATACTGAGCACACTGTCAACGCTTGGAAAATTAGTAATAATTGTGGAAATCTTTGCAGGACTTTTTCCTGTGCCACAGAAGCGAGTTACTGCAATCTGCTCCTTCTAAATTCCTTAAAGAATAGTTCTTGTGCTTCTGGCAGGCGACCAATTGGACCCTGATTTTGGCGAAGTGCTGGGTCTTGAGTGTTACACATACACACAGCTTGTGAGGACGCATTTCCTGATGAAGTTCCTCTTCTCTCAAATGTCTGAGGGCAGCAGCTAACCTTGGTTTAACTCCACTGATTTCAAGGAAATTGAACTGAAGGGATGAATTTGGCGCAGAGTCAGAGCTGAGTGCCATGGAAGCACAGGGCAATTTACGAGGAATGAACTCTCCTCGCATTCCTAGCACCTTCTGCTGTGAGCAGAGGCCAAGGGCTGAGAATTCTTACATGGATTAGTGGAAATCGAGATGACCAGGAAATGAACTGAATTCAAATAATATTCAGATAAATAAAAAAGAGTTTACCTATCAGAAGCTTTAAACCTAATCATCCTCGTTTTACACGCCAATAAAATAATCTATGGCTGGCTTTGTTTTCAAAAGTTTTTAAAACCCAGAGGTGAATTTGCAATAATCACAGAGGCAGGCCCCTACTTTAAGAGATGACACACCAATGCAAAGAATAATGTAACAGCCGATTCAATAATTGTCTGCATTTAGATAAACTATGGTTCTGTATTTCATCATGAGGTATTTCTGAGCCTAGTGACAAGAGAGAGCCTCAAGACTCTCCACAACCATAACCAGAAATGAAATTCTCAGGAAAACAAATACAGTAAGATGTTCAGTGAAATGAAAAAATATATCTTCCAGAACAAATATCTGTGTGTGGGTTTTAAGAATCAACATATACATGAACAAGTATGTGGGGTTTGTGTGTTTACACACACATATATTGTTTATGTAAGTCTTTAACACGTTTGCACGCCATGTGTATTTAACACACGCATTTATGGATTTCTACACAGCTGTATGTATTTTCTCCCTGTTCTAAGTTAAGGGTTAATGATGTGGTTGCCTTGAAAAAACCAAGTTTTTAATTGAACACCAAAGTTAGTGGCTACTCTTAGGCTGGTTTGTTTTCATCTTCATTGCACAATGGTTTTGAGAAGCCAACAGAAGCTACTGTAATATTTTCTCTTGCAAAGTCTGTTTGCTAATCAGTAGTGGATCTAATCAAGGACCTAATAAGTGCATAATGGTACATTTGCTTCCCAGGAGAAACCACTGTTTCTCATCATACCAGAAAATACCCCCTCTCAAGGTGCAACCAGGATCCATGGACTCACTGCAACAGTCTAATAATTTAATTGCAAGCCCTTAGGCAGGGATAACTTAAATTACAATTAGGAGCTCTAGCACTGCTGCTAACATCTGTGTGATGAACACTGCACTGATTAAAGGCTTTTAAAAGAGAACTCAGCACTTCACACTCCAGAACAAGTCAGTGCAGTAACTTTGAAGTCCTCAATCGGACTATTTTAATACTTGTGATGCACTCTGCCTAGTCCTTCCTGTGGGGATTCAAAGGCTCCAGGCTCAGTGTGGTGTCTGCCCTTTGAAGGCCCACAGGGCCGTGCTTACATTAGAAATACCTTTTATGCAGGGGTAACACACACAACACAAAGTCATTCCACAGCATTGGAAGGAATGCACCGGACACAAACACTGCCTTGCCACCACCTCCAAAAATGCAGGGAGCTTTGGGAGAATGCGGAGCTCCCAGCCAGTGGGGATACAAGGCTGTCCCCATCCTCTGCACCCAATCCCAATGGGATTCTTCAGTGTGCACCCCATGTACAGCACTGAGGACAGAGAGGCAGCTGCAGGAGCTGCCTGAGCCTTCCAGGGAAGCTCCATTTTACACTCACATGCATGCAATGGCTCCACAGGAGGCAGTTTTTGCACAAGCCAGTGATTTTCCTGATGGCCTCTAGGATTGCAGCAAGGAATGCTGTTAGTCAGAGGAATAATGGCATAAAGGGAGCATGGGATTATGTCCAGGCTGACCTACACAGGTGTTAAAGTATCCATGAACATTGTGTCTGTGCAATCACCTCACCAGCACCACACCAGTGACCACAGTAGTCAAAGTCTGTTATTTTAGAGCAAGAAGACCCCAAAGGCCCTATTTCCAGACCATTACACAGTACAAAACTCCAAAAACAATGGAGTTCCCAGCACCAAGAGGGCCATAAATTTATTCCAATCCTACCCCCAAAGCCGTGGTGCCCCAGCAGAGTCTCCCACCCCAACAGCAGGGACTCCTAATGGATGATAGCATCACAAGCTATTCATTCCTCATGGCCTGTTTTTAGGAAGCCCAGCTTTCCTGTTTGATTCCACCTCGGGAAGCACTCTGCTGGAGAGGGCAGTAGGCCTAGGTATTGCACACATGAAGGAAAAGAACTGCAATACAGAACTTTGCTTTTGTGAAACATGCTGCAGAATTCAGCAATGCATAAGGGTGACAGCTACACTGAGCCTGAAGTATGTGAATAAAACAGTTTCCCTTTTCTGACAGGAAATTCCACTGTTTGAGACAACAAAACAGAAAGAGCAGCAGCCCTTAAAATACAGCCCGCACAAAATAAACTTTTTTTTTTTTTTTTTTTTTTTTTTTAAAGAAGAAGAATCTTGGCATATGGTAACAAAAGCGATATAATTCTCTTGATCTTTAATCTCTATGCCAATGTCTGTTTTACAGATTATGGCCTCAGCTACTGACAAATCTGCTTAGTGAGTTTTTGGCTGACAAATCTGGCAACACAAATGCTGTCTGAAATACATTCAAAAGGCTAAACATTTTCATAATAGCTACTTTACACAGCTTAGTAGGTTTCCCTTTAGGACACCAATTTGATTTTTTTAAAGTGACAGTGTTAATTTTTATGATTACACACAGAACTGAGATTTTTATTTAATACAGTGGGTCTTCTAAAGCTTTTCAAGGGGATCAACCACTTTGCCAACAGACGGGTGTTACAGCAGGGGTGATTATAGTAATTTTTCATGTAATTGGGAGTCACCATTTGGTTGCTATCTTTCACATGCTTGTTGCCTCATCATATAATCCTTCATAATGGGGGTTTGTTGTGCGTCACAAGAATGTGCCAAGCAGCCAGGAAATAATAAACAGAGGAACCCCCTGGCTCACGGGTAGCAGGAGCATTTTAACATCTGCCCAGCTTCTTTCAATTGCAATAAATTTCAGCTGATAACAGTGACCCAATATGAAGACATTTTGTTGTTGCTGCTGTTTTTAGGACAAAATCTTGAACATCACACTTCATTATCTCAGCTACAGAGACCCAATCTGTGAGGACACAACTTGCTGACAAATGGCATTGCCTGATGTGGAAGATCGTCATTCATCAGGAATTAGGAGAGACATCAAGTTCTTGCCCCGAGACGTCTGGGCTCTCTGTGAACTGCCAGAGTTGTCCTATGCAATTATCAGCTGTAGTTGCTTGCATGAAATTATAAATAATTTCACTGGAAATTCTGAAGCCACGCCACCTCTGGTTGTGATCTCACCGGGTCTCCTCCAGCAAAGAAAGAATAAACAGGGTCAGCTGACTACAGCAGGAGCTCTCACCACATGCAGGCTGACACCACAAAACACGGGAGCACCTGCTTGACATCAAACCCGAGAAGTGAACCCTCAAAGTTACTGGGATCAGCTACCAAAGTAATACCAAGGGATTCTGTAAATTGTTTGCTTTATTTGTAAAGAAACAAAGATATGTCTTTCAGTTTTCTTAAGTTAACAACAAAAAGAAAGACCACCAAACCCCCCCCCCAATTACCATTAAAATAAATCCTCCTTTAATATGTTACTACCCAGAAGAGCACCATTTACACACTGAATTCTTCCTTTGACTTTTAGATTTATGCTTTTATATGCTGCCTCTTCAGCTTCCCTTGGCAAAGAGCAGGACAACACCGTGGCTGATAGCTGGAAGCCCTTTGGAGCTGTGTGTCCTGAAGGCAGCAGAACAGCCCAGCACCCAGCACATTTCCCCTTGCCTGGAGCCAGGAATTTCCCTTCCTGGATCATTAGGATGAGAGGGCCATTTTCACAGCTATGCTTCAGCGGAGTCTCCAAATTTTGCATCTACCTCTTGACTAAGAAAATGCATACAGATTCCCATTGCAATTCTGCCAAAGCTCTCTGAAATGTGCACAAGCAAACTGTACTTAAAGGTGCAGAATGAAGTCCCTGGCTGAGGAATAAAGACCTCAGGTGACTGCCCTTCTGGCATTCCTGTCTGCCCCATCCAGCTCAAGAGCAGACAGCATGTTTTGGCGACTTAAGTAGCCTCTTTCTTCAGTACTTATAAATTAATTCCATAACAAAATGCAGCCCATGCTTGGCCTCTTTCATCCTTCATAAAGACACATAATACAGCATCAATGTATGTATGGTTTTAATTACACCAAACAGAAAACTAAATAACAACCCAAAATACAAAAGGCACATTTTACTCCAATAAACTGGCTACTGCTCAAGCAGCAAAAGCTCTTTTATATTCATATAAAACACTTTCAATTTCAGAATGATCCTATAAAAATTAAGAACTTTAAGTTTTACTGAACTTGTTAAGTTCAAACATTAACATCCTAAACTTGACAACATTTATCCGACTTTAATTTCCACTACTATAACAGTTTCAATATTCCCTATGCCAGGAAGTTCTTGTCCTGTTACAGAAATTTTAGATCCCGGCGTCAAAAAGCATTTGCACTTTTTTTACCCGAGCTTGAGAAGGCAGTCTGGGACAGCAGGACAAACATATTATCTGGATGTTCCTGCTAACTGATGGGTTGTTATTAACTGTTGAACTGCTTAATTAGGTCTTCTAGTTAACAGGCTGTTATGATTAGAGGGGACAATGCCTGTGCGTGGTTGAGCTATTGTTTCAACCCATTTGCAAATTCAGAAGAAGCATCACTCAATTCACGCTCGGGAGGATCTCTCAGCAAGCTGAGAGCAGAGCTGCTTTCTCTTCAGGACAAAACTGTCACTTCAGGCAGCGAGAGGGTCAATTCCCTAAATCAAACACATCCCCCAGAGGGTAACAGATCACCCTGTTTTGGCACCTGGGGCACAGCAGAGATCACTGACCAGGGCTGACAGTACAGTTTCAGCAGTCATTTCATTGCACTCGGGCTCCTCAGCTTCTCCGAGTTAACACTCACTCAGTCCACCTGATTTTAAATGACATTTGCCCTTTGCATCTCAATGGCACGGCACAGTCCTCTTCCTGCTATTTTTGGCTCTTTCATACTCTTTTTCGAATTCCCCTGTACAGAAGCTCCTTTCTACACTTTTCCTATTTACCTTTTTCAGTCACCAGCTGGTGGTTTCATCTCTTTCTAGAAACCACTCAACCTCCCAATTTAGTCCCACATTCATTCCATTTCTCCTGGCCAGCTGCCACACCTTCCAGGCCCACTTTGTCATACTCCTCTTAATGATAGGAAACCTTGACACAATCCCTGCTCAGTTGTTTAGCAAATCCACCCCCTCCAGAAGGGCTGCAAATTGCCCAAAATTTCAGAAGGTACCAGCAATTACTTATGGAACCAATCACTGCTTGTTGTCACCTTTTCTTCTTCTTTTATTCATCATTTCTCCTCAGTTTTACCCAGCCACATATGAGAGATCATAACTGCATTCGATTTTATAATTAGACAAATAGTGCATAACTACAGATTGGGAAAAACTCCCAAGGAACTCCTGCTAAACTGAAGATAACATCGGAGGCCACTCAGGGAGAAAATCAGGCCAAGTTACATTCTGCATAACCTTCACAATCTTCTTTATTTTAACACAAAGATAACAGAATATGTCAAGGCCTCTGATTCTTCCCCTCCAACTATTCAGATCTGTTACATGAACTTTTGCCCCGTTTTTATATAAGCACAGGTCAGGAGAATCACCATCTGTACTGCAGAGCTAAAATAGTGCTCCCTGGCCCTGGAACACCCCAGTCTAAAACCCTCTGAGGGCATATCCTCTCCTTTGTGAGAAAATGGTCTTTTATGTAAAATACGTACTGCTAAGGAGCAAATTTCTCTTATTCACAGACTAGCCAGTGAAAGAAGAGTTCAGTTCCTTTCCACACAGAGTCTTGACCTTTCTTCAGGTGGAAATTATGTACATTACGAGGTAGACATACCTGCTGAAAGACAGAACGACTCTGGGAAATTATTTCAGAGAAAACAGGTGGTAACAATTTTCATTAACTCCAGCTCTTTGCCAGAGTTGATCCCACAACCCAGCAGTTTGAAGATCTCAGTGCAAATTCTCAACTGCTGCCATCATTCCACTGATTTCAGTATCAATTGATTTCAATCACCTCACGTCCAGGGATTTTTGTTTCCAATTCCTGTTGTGTAAAGGACTGACTATTGAAAATGCTGAAATTAATCTAACAGTAACAGACTCCCCAATTCTCACTCCAGTCACCAAAACACCAAAACTACTTTAAATAGCACAGTCCTGTAGTTACTTGATGACATAAATTCCTGGCTGCCTACAGAACAAACACCCTGCACGTTTCAGCTCACGGGAAAGGCACGGAATGGATTCCAGACAAATAAGCTTTGCCAGCTTGTTCAGGACACCAGGCTGGTTTCACTTGTTGCTGTCAGTCGGCTGTCAGAGACACAGATTTTTCAATAAAAAAATAAACTCAGACATTAAATCATTAAGAAGTGTCTTGGCACACTCAAAGCATGTTTTGGCAACCCAAAAAACAATACAAAGGACTCAGGATCCATTAGGGCCCTGGCTTGGGAAATGTTATTCAATACCAAGATGACACAAGTCTTGCACCTCACTTCCCTGGACCTTATTTGTTTTACCAATCCTGGGCTTCCTTAATATTTTAAGCAATGGTTTCACACTGGTGATTTAAATTAGAGCAAAATCCAGCATAGAAATCTAAAGAATAAATTTCACCAATTATAAGCACCCTGCTACGGGTTTTTCTGAAAGTTCTAGAAAAAAATCGTTGCTAATTGTATGTTATTTATGAAGATGGGAGAGCTGGAAAATTTCAGTTGTCAACCAGTTCATGCAATTTTGCTTCCAAACTGAGGCAGTTTTAAAGCCCTCCCACTGAAGGCAGGAGTTCAGTTGAGTTGTCAGGCACCACCATTAGTGACCACACACAAATTGAAGCCTTTTTTCCACATGTGCAGGCCAGACAGTAATTTTTCTGTGCTGGAAATTAATGCTCTGGCTTCTTGACAGACAGGATTTTTTTTAAGGTGCTGGTTGTCTGGAGAAACCTATTTTGCACTGTGCTTGGCTAAATGAAGACTTCAGAAAAGGTTCTGAGAGGGCCTCTGAAGTAATTGTTAAATCCCACTCTTTCTGCAATACAATGGATTTGCATAGTAAGCCATGATTGCACATGTTGATCTGCTTTAGCTAAGACATGCCAAATCACCTGGACAAGGGGATCAAATGCACCCTCAGAAAGTTTGCAGACAAGGAGTTGGGTGAGAATGCTGATCTGCTGGAGAGTGGGAAGGTCCTGCAGAGGGATCTGGACAAGCTGGATCGATGGGCTAAGGACAATTGTATGAGTGCTCAGGGGCAGATACAGTGCTGGGTTAACAGTTAGACTCAGTCTTAAAGGGTCTTTCCCAGCCTAAACAATTCTGTGAGTGTTCGAAGAAAGCCGTGCTGCTTTCTTGCTTCCTGGGAATCTGAAATAAAATCTCTCATAAGTACACAGGAGAAAATAATAAAATGACAACCAACTGCTGTATCCTAAGGAACACTTAATTCTAACTCTGCAGCCATTGGTGCTACCTCCTGCAATATCTGTCTGGTTTCCTCCGCTACCCTCCAGTTTATTTCTAAGAATTCAAACATTGTCCTAGGCTCCATTGCTTCTGCTTCCTTCAGAACAGGCTTGGTAAAAAATCATCCTTCTGCTGCTGCTAAAAAGGCTGCATCTGCCAGACACAGACAGTGCTGACAGCTACACACAGGTCAAGAGTGTGATTCAGTTCCTATAAAGCAAAGCAGAGTCTTGATGTTGATGTTAACAGGGACTGGATCCAGATCCAGAAGTTCTAATTTTTCCTGCTGGAAGCCTTCCAAAACCTCCCAAATGTCTGAGCTCAGGGTAGAAGAATGAAGATAGTCTGAATAACCAATAAAGATACAAGTACACACGCAAATGGCTATGGAAGGGGAAGGAAAATAGGGGGGAAAAGGGAAAATAGAAAGCCTTTTTTCCCTGTGTATCCTCAATCAGTGTTTCTCCTGCTCTTACCTGCCTGTCAGGCCATGGCACAGCACTGTGCACAGAAATAAGTGATCAGTGAGGTAAAACACCTGCTCTATTTTGGTGCTGCCCCTGCTGTGTTCTTATCTGCACAGGTGTGAATGAGGATCCGAGGGGAAAGGCACTGGTGACTGGGAGCACCATTCAGCACTCCCTGCTCCAGGAACTCTCACCAGCTCTACCCTGGCTGCACATTGTGCAGACACTGAAGAGCAGCTGCCAAAGCCCCAGCATTTTCTTCCCACCCTCTTGCCAAGTGCACCTGCTGCCCAGAGCCCTCACCCCACTCCTGCCAGAGCTGCTTGTTGCTTTTATTCCCTTATTTCCTCTTGTGCCTGAAGTGTGTGATGCATTCCTGCCACAGCATCAGAAGGAATATTTAATCCTTTTAATGAGTGGAGCACAGACATTGCTGGGCAGTGACTTACAGGGCTCGGGCCCCATTCTGCTTCTCTGCCTGGCTCCAGATTCTGGGAGCAGACACCTGAGGCAGATGGAGGGATGAAGGATCCACCTGGACATTGCTGCAGCGCTGCAACCTCATCTGTGACGGGTGTCTACAGATTGCTGCTACTTTACATCCTTGCTGCTGCTGCCTTTGTGCATCTGCTGATCATTGCTCACAAAGCAAGCCTCCATCATGAGCATCCCAAATCTGGATTTTCTCACCAAAGCAAACATGTGAAAACACAACACCTCCAGCCATCTCTAATTGCTGCAAAGTTCAAACCCATCCATCCTCATCACGTAACAAAGGAAAATGACACAAAGCCATCCAAAATTGCACTTAAGCAATGGTGATGGGCAGCAGCACAAAACCAAGGTGAACTTGTGAACCACAGGCCTCGTTTGTCCTTTCCTGCAGTGATCTTGTCTGTGCAGCCAGGGATCCCTCACGTTCCCAGCACCACTTGAACTCAGGGCTGTCTGTCTACGAGAGCATAATACAAAGCCCAGCAAAGCGCCTTGAAGGTACAAGTAGTGGCACTCAGAGATCCAGTGAGCCTGCAGGGAGCAAGCTGCTCACTCTGAGGAGCACAAGTCTTTCATGACAGCCACTGGATTTTCTTTTCTTAAAGTCAAAATTATAAAATAAGGAAAAAAAAAAAAATCAATGGCACAACTGCACCATCGCTGGTGCTAAAAGGATCAGGCCCCTCTGGTGATTTCAGATGTTGCTCATTTACTCAGAAATTAATCCTCCCTCCCCTCATATTCAGAGCCACTTAACGCCAACCAACAATTATGCCATCTGATCACTAAAAATAAAATAACTTTTCTTCTTTGTCTCCGATTGTATTCCTTCAGGACCCATTTTTTTCTGCTGCTCAGTGAGCCAGAGAGACGCATATTATGAGTCCTGGGTGTTTAACAAACAACATGACATGCCATACTCTTGAAGAATACAAGTGCAGGTCTTCAGCTTTCACAACAATGGATCTCATTTTGGGAGGAAAAATAAAAGGCACAATTTAAATTTGTTTAATTTTTTGATTAAGTAAGAAATGTGGTCATAGTCACCCCAACAGCACTGAAATACAAGCCGTGCTCTGTCCAGAGAATGAATACTGTTATGGTTTATGAACAGCATTGAAAAGATAAGCAGCATGAAAACAAAACACTCATGAAAGATCAGAATAAACGTTGTGCTACTCTTGGTACATATGTAACAATTAGGAGCTAGGTCTTGCAACCTCTATTTCCAACAATATCAATAGGATTACTGAGTAATCCTCAGAGGGTTTCAGGATCAGACAATAGTGTTCTGCTGTGTTTTCATATAACAACATATCTCAACACATCTTTCAACATCTTTAGCCAGAAAGTAAATTGGTCGTGTTGCGTTTCTGCACGAAGGTAAAACAGAAAAGGCTGTCATCCCTCTCTGCACAGAAAGGCACCTTAATACTTAATGTGATTAATTGAGGGGAGATTAATGACTGAGTCAACAATCATTCCCATCCGGAGTGTTTGCATAGGAGTGTGTGGGTATGCTTGCAGGAGTACACTTGTGTGCAAAAATCAAACACAAAACCTGATCACATGTTCACAGCTGGAAACTGTGTTCGCCTTTATTCAGTAAGGTATAAGGCACTATCATTTAGCTCTCCCACAGCAGGAGGAAAAATGGTGCCACAGAAGAGAACTATCACATCAGACACACTCCAGGGGTCTCTTTTACCTACATTGTTCCTCTCCCAAATGTAGCTCTTTAAATTTTAAATAGAAAAAGAAGACACAGAAACATTGTGCGATACAAAAATGTCACGGGGAAAAAAACGTGGAAAACATTCCTCATTAAGCAAGGTAAATACCCTAAAGTTCAGGTGTAGCTTTGATGGTGCAATGTGTGCCTTTAAGACTTAAAGAAACACCCACATCAAAGTGTTGTCTTAAGATGGTGGGGCTTTGGTTCAAATATAGCCAAGTTGTACAATAGCTGATGTGGTGAACATCTACACTATTTTTATAGTGAATAAAACATGGCAAAAATACAGTCTGGACAGCACATTTCACATTTTTTATTTCTTTCTTTCTTTTTTTTTTTTTTTTTTTAATTCAGAGAGGAAAATGTATATGTTCATATATTTACAGCAAGCTATACCCAAAACATCAGCTCAACATTTCACATCTTTCTTGTGTTTTAAATACTGCTCTAAATGTTCAGAGGGCTAAATACAGAGAAACCCAGCAGAAACACTGCTAAAGCACACAAACATCACAAGTTAAAAAAAAAAAAAAAAAAAAAAAAAAAAAAAAAAACCAAAAACCAAAAACAAAAAAAAAACTGGATTTTTTTTATTCTCAATATATTTTTCAAGGTGGAAAACACATTCTGAGAATTCAGACTGATATAACTAAGGAAGAGTTTTCCTCTAGAAGATCTCAATGTATTTCTCTCTTGCTGATTTGTGTTTTCTAATTTTCTCAACACAGCTTTCACTGTGCTTATTTTAATTCCAGTGTGCACAGACCACAACCATTCCTCCCTTCCTGCCCCACCTGAGCCTGTGCCCAGCATGTGAGGAATGGGGAGCCCCACAGCATCCCACTGGGATGCACTTCTCACTGGGATCCCACACTTCCCCCAGCCCCTGCCCCATTGTTGCACCAGCCAGGGGAAAAAGCTCCACGGAGCCAAGGGAGCTTTGGAAAGCAACTGGGACCTCATCCAGTGGGAGAATAAATAGATATTTCCACATGTGATCCAGGCAAAGTTGGTAGCACCAAAAAAACCCTTGGAATATATTTTAATCTACACGTTTCAAGTATTAACCATTGGCCCAACTCAGTGAGGAGTGGCTTTTGGGAACAAGGGCTGCCTGTGGAAATCCCTCCTCTGGAATACTTCGGTATTAGCATTAATACCTTCTCTAGGAGATGACTTGGATCTAAATGATGGTGCCAGCAGCAACTATTGTTTATTTTTATATTTATCACTTTTAGAGGAAATTGAAATAGGGCTGAAGCAAAACAAACTGTTGTTCACATCGGCTAATACATTTGTTAAATATCAATACAAGCCACTTAAAATGATCAACTGGGTAATTAAAAATAGAGAGGAAAAAATGTAAAATTACTGTTTATCTAAGAGAGCTAAAAAAAGTTCACAAGAGAAATATTGTCAGAGTGCAAACATGAACTGTCAGACCTACCTTCTCTGGTATCAAATTCTGAATAAAAAAACATCCATTAAACAAAGGTTTAAAGATAAATTATTTAAAAATACATCAATAAAACATTAAGCGACGCTGCTCGCTAAAGAAATACAAGGCCAAGCAATCATACCTTCCTTAGCCATGATGAAATCATAGAAGGAGAAAAAAAAAGCATAAACCACTTCATGTAGCTCAGTGATGTATTATTTGATAGGAAACACTTCCCTGCGAGTGTCCATTAACTGATGCTTACACTGTAACTCACAGTCTATGACATCCATATGAATCTCAAATGAATTCACTCCTATCACTGCTGGTTAAATGAATACTGTGTGGATTGGGGCTCTTTTTTGAGCAGATGCAATCTGTTCATGTATGATGAGCCCTCTCTGAATCGAAGGGCTTGCAGTGAGCTGGGTACAAGGAAGACGCACAAACGAGCACGAGGTTTAATCCGGTGGCACACGGAGCTCGGGAAGCCAGAGCATGTTCTGAGGAATGGGAGGGGAGAGGCAACTGCACAACATGGCAAAAATCAGATCCTAGCTGTGATATTAAAGTGCTACAGGGATGCACACAGAAAGAGTAAGAACTGCTATTGTGTATTGACAGAAGAGAAACAATGCAGCAGAGCGTGAGAGAAAGATGCTGTTGGGAAAAAAAAAAATGGAACAGAAGGGAAGTGAAGAGCCTTATGGTGTGTAAAGATTAGGTAGTGATTGAGGACACGTTAGAAAAACAACCTGTGAGGGAGACTAATTGTGACCATAGAGAAAATAACAAAAAAGCTGAAAAAAGGGGCAGAACCAGATACAACCTCCCATTTCAGAGAGAAAGCACAGGGCCAGTCTAGCATCCCAGGACAAGGATTTCTTGGAGAATGGCCCACAAAAAGACAAGGGGAACAGAAATCAAACAGCAGAAGAAACGACTGTGTTTTTTCATAAATAGCCAAACAGAAGTGAGGGCTTAGTCCCACAGAAAACCCCTACTTTAGATTCAGAGAGCCTGCCAGTGGAGCTAATCCTGTAACCAGCCATGATCCAACTCTATAAAGTATCCTCAGAACTGCTGCTGCCACCACTTGTAGCTCCCGCTGCTCGTTCTTCACTTCACAGCATTTCTAAGACAGATTGTCTTGGGCTTTGAAGAGTTTGCTCAACAGGGAGATGAGCAAAGAAGAAGGAAAAGATGTTAAAAGTTCCACTACTGCTGTGGCTCAGAAGTAGGACTGGTTTACTTAAGCTGCCTGCCAGAACCAGTACTGCACTTTTTAATGAACATATCATTTATTCCCCATGAATGCTGGCTGACATGGAAACAGAGGAGGGAGCCCAAACAGGCTGAACCAACTCCTTCCCCATCAACGCAAACACACAAAAGACTGAGCTACAAAACATGAGAATGCAGTTGTCAGCAGAGGAGGCTTTGTACTGTTGTGTCCTGTCTGGGACAATGCATTTGCAATGATCAGAACAAAAATATTTACAGCAAAGGGCAAAAGAAACACAATATACATACAAGAGTGGTATTCCCTCTTTCCATATTTGCAGGAAAAAAAGGGACACAGATAGAGTATCTTTCCCACATGCCTCCATAAAAGCACATTTTGTGCCAACATTTTTAACAATTGCTTTCTGCCTTTCTTTTCTGATGTTTTCCAACCTTTCTGTTAAGATAGCCTCTCTCTCACAGAGCCACATGCCAATCCTCCCTGCAGACAAATCTCCTTGCCAGAACAATAGGCAGAGGTTCTGAAATTGCCATAAAATAAAGCCTGTTCTTAAATAAACACTGGTACCAAGTCCAACAACTGAAGACCTGGAGCAGTTTGTCTGGACATCGCTGGCTCCCAGGTGGAACCTGGCTCCAACCAGCTTTGTGTCCCTGGGTTTGAAGATGGCAGTGCTGGGTCATTCTCCTATTCTGAGATAAAATACCCATGGAGTTAGGGGAAGAGCTTTACCTCAGGTGGCCAAGGCTGGGCCACTGCAGCTCCGTGTGCACTCCAGGTGTCACAGACCTCCCAGCTCCCTGGGGGGCAACAGCTGAAGCCCAGGACCCACACACACACACACACACACATTCTGGGGCACTTATTTGATCCCTGTCTGGTCTCCAGACCCCACACACCTGTCAGTGGCACACACACACACACACACACAGTGTTGTACCTCTGTGCTCAGTTCCATGTGCTCTGTGGCCAGTTCCAGCTGCTCTGCACTGGGAGCCAAAGCCTGGGGTGTGGGACCAACAGGAGGTGGCCAAAGCAGGGGATGTAGGGCCAATGCTCCAAAGCCTGCTCCTGATCCCCACCAAAACCCTGCAGTGCAGACACCCAGCTTGGGCTGCCAGCCTTTTTGTACAATTTGTTTCAAACTGTCTCACGCCATATTTTAAAAAGACACAAAATCATTGAAAAACTGAAATCTCGCAGGGGGAGGGGGGAAAAAAAAGATCATAAGTGTTCAATAGTTAATGTTACATTCAACAGTAATTACTTAACACATACAAAGCTCAATTGCATAACCTACAATTCTCCCACTTTGTGTAGGCTCCTTTGCTTCTACTTTAAATAAAAGAAATTCTTTTCATTTTGTCAGGAAAACTTTTCTCTACCTCACTACTGCATGACAAGGGAACAGATGGCAATTTAAGGGGAGAATTTATGAGAGCCACAATCTTAATGTTGCATAAAGAAAAGAAAAAGACTCGCATCAAAACCACTGACAAATGTACTTGCTAATATTAATGCACTCCCCATTCATCCAATATGCTTCCTAATTGCTTTTCTGTACATAATAATGTGGCACCTGCTGCTCAACATTGCAAGCGCATCAGGATTTCTCCAAAGTCAAACAGCTCTGCAACTGGCCCTCTCCCAGTGATAAATGTAGAGCACTGTATCACGCACAGTTCCTGTCAGTGGCATAATTAAAATTTTATACTTACAGAAAAAGATAGTAAACAATCAGTTCTTAAATGGATTCACAAGAGGAACTCTTGTTACAGCCAACTTTATAATTAGTATGCATCATGTAATGCTAATATATCCATGACAAGAAAATAGGAAAAATGTAGGAACTCAGTTGTTCTCTTTAATGCAATGTTAAACTACACACCAAAAAATGAAAGCAATCAGCCTATTGTTATTTCAGTCTTCTATTTCTGCTCTTCATTTTCCATTGAAAATAGCTCGGCACATTTTGCACTGGAATGATGGTCGCTCCCTAGTGCCACATCTCTGGAATTTTCAAACAGCCACTAGGATAGGTTTCAGCTTTATGATGTTTATTCATTTTAATTTTACATTAGACAAAAAATATAATTTATTTTGAACAGAGCTCGGGCCAAAACGCACCATCTTTATTAGTTGACAAAACTCCCACTGACAAAGACATCCCAAACATTCCAATATATTTTTCTGTCGAGGTGGTTGTGCATCATCCAAAATGTGACAGGCTATAGGCAAAAAAAAAAAAAAAAAAAAAGCCTTCCCATCAAATGTCCTAAATTAACTCCCGAGCCTGACAATATTAAGCACAGAGATGCCATATGTTTTCTGTTTCTTAGTGAAACTATTCTATATCTATCTGCTACAGAATACACACATGGATTTGCATAATGCATGGCTACTCTGTACATTGCAGATTATAATCTGAATATTTATGATAACATTTCAGCCTGCAGATATATGCACCTTACAGATATTTTTGCTTACAAATGTGCTGTTTACACTCATGCCTGCTCGTTCAAACATACACACACGCTTCTGATTAGTTTTCTAATTGTTTTTTAATTATTTGAAAGAATAATTTTAGAAATACAGCTACGCAAGAAATCTGCTCTGCCCCAAAAATCCCTACACCCTATATGTGCAAGTCTATAATATTTTAGTGCTCCAAAGTTTAAAGTAATGTGCATTCCCATGCATGTATTTTTAACTAAATCAGTGGGTTTCATTTTTAAATGCAAGCTGTGTACTACATTTAAGAAACTTTTTTTATTCAGGGCTTCTATTACTTTGATTTGTAGTATTTTAATTATCTTCTGAAGAACTGAGTGGAAAAATTATTTTTATAGCCTATTCAGAGAAACATTTTCAAATACTATTATTTATGACATTACCAGCCAAATCAGAGCATAGCTTTGCAAAAAAAAAAAAAAACCAAAAAATTCTTTCATCCTTTTTTAATAGAAATAATACGCAAAAAAAATAATTTTGAGGAGAAATATTTCCAGGAGTAGAATATAAATATTTCCTTTTTACCAATCTCAGTGAAGTATAATGCATGCTTGGAATATGTGTTGGCAGGGAGACAATTCCAAATGCCCCCGATTCACAAAGACATCCTGGTAGCCTGCTTAGAATATAATAGTTCAGATCTAAATCTTCTTTATCTTCACTGGGTGTGATGATGTGCCTGCCAAAAATTAAAATACCCTTCCAAAGCAGTGCTGCTGTGTTCCAGAGGGGTGAAGGTTCCTGAGCTGGGAGGCAGCACAAAGGTCTGAGGCACACTTGCATTTACACAGCGCTCTTTTCTCTGGGCTTTTCAAACAAGAATGGTGCAAGATTATCTCCATTTATAGCTTCAACAGTTTTATTGAGAGTGCTATTTCTTCAAAGGAATATTGCAGAACATCTTTTTAAAATGTTCAAGAATCTGAAAACATGAATAGCAATGAATCCATTTCTATATAAACATCCTCAGTGTCCGCCTAACTGGAGCTATCAAAAGCTTCATTCTTACAAGCAAGTGAAAAATTCTCAAGGCAGGCTCCTATCACTCAGTTACAGAAATGGCCCCATTTCAAGGGTCAGAACTGCAGTGTCAAAACAAGAAAAAGCAAATATTTATTTTTATTCTTTTTTAATGTAAATTCCCATGAACAAGATGGTCACGGGGTATAAAGAAAATCTGGAGGTGACCTCCAGGATTTTTTTCTGAAGATGAAGAGAACGACTGCTGGATTACAAATGTTTGGAAAAATTTAGCCTTTCGAGTTTAGTAAGGTGGGAAAAAACCCAAACAAACAAACAAACAAAACAAACAAACAAACAAAAAACCAAACCAGCAAATCACAAGTCTAAGAACTCAAAGCCACAAGGTAAGTTGTGGCTGGGAATATATTGCTAAATTATTAATTGGTTCCCAGCACCCATCAATGCCAACTCCTTCACACCCCGGAAGTTTTCTCTAGGCATTATGACAAGAGATGGTGTTAGTACAGGATGGAGTGGGGAATTTAAAACCTCTGTTTCACCAGTTTGCTGGGATGGAAGAGCCACTCCTGCAATTTCCATTCCCAAAACACCACCAGGAACAGCAATAAACAGGTGGAATGAGAGCACACATTTGCACAACTGGTTAGAGTGGGGCAAAGTCATTGCTGGTGTAACTTCACAGGCACCAAGAGAACCCTGTTCAGAGTCATTTGGATCAGTAAATATAAAGATGATCCCTTGTCACTGTCCCACTAATCCCGCTCCCACTGCTGCTAAAACTCAAACTCCCACTGTTTTCAGTGATGCAGAATTGGGACTTCTCAAAAATCTCTTAAAACCTCTGCAATATTCTCAGCAATACAGAAAGAAGAAAAAAATGCCTCTTTACTCTCCACTACTGACAAAGGCTTTTCCATGGGAACTGGACCAGGCAGGGAATGGCATTCTTGGGTAACAGGGAGTGGCACTGAAGTATTGGTTATTTCCCCCCCTGCTTCACCAGTTCCCTCTCAGCAGGAAACATTATACTCTAATGCAGATTTCCTGGATTTCCAGCAAAATCCCTCGTCAGCTCCCCATACAGCACATGCAGGAGTCAGACAGCTCTTGCAATTCTATTAAGAACCATTTTAGAATAACCCAACTTCCATAACCTACCTAATATAACACAAATACTAATACATTATAGTTATTTCATCTAATTAGATTTTCATTGTTTTAACCCAAGTGCAATCTCACATCATGTTCTCCAGCTCTCTAATACTGGATATACTCAGCACAGTATGATAAATGAAAACGTGTACCAAGCTCATTAAAACATAGTTAAAAATCTGTCTTAGCAGAAGCCAAACTGAACCCCTCCATCTCTGGCAAAGACCAGTTTTTAATTCTGCTATGACTTCATGTCACTGCAAACTTCTTCAGATGGAAAAAGCTCCAGCTTGTTCCGACTGTGGCAGCCTGCCTGCTCAGGGGACAAGCTGGTGGCAGTGCAGCATCCCACATCTCTGCTGAAGGAAATTCCAGTTCCAGGTCTCAGCCTCGATTTTTCAAACCTACCACGATGGGCCAGGCTCAGACTGCAACAAATAATATTTGTCCTTTCCCAACAGGACCTCTCCTAAAAACCACATTGGTGGGAACTCCTGGGAATCAGCTGTGTGCATCCTAAACTTTTCCCTGTGCAGTTTTCCCTGGGATGTGGCTGAGCTGGGGCTCAGTTCTTCATCCAGCACCCAGCTGCTGTCCCTCTGCAAAATATCACATGGAGCTAGATTTTCTGGTTGGAATCTGTTTATTATCAAGAAATTCTATTTTTCCTTTAAAAACTAAATTTTAAAAAGAAATTTTTTTAGCCATCCTGGTTACACAGAGAAACTGAAAGTATGTCTTAAGTATATATTTCAGAAGGTTAAAATAAAAACGGCAAAGAGCCCAAACCGACCAAATGTATTCATTAAAAAAAATAAAAATAAAATCAGGTGATTTGCAGCCCTACCTCATGATTTTTTAATGCTAGGGTTTCCAACAATGCAAATGCTTCCATGAATAATAAAATTTTAAAGTAACAACAGTGATGCCTGTGAAGAATAGGAAACCCAGATTTTTTGGCAGAAAGGCAGGGGTGTGGAACATACTGTCACAACTCATTAGAAAAGTCACAAATCTTGCCACTTTCAGGGCAATGTAAGACCCATCAGTTCACAGTAGGTTCAAATACCTCCAGGATATGGGTAACAACAGAGAAGGAGAAATTTTAAAAAAATTAAATAAATAAGGTGGGGGGGGGGGGGAGGGAGAAACAAAATAAAATAGCTCAACTCTGACTATGTAGTCATTCTAGAAAAATATAAATAAACTCTTGCAACTTCTCTCACAGAGAGGAGGTATCATAAAAACATGAAACATTTGTTTTCTGGTTTTTTTAAATTATGTTTCCTTACAAATATCTTCCCACCTTAGAAAGCATTTCAAGCATCTCCATTTCCTTTCTGCATACACACACACTGAAGCTACAATGTAAATGCTAAGCATTTGCCTAAAGCATTGCTAAAAATGATTATTCCTGCCAAATAACCCTAACTCCTGCTGGACCTTTACTTGCAGCAGCTTTCAGAAGACTTTTCTGCTGATCTTCCTCTCAGACCTGTTATCTTACTACCTCAACCCAGGGTAAATGAAGGTTGGAATATACTGCCCAAGTTCATTAAAATTATGGCATTAACCAATCATATTTTAGCATGTCAAGAGGAAATAAAGAGGCAAGCAAAACCCCACTTGGAATGACTTTCCCCCCACACACACATTAGTTGCAAAGCCTTGAAAAATTCTAGAACTGCATCTTTCAAGCTGGTTCAAAATGTGTTAGAAAATTATTGCAACACATAAGAAAAGCAGTTATTTAAGGCAGAATTTCATGTCAAACAGTGTTCCTTGTCAAAACAAGCAGGTCCTCCTTTAGATATCATACTGATAAAACAACTATATATGAATATTTCTCAATTTAATATGGACAAGGATTCAGGAAAAATGTTTTTTGTGTTATTGTTATTAAATCCATGTTAAATGTATTATGTGGTGTATGTCATTTCCCACCAGCTCTGCCATTAACTCCATACCAGCTGGTGCTCACTGCACTAAACTCTAATATAATGAGCACAGATATTGCTCACAATTCCAGAGTTAAGCTGAAAACATCCTCCAAGTATAAAAATGTCTGATTTTTCACCTAGCAAGAAGATAAAGTTAACACCTGTCTTAATTTGAAATTGTCAGGGATTTGAAATACATATAAACACATACATCTACAAAATCAACAAAGAAAAATCACAGTTGAAACAACTCCAAATTTCCTGTTTGTCACATGCATCACCAAAAGAAATCATTTAAACATGGTTGTGCCTTTCTGACTTGTCAAATGGTCCCTATAGTGTTAAAAGTTCAAAACCCTAAAGTAAAGGCTGTGCGTGGTTAATGGTTTTCCATACAGTTTCTGTATCTTGTGATTTTAACATCATTTTAGGATGTGATGCTATTACTGGATGCAATGCAGGAGTCTTTAATGTTAATTAATCTCCCCACACTTGGCTCTCTCAGCTGCTTCTCCAAAGGAGACAAATGCTACAAATACAGTGCCTACAACAGAGCTGGGGCAGGAAATCTGGAGTGTTCCTGAGCACCACAGCCCCCAGCCAGCACACAGGTTAGAGACAGAAGGAGGTGCCCAGCACATCCAGGCAGCTCCCACCAATCCTGCCTGCAAACCTGGGTGTAGAGGCCCAGGATCAGCAGCCCCCAGCCCCACCCCCCAGGTGGCAGCCCTGGCACAGTGAATGGCACAGCAGGAGTTTGTCCTAAAGGACACTTCCTAACGCCCTAAGAGGCAGCATTCAGCATTCCTCACCCTCTGAGACCATTCTCCCTCTCCATCTTCCAGTCCACTTCTTGAGATCTGTAATCACCAAGAGGGGCCAAAAGACAAATGAGCATCACCCAGTCTGGGGCTCTCCTTGAGGTCCCAACAGAGCAATGGGCTTACACATGAAATATTCTGATTGCAGACACAGCTTCTTATTTCATGTTTTCTTCACCTTGGGACAATCCTTTCCAAACAGTCTACATGTGAAGCTATGTGTCTTGCCAAGATCCAGCCTCACAAGGCCCCATGGAGTTTGGGAAACCACTGCTGTTACAGAGAGCGTGACTGCTGGTGGGAAGAGCATTTGTCCCTAAGAGAAGAGTTTATGAGAGTAGGAAAAGTTATAGTGCATTTAGGGTGGGAAATAAATTTTTGATGACTCTAAAATGATACATCTGTGCATAAGTATAGACACATGCATACACTGAAGTGTGAGTCTGTAAAATAAACAGTAGCATTTCCCTCTGGATGGAAACCCAAATTTCCACCGTTCTCAGTCTAAGCACATGAAGTATTGGGCGAAATGTTTTTAAGGCAGCTACTGATTTTGCGTCCCTCAAACTTTAGAGGCACGATGGGAAAAGCTACTAATGCACTGGATTTTTGAGGAGGGCTCAGGACTGTCAAGAAACTGGCACTTTTTGAGAGCATCCCAAACCTGAAGGCATTGAACCCATTTGCCATTTTTTCAGTTCCACAGGGCTCAGGTTACTCTGATGGTTTCCAGCACCTCTGGGCCAACCCTGCTCAATCCCAGTGTACTTAAAACTCCCAGCACAAATCTCAAACAGTCAACATCTTGCTTCTTATCTGTCATTATGAACTTGGTTAGACTTCCTCTAAATCCCTCCAGCAGCTTCCCTGGCATCATCACCAGAAATTAAGGCATTTTGCTCTTTTTTTGATGGAACTCTGCCTGTCCCCCATCCATCTACTCCCATTTCCATGCATCATTACCAGGGATGGAGCTTTGAGGGCTTTGGCAACTCCCAGACTGCAAGGCCACAGTCTACTCTCTCAAACCCCTCCTTTAGATTCCTCTCTGCTGCAAGTTTATAAATAATCACAGAATTCTTTACCAGATGGGTGGAATCTGGCCTTTACTACACAGACATATATAAAATATTTCTTGAAAATGCAATGTGCATAAAAATATCACGGAAGGAAGGTCCATAAGGAGAAAGAATATGTTTTATTTAACTAGCTGATAAGAGTCTGAAGAAATGGACACGTTTACTTCTTGGTTCTATCATCTCATTTGGTAAATAAAATTACCTAATCCTTCCATCTCTCACATCCAGAGGGAAAGTGCAGCAACCATCCTCCTAAACCAGCAAGCTGCCAGTTATGCTCCTGCCACAGAAAGAATCTACAGCAGGAAACAGTTCTTCACACACAAGACACCCAACCTCCACTTTAGTTTAAAAATCTGGATGTGCCTGAAGTAATTCAGGGGAAAAATAGGGCAGGAGTTTTGATAGTGGGTAAGCATTCGATAAAGAGAGGGATACAAACATATGAGCACATATTAAAAATATACACCTGCATATTAGGCATGTCCTTGCAGAGGTGCTCAGCTCATTACCTGCAGTGACATGTGGGAATATTACAATAATGCTGATGATGAAAGGAGGTATATTATGCTGTGGGGAGAGGGCTATATGCATGTTTTATTTGCTTGAGTTACAGCGAGTTGTGACTGCCTGTGACATTTGGCCATACTGCAGCCTCCAATAAACATAAAACAAAGTCTACACTGCCCCCTTTAAAGACATGTTTTCTATTCATTCCATAGGGCTGAAATGGGTTCTAATGCTTCTGAAGGGTTTTAATAAATATGAGTATGTATAAAATGCTGCTGATGACTCAATTGCTAAATCACTTGTAACAGCTGTAGTGCTGTGATCTCTTCTGAAATAAATTATGTCATTGTGATTACCTAAGAAAAGTGCATTTCTCATATGATATTGTATGATGCATTATAGATTAAATGGGGGCATGGTGTGTATTCATTCTACAGCCTGCATTTAGTGCAGGTGGACACACCATGGTGGAGAAATACAGGCATCATTTCCCTGACACCACAGGCACAGCTGAGGGAAGGACACACAGACACCTTTTGGATTCCTCTGCTAAATTTCCTCATTTCCTCAGTCACCATTCCCTCTTCCTAGGACTGATTCAGGCTTTAAGAAAAAACAGAGGTTTAGGCTCTACATTTCTTCCAGTGCATTATCATTGTAACATTAATCTTTCTGGAATGGATTTCATTTTATCTGCTTGCATTTCATGGCTATGTAAAAGTGTAAAAAAATGCACTTTTATTTTCCAAGGGAACATTAGCACCTAACATTGGTAAGGGTAGAAGTAAAGCTCTTGTTCTAAATAAATTTAACAGACATGCTGCCATCAGAGGGAGGGTCATAATATTTTTGCATTAACTGATTATTTTTTCCTAAAAAGATGTTCTATGCCAATAGGATAAATTCCTGCTGATTCAGGGAAGGACACTTTCTACCTAAAGAAAGTACAGTATATTTTTAATATTAAACATAGCAGTTAGGAATTTTCCTCAAAACAATGTGCCGTAATTTATACACGTTTTTAGGGCAGTATTTTAGACATGTAAGAAAGTAAGAGGGCACTGACAAGGTCCAGGTGAACATAATATAGTGGTCACTAAACACATCAGGAGCCTTTTGGAGGGTTAAAAATGAAAACACACGAGTAGTAATTAAAAGGACAGTAGAAGAGAATTAAATATGTTACTGTTGGGGTTCCTTTGACTGTGTGCAGGTCAAATGCTAAGGACCACGAACATAAACCAATCTTTTTAACATTACAAATCCAGTTTCGAATACTTCATTAAACTTTCCAACCACTGGCAAAAAACTTTTATCAACTTTATGTGTTAAAAATGAGGCTTTTTGTGGCAGGCCTCTGCAGATCAGTATAAATTCAATCCAATTTAAAGCCCAGTAACGATGTGGGCAGTCTCAGACTATTACTTTCAATGGGATGGAGTCCCTAAGGATGACATAGACTTAGTCCCATTGAAAGTAATGGGGTAAGCAATCACATGCCATTACTTTCAAGGAGACTCAGTCTATACTATCCATAATAACATGGTAATATAAATCTGGACTGACTCATCAGCATGAAGAATGAAAATGTAAAAGAATGGCAAAGCGGCAAACGTGCACCCTGAGACAAAAAACAGCCCCTTGGTTTCTCTGCATCCATAACTCATCAGTGGGGAAAGTTTATTACAGGAGAGGCATAGAACAGCCTAAAAAGGCACAGGAATGCAAGGTGAAGCATGGAAACCAAGAGGAGGCTTCAGCAACCAAGAGTTCTGTTTGTCTCCACTGTCCCTCCTCTTTTTTTTTTTTTCATTTTTTTTAACAAATTGTTCTTCTCCTTTAAGTCCTCCATTTAATTTTTTTATGTTTCCTAAATCCAGCAATATGAAAAATATTTGTTCATGGAGACTGTCTCTCCATAAAGCCATTTATTTTTCATTTTTTTTGTCAGTGTACAACACAGACAGCTACAAATAGCCTCTGCAATCTTCCCCTCTGCAAATCAAAGACATTAATAATATATTAAAAGGCTAGATAATTCTGAGCAGGTGGACAGGGTGGTGATTGATCCATTACTGTGCAAATACCTTGGTAATGGCTTGTAAAAACTTAAGATCCACAAAACAAAGAGATAACAAAGCTCCACCATTAAGACAGACACATTTATGGCTAGTAAATTTTTTACAGATTAATAGAAAAGACCGACTCAAATCCTCCCCTTGATCTCAGAATAATGCTCAGGTTAGCTCGGCTCAGGAGTAAAAGCCATTGGGAAGATGTAAAGCAGAAGCCCTGCCCTGTACCTGCAGGGTAGATAAGATGATTTCTTTCCAGGAGGAACTTGCCACGGGTTCAGTAAAACAGCCAAAAGCATTTCTGTAATATTCACACACCACCATAAATCCCTTTGTTGGTCTGCTAATATCTTGACCAAAATATAGCCCTAATAAGAACGCTTAGTTTGCTCATAAGCTGATTTTTTTTTTTTTTCCATTTCTTGCCACTTTCCTGAGCAGTTAAAAAATATGAATATAAACATTTATATATACACATATATACATTTGAACATTTCCTCCCCAGTGGAGTGATGTAAAAGAAGTCCTCTGGCTACTGAGCAGTAATTGAGAATATTGAATCTTTGCATTCCATAAATTGTTTCAAGGATAACAGCTGGAATAAACCACAAGCACCCTAAAAGTTGGGTCCCAAATCATTCAGTCGTGGAACTGTTTGCTAGAGAATTACATGGCTGTGAAACAATGAATCAGTTTAGTGGTTTCAAATTAAAATTGTCAAGGAAAACCCTGATCCTGCTGAACCCAGAATGGATTTTGACATACGGGACAGGGGCAGAAATGACGTTCTCAAACTAAACTCTGTCACCAAAATAAAAAAAAAAGACATAATTTGTAACAATATGATATTAAATCGCACAATACAAAAATATAAGTACATAAGAAATAAATATTTTGAAATTATCTGTATGCTCTTCTTTGAACAGGGGGTAAATTAGGCTCAGCCTTAAGCACACAAAGCCTTCACAGAAGGCTTTACACAGTTCATCCCACCATGAGTGTTTCTCAGGGAGGTCCCTTCCTCAGTGGGCTCCGTGGATGTTGCAGCAGAGCCCCAGCAAGGCCACGTCGTGGGGAATGCCCAGCTCCCTGCAGTTACCTGGGATCCCCCAGAACTCCCTGGAGCTTTGGTTTCCACAGCCTGCAAGGGCACGACTAGGCCAGGCCTGCCAAGGGCACAGGGCAAGGTTTGTAATCACAGCAATTGCTGCAGTGTAATATTGGTATTCTGGAAACATTTCCATACACTGCCAGCTTTATCTGCTCCTTCCAACATAGACAAGATGCTGCTTTGTGCATTTCATAATCCTGCAGCTTTAACCACTTGCTGCCTTTCCTCCTCGTGATTCCAGCCAGTCTCAGCACCACAGCAGCAGCTTACAAGTGTCATGAAGAAAGAGCTAATGGTTTAAAAAAATCTCCCTTCTTGCTACACATATTTACTTTTTTTTTTTTTTTAAGTAGTAGTTTCCCTTTATTAAAAAAGCAAAAATCTTTAAAAGACAAAACAGAAGAAAAAAAGCTTCTTTAAAAGGAAAGGAGAAAAAATGGACTTTGACCCTTAAAAATAATTTAAGCATTTTTTCAGAGAGGAAAAGAAAATATTACCATATCAAGAGTTAGAATTAGAACACAAACCAGTTGCAACTTTGAACAGCACCTGTTCACCCAAATCTCTATCACTGCATGTGTAAAACACAGGCTTTAGTAGAGCAATATAATTTTTTTCCCTAAAATATTTTTCTGATTTTGCACCTGTATCTTGGTAAACAATTTTTAAACTATGAAAAAAAGCTCTGTTCCTACGTTTATACAAACAATTTGTACTGAATGTATTTGTGCATGGCAAAGAATAAAACTATTTTAAAAATCAAACTATTGCACTTCTAAGTGATTTAACATTATGCATAATTTCATACACAATAATTAATAATAACAGAGATAGCATAATGAAAACTGCCAGCTTGTTTAACAAATATGCTATAGCACATATACAGTACAGCACAGCTTAATATACAGCTCCTAGGAATGTATACACCTTCCTTGCTGATTTTGATAATTTATTTGTGATAATTTCTGTTTGCAAAACATGCTGCCACGTTGAAAGGATGGCTGTGTTTATTTAGAATTTACCAAGCCCTTGGATTTTAGCCAAAGGTGGCGTTCGATCCCACGCTCAGATCTATGGGCAGAAGTGGCAGCAGGCACTGTACATCATCTATTATCCACCACGGTGGATTTTACAATGCCCAGGCACTACACCCAGGAGTATCTCAGACAGGATTGAGCCTTTAGACCTCTCCTGCACCTGCTGACAACGCTCACTTCCTACATGGTTACAACAGCTGGAAGTGAAACAGGTTGCAGTGCAAATCTTTTCTTGTTGTCACTTTCAAACAGAAATCCAAGTTATTTACGTTTTGGGGGGTAAATCTGAAGTACAGTAAAAATGAAGATTGGGGTGTTTTTTGTGGTTTGCATATTTTAAGTTCACAAAAAACTATGCAGTAGATAAATTACCGATACACTAAGAATGATTACCATGGTGTAAAGTGGAATGTTGAATTACCTTGGATATATTACCCACAATGCTTCTTAAGGCAGCAGCTAATTAGCAGGAGAAAGGTCACACAAAAAAATAATGTGATTAGAAGAGGTTGAAAGAAAAAAAAAAAAATAGCCACAAATTTGGACATAGCCCAAATTTCCTTTTTGCCACTGTAACTGAAACCCATTGCTTCAATATTTAATGAAATGCTTATGTTGCAGCACCTGGTCACATTGTCAGCAGCGCCTAAGCACTGCCTCCCCTGTGGGTCATTACTGCAGCCATCTGAACGGGGGCAAACTGTTCATCGACTACAATAATGCCACTCTTTAAGAATCTACAGCTACAAAACAGCAGGAGACAGAGTTACTTTGGCTCTGATCTTGGGAAAAATGGCTGGGGGCAAAATGCTGTTTCCTACCATCAGAGAGTGTACAGTTAGCAATAATTCTGTAAGTCAAAGCCCAGGCACCAGCCCCAGCTTGGCTGCCCTGCTCTGCTTTTCCTCCCTTTGCAGAAACCTCGCAGCTCCTGGTGAGAGATCCCTGTCAACAGGAAAACAGTAGTTCACAGTCCCCTGCTAATGATCCAATGCATCAATAGCTCAAACAATCACAACAAGCAGATGTCCTAAGTTAATATAGACTTTCCTGGGATTTTACTTGTGAAACGTTGCTTTAAAAGGCATTAGTCTTTTGTCCTCGCTAGAGATCTGCTAAATCCTGGCACCAATTCCTTGGGTATGTGAACCCCAGTCTAATGGAATTTAATTACTTTAGTGGTATTAATCATCTGTACAGTAGAGCAAAGAGTATTTTATTACCACTTTTAAGGGTTATCGGCACATTTATTTCAAATGAACTGTCAAACTGCATTACGTGGAAGGCATGCCAGGTTTGAATCCTGCAGCACAGGTGAAAAGACATTTCCAGCTTCAAACTCTTGGACACGATGAGGATGCCTCTGCCCCTCGCAAGAAACAGAAGTCGTTTATCTAAAATTAAAACCAAACCATCTTTGGCTTTAATGATTTATTTTTGCTCATGCTGGTTTTTGTCAACTTCTAATTTCTGAGCTGGGAAGGGGGCTCTTTTCCGAGGAGAACAGAAACACCAGTTGGTACCAAATAACCTGTGACACTATTACAGGATTAGTTACACAAGAGCAATACCAGGCTTGTCCATTATCCAGCAACAAGCGCTGGCTCAGTAACACGAGGTTTTTCTAATTCACTTAAATACATCAAATCCTTTGCATTCATATACATGGAAAACTGTGTCTGCGCTCAGAGTAGCTCCTACCCTTGCTCTGGGAAAAACTACATGTGCCTGAAAAGTGCTCACCAGGTCACCAGCATCTTCCTTTTCTGTTTGCTGGGCATGTAGCAGCATATTTTACTGCTGCAAAATTGCAACTAAAATCTAGCCAAAATTAATACCCATTGAAAGATTTTTTTTTTTTTTAATCCTTTTGGTGTGAAGTTTCTTTTTGTCCTGCCCCCAGACTCTTCAAAGGTTTCAGACCTGTCCTACACCTGCTTTAAGCACATTGTTTTGCACTCATCGTCTCTCAGACATTCTGCACTGAGTAGCAAATGAGAGCAATTTGTGACACAAGATACTACGACATGTGGGAAAGACACATAATTAGTGTCAGAATGAATGCATTTGCTTTTTAAAGCCTATTTGTCCTAGGATTTCAAATGAATCAAGCTGCTATGTCTCTCTCAACAGCTCCATACTGCTGTATAATGAATTAAAAGCTAGTGTTGCTAAAATGTGCAAGCTTCAGGAATAAAAACTGTATGCATCTCAAAACCAGGGATGAGAGGATCTTAAAAGGCTCTAAACTCTAATGTAGCCTATTTTAAAGCCTTCCAAAAAACTAACCCATTTTGCTAAACAGAGAATTCTCAAGTGAAATCACCCCTTTCTGTGACAGATTACTATGAATTTACAAAGCTACTTTGAGCCTTGTCTTTTTAAAAGGAAAAACCTCAGACTCCCATCATCTTTGCCCCATGTCTCAGGCAGGTTCCCCTCCCCAGCTCTCTGCATGCAGCAGTGCACACAGAGCACATCTCAGTGTCCTGTTCAGACAGTTCTCTCAAATAAATCTTCCTTCTCTCTTGCCAGGTACACATTCTCATCTGCCTCTGTTTCCTTCCCCTGCTCTCCAGATATTCCAAGCCATTACCTGCCAGGCACTGCCGGTGACACTGTGGTGCCAGTGACCCATACCCAGGGACAGCTGGCTCCGGCCTGAAGAGGAAAAAGGGCACTTCACACCTCTTGCTCCTTTTCTGTACTGACTTCACCGATTGTGACTCTTTGTAAAACCATGACCTGACACTTTGCCTTTCTGTATTTTAAACATCTCCAGTGGATTAAAAAGACAGAAATGTGGTGCTCACCAGTCCCACCCCAGTGACCCTAAAAATGAGTTGGGAAGTGGATTTGAGGGACCTGAGGCAGCATTTTTCTTCCAGGCACTTGTAATCTGGATTCATTAACTGAGGTTGGTTGTAGCTGAAAAACAACTCTTTAACAGGACGTGAGGTTCTTCTAAAATTAGCTTTGTGAGTAAGCCCAAATAGCCAGGCTTCGATCAGGCACTTCAGTATGGAGGGGAAGAAGGAATAAGTAGAGCATTTCTGCAGCTATCTTGGTGCTGCTGGTGCCAAACATATCTGGGCCAACAAGAGGCATGCTCAGCAGGTCACAGGCTCATCTGAGAACCCTGTGGCCAAGGTGCTGGTTTTGAAGCACTGCCCCAGAAAGGCCCTGCAGATCCAGGTGGCACCTCCTGCATCCCAGCCCCAGGAAAGAGCCTCCTGCTCCCCCACTGCAGCCCCGAGTTCCCCAGCTGCAAAGGTGCCGTGTATGTGCCAGCCCTAGGCAGCTGCACATCCAGCCAGCCGACCTCATCAGCTAATAGGAGAGGCCCATTTTTAAATGCCACTTTATGATTAGGTAACAGAACAAACACACACACGTGTTCCTGCGAGATAAATGTCTTGGAAGCAGGCGGAGATACAAGGCACAGCCAGATGCCTCCAGTGACCCTGAAAGAATGTTATCTTAATGTAATGCACACCTTTGACTGCCTTGTTGTGTTTAATGCATAAAGTAGCCTCAGACACAGGTTCAGGAAGAGTTGTGAGATATCCCACACGCTGGGAACAGCTCTGGACTAGCAAGTACTTCATTTCAATATTTACAAAGATATTGCTGGACTCTGCACCAGTTTTATGCCTTTATCTGGAGCATCCTGGGTATCGCAGCTCAGGCCCTGCTGCTGGCCTCACACGAGCAAATCTCAGAGAGTCTCCTAAGGCACTCTGCTAATGGAAAGAGTGCAGAATCAGACTTAATTTAGGATAGAAAAAGGAATGCATACTGCACCGTAAAGTGAAGATTCAATTTTTAAAATAAGGAAGTAATTTATCAGTAAAGCAGCGTGGAAATTATGCAGTTAGCCCAATCTTGTTCTGATTAAAGCCAAAAGTAGTTTAGTAAAAAGTGGCAGAATTGGGCCCAAGACTGAGATGATTTGAGGGTCATTTTCTCTTGTAGCAGTTACTGGAAAGAAGAAAACCTGTTTTTTTCCTGGAAAAAAAGGCATGTTTCTTGCCTTGTTCTCAGCATTTTGTCTCCACTCCAGTAAGTCTCTGGCCATCACTTTTAGCATCCATGGGGTTGCCCAAGCTAAATGCAGAGAATTATAACTGTGAAGTTCAAAGTCCAGCTCTATTAGCTTTCAAAGGAGCTGTTAAAAGCAGGCGTCTGATGCGCCGGGAGTGGCAAGACTTGCATATAAACTGAATCTTACAGGAATGAGCACTCGTGGAAGTCAATGGGATTACTCACAGTGCAGGAAGTTAAACATGTGCATCCATTTCGGGGAGCCTCATGCAGAGCACAAACACCCTTAATGCTGGGCATTGCTGAACTGCCTTGCAGCATTTCCAAGCTGGCAGAGATGGCCTTTCACTAAAACTTGAGAGTGTGGCCACAGTTGGATTTTGTACAGCTTAGCCTAACCCATGGATGCTTTTAAAAGGGACCCAAAAGAGCTGATGCAAGCAATTAGCTGGGAGTTGGGAGTGCTTGTCTTTCCAAACCAGGCTGTCCCTTCTGGTTGGGGTTTAGGAGGGCTTTGTTAATGCACAATTAGTAGTTCTTACAGGCCTCTCCCCTCAGTAATAAGACAAAGCAGTTTGGTACAGAGGACCTGACTTGCAAAGCCTTACCTGAATTAAATTATCATTTTAGCACTCTTTGTCTGACACCAGAGGAGAGCTGCTCATTGCTGGGTGACCTCCCCAAAAGCAATCTGGGTTCACCACAAATAATTGATCCCAAAGTTTAACTCCAATGAATAATAACCATGTTTTCAGACAGGGCAGTGTTAAACTGACACAGCATCAAGCCTGCAGGCCCCTCCAGAGAGGAAGGGTTCCTGAAACAACACAGAAGATGCCCAGTGGGAACAGTTCTACAAACACAACCACGCCTGGAACTCCCAGGGGGTTCGGGTATCAGGGGACAGGTCCCTGAGGATGTGCCAGGGTACAAACAGCTTTGGGAAAACTACTACAGGCAGAAATCCTACCACATTCCCCAGATGTCAGCACCCAAGTGGCCTTTTCCATCTAATACCAGATCTGATTTCTCAGTTCAATTAGTTGTGCAGGAAAACCACAGGCTACAGAGTCAAGTGAACTCTCAGCATGTCAGAGGCTCCTCTTAGAACTGCAAGATGTCCATGCAAATATTTGCCAGGCCACCAACAAACTCCAGCAGGCTCCATCCCTGGAAGTGTTCAAGGCCAGGCTGGACAGGGCTTGGAGCAACCTGGTCTAGTGGAAGGTGTCCCTGCCCATGGCATGGGCTTGGAACGAGATGATCCTTCCAAGCCAAACCACTCTGTGGTATTAAACTTGCAACACTCTCAGGGAATTGCAAATACTTTGCTGGCTGTTCAGCCCCATTTATGTTTTTGTCAGAAATAAACTATTCTCAATCAAGATATCTAATGATTTTTTTAAAACCCAACAAACTGAGATGTTTATAGTTAATTTCATCCAAAGTAAAATATTTATAAAGAAAATAATTTTTCAAGAAAACAAAAAGTTGAAAATAAAAAAAAAAAAAAACTGAGATTTTTCAGTTTTTAATTACAGTAAAATAAGGAGTGATAAATTAGAAATGCTTTGATCTTCTTCGCAGAATTTGGAATTATTCTGAAGTTGAGTCACATTATGTAGAGATGATTATACATTGTCTTCAAGATATTATATTGGAAAATTCCTTATCACCTGCCAGTTGCAAAAGAGCATCCTCAGTCACACCATAGCTACTGTACTGACTGAAAACGTTTAGACTGAATGTCAATGACCAGGTTCTGTTTAGGACTGTTCTAATTATTTTTAGCAGGTGCATTTGTTTTCTAATGCAAAAAGGTATCAAGCACATGTGACTCTTCTAATTTGTAGTAAATAGCTTCAGACCCCAGGTTAGTTCTGCACCAGGACACAGCCACAGTCTTGATGGAAAATAGGTAAAACAAAAATCAAACCAGTGTGCTCATAAGACCAGCTGGTTTTTGCAAGGAGAACTAGGAAATGTTTCTTGAAGTTGTCACTTCATCATGAAGAACACCAAGATGTGACATCTCACATTTCCTATGTGGACAGCAGACAGGACAAGAATTCTTGGACACCCTGGGCACCCTCCCTGGTGAGGAGCCCAAGGAAATCCTGGTTCCTCAGAAAAACTAAAGGCCCAGACAAGCAATCATGGAAAGAAATGCAGACAAATTACTTTGTGAGTAAAGGCAATATAGAAAAAAAACCAACTGACCAACCCTCCCCAGAAAACCCCAGCACTGGAAATATGATTTCCTGAGACTACCTGGATACACTGACTCAGTGTCTGCTCCTCCAAAGCACTGCACAGTTTTGAGCACTCACACTGGGAGTTTCTGAGCACAATCCAGTGATTTACCTTTATCCAATCTTAACTAGACAATTCCCACATGTGGATGACTTCCTGCCAAAGGGGGGGAGGGAGGGAGGGAGGGAGGGAGGGAGGGAGGGAGGAGAAGGAAGGAAGAAGGAAGGAAGGAAGGAAGGAAGGAAGGAAGGAAGGAAGGAAGGAAGGAAGGAAGGAAGGAAGGAAGGGTCTTCACTGCTCAGTGAAATTACAACTGCTGGCAGGCGCAGGTGGGACTCCACCTCACATTCCCAACACGGTCCCATCCAGTTCAAAACACAACCTGAAGTTTTTCAGCTTGGCTCACCATGATGAGGAACCTAAAAGTGTCTGTCCTTAGCAGCCCCACAAGCCATGGCTCTCCACAGAGGGCTCCTGATCCAGAGGAGGCTCAGCCAGGCCCAGTGCATGTCACACCTCACTCCCTTCAAACCACAGCTCCAAACCTCAGGAAGCTCACTCCATATGCCACCCTACAGAGAATTTTCTGTCATGCTTTTATGCAACCCCGTAGGCATCCAATGCACTTAGTCATACAATTAAGGGTGATTTTTTTCCTGAAACCAAGCTTGATTGGTGAAAATGCAAATAACTTTGAAAATTGCATTTCTGTGCAACAGATGTTATTCTTACTGTGCTCAAATACTTGGGTGAAATATAAAGCCTAATTTTCTCAGAAAAAAAAAAGGAAACATAACAGCTTCTAACAACAGCAAACTGTGATAATGAAAGTTCCGTAGCATGCGTCACTGGATTCCATTTTGGAACTGTGTAATGCACAGTGGTTTTGTCTCAAGATTACCAAAGAATGAAGGTTACCAATTGATTTTATTATTATATTAAGACTCCAGTCACATACAAATTCAAATCCATGACTGAAGACCTGCAGATGGGATATGGCCACCTTTATTCTTGCTCTCTTAATGATCTTTAAGAGAGTTGCATCTCTCCCTAGTAATGCAGGATAACGGCAAAGACCAACTTCTCTATCAGACACCACTTCTTCTGAAACGTTACAAAAAATTGTCTGCCTAGAATTATTTTAATTTTAATGAAATAAATTTTAGTTTTTAAAATAAGTGTAAAAATAATGGCAGATTATCACAAAACAGAACCCTATCTTTAAAATTAGAAAAAATTATTAAAAATCCAGAGAATAATAGGGAAAACAATCCTCCTTTGTCACATCTGCTTTCCATGTTTGCATGTCACTGCTGGGCTGGAAAAAGCCTGGCCAAAGCTACTTGGTGCACATGAACACTCAGGACTTCAGATGTGAAAGCTAATTTGAAAGGACAGAAGTTGACAGTCTATACAATCAGTTATTTAGAGATCTAATTGAAATTGCTGATACAAGCAGCCTGTCACACTGTATCAAGAAACTTCACTATTAACGAAAATCAATACCAAATCAATAAGATTAAAGTTTAATATGTACTGTAGTAACAGTAACAAAGCATCAGTAATTTACAAGCAAGGCACTGCTTTTGCCAGGTTTCATCTCTGGATTTTGTACCACGTATGGAGTTCTTTAAATAACTGTGCTCGAGAGAAAAAACCATGTCTGTGTGTATATATATAAAGAGATGAGAACTGTGCAGCTCTGTCTGCAGCTAATTAGCATCCTGGATGTCTCCACAGTCCATGTGTTGACTATCTTTTCTCAGATACAAGCAATATCTGGGCTTCCGTGTTATTCAAATGAGGTAAAGGCTGAACTTGTCTCTCACTTTTACGTTCTGCTAAAGAGGGATGTCTCCTCTGCAAAGGCAGCTCCAGACCTGCAGGCAGGTGTGTGACACACAGGAAAAGTCACCAACAGAAGTAAATAACAAACATGGGCCACCCGAGAAGGTACTGAAGTGTTTATATGTGCAAATAAAATACTGATGTTATGTTACTTCTGTAATTTCTCATAGCTGTGACATTGCTACTGTAACAAATGCTACATTTTATAGCTCCTCTTTCCCTTCATCCTCACATTGTTTTATATTCTGCAAACTTTGGTGCTTTTGGAAGACTTGGAAAGCACTGCAAGAGGGAGTGAAATGCTACACTGAAAAAAAGTCAAGTGCAAACACGTTGCTTTGCCTGGAAATTCACATTTAGGGATACTTTCTTGTCATTCCCAGCCTAAACACCTCGAAGCATCAAAACCCCTGCACTGACACTCTCTTAAATTACCATTTTGAAAGCTAAGATGAATTTTGAAGTTTCCAAAGGTCAGAAAAGCATTGGTTACTCTACCTGGATGGAAATTAGGAGAATTAAGAGGCTGGGTCCTTTAAGCTTGCTTTAACAAGGTTACAAACCCAAAAATTACTGGTTGCTCCAATGAAATCTCACTTTGCACCAAAGCATAAGGATATGAAAACACAGTTGAGTGGTGTGGCAAAAGGAACCCAGCTGGATAGCCATTCCCCATGAATGCCATGGCTACTGCTTCCTGGGCTGTGTGAGCAATAGGAATGAAAATCCCATTTTAGGGATTTCCCCCCCAAGTTAGCATCACTCCACTTCAGTTCCTACATTCCCCAGCAGATGCCAAACCCATGCTTGAAGGAGGGAAAGCTAACTTTCATTCCTTTATTGATCTATCAGACAAGAACTTAATCAATCTTCTTTATAAGCTATTAAAGCAGAGCAAGAGAAATGAACTCACCTGATACATTCAGCATTGATTGCTTCTTTCTAAGAAGGGAATGTCAGCCTTATCTGCGACTACAGCTGTGATTCAATTTCTCAGAAACAAGTTTTTCCCCTCATTAGCTGCCCAGAAATAGTGCAATTAAAAATGTATTTTAGACAAAATAGAGAATATAATCAAAATTAAATGAACACCACTTTCATTTAAGTTTCATTAGTTAAGTATGTTCCAGAGAACACTGAAACCATAAGATGGGGTCCGGTTAAGGAAAATCTTTTAATGAAACATAAGCTGTGACCACCCCATTACTATTTGCAGTGGAAATTCTGCATGCCAAGCAACTCTGGAACCCAACAAGAGGAATTTCCACTGTCCGGGACCTATCAAAAAAATAAACAACAAAACCCAAAAAAAGCAGCAAAAATCCTTTCTACATAATTTATTTTATTCAGGTGGTTTTCAATATTCAAATTATCATTTTAGGTCATCTTGGCAAGAGCTAAAAGATTCTGATTTGCTGAACTGTGCCAAAATATTTTTTTTAGTAATATAACCTTATATTAGACACATCCATGTCCAGAAGAGCTCCTGGGAGCTGCAGCTCAAGTCCTTCCCTTGAATTCATCCCCATGACTCAACAACTAAATCACCTTCCCTTTATTTCTTTGCTTAATCCTCCCCCTTAAACGAGTTTAAGGGCTAGAGGAGGGTAGATGAATCATGGCAAGTGCAGTTCACAATTCCAGAGCCAGATTCAAAAGGAGGAAAAGCTGCTGCAAACTACAGCTCAGTTCCAGGTCTTATCTGTTATCACCTGGTTTGTGGTGTAGCACCACAAAAAGAAAGAAACTCAACGTGGAGGCAACTGGAGAACAACAAACATTTCTGCTTCATAGACCAAACTGCTGGGTTCTTTTGGCAAGAGGAGCTTTTGATGCAGTGGAATTTATTTGCAGGTGTTCAGCCTAGCAAACATGGTGATAGTTGGTAGCTTCCATGCCATTTGAAGTGGGAGCAGGGATCAAAATCAGGATTCTCACTGGATGGGGAGCGTGGGGGTTTTCCTTGCTTTGCAATGAGTTAATGCACACACTCCCCTAACCACAAGGAATTACCCCATGACCACTGCCAATCTCCCAATAAAGATAAAAATGTAGCCTTGCCTCTGCTACACTATTGAAAAGAGCTTTCCTTTACTGCAAACAATCTTTACTGTGCAAGACACTGGAGCTGGGAGAAGGCACAACTGCCACGTGTCAACAAATCTTCCTGGAATCTCAGATGGAACAGAATGGAAAGCATTTTGTCTTGCCAAAGAGTAAAATAAAAATGTTGCTTTTGAGCTCTTTTATTTTTTTCCTTTCACTGGAAGGGAAAAACAGCCTTTGCTATTAAGCGTGTCTATTTTCATGGGAAATCCTTCCATTTGCAATATCTGCATATCATGTTTAAATATCTCCCTCAGGAAGATATACCACTTAATAATGCTTCTGTTTATTTATTGCAAAAATCAAGAATAGCTGGAAGTCCATTATGAGAATCTTTTAGCAAATTTAATTAATTTCTAATTAATTTTATTGGTATTTATGAGAGAAATCTTTAATCAGCATAATTTAGGCTGAAAATTACAATATTAACTAATATTAATTAAACAACAATGTAATAATTTCAATAGGTTTTAATTATTTTTAGATTAAATTACCTGCTAGTCAATTCTACACTGCTTTTGAAATTAATTAGCCAACTAAAGCATGCTCTGTATCCACTGATCTACCAAGGGTAGAACATGATGTCTAAGCAAGGCAAGAAATACTCCCTCCAAATGTCAGCTGGGCTGTCACAGTTAAAAAAACTACTTCATCCTAATTTTAAATAAGACATGTTCTATTTGAAGTTGGTGGCACGCTGCATTTTAATCCTAATTTTAAACAAGCTGTGTTCTGTTTAAACTTAGGGGCAAGTTTTCAGGTAGGGCAGGGCCTTAGATTTTGGAGCTCTTTCCTTTTCACCCCTTTCCAGCCTGTGGCTGTGTCACCTCTTACTGATAGAGCAGAGTCAGTGTAACCTTATTATTTTCCTCTTTTGAAGTGAAAGGGACAAAAGAGAGGCATTTCAACTCCAGACTTAACAGGAGCTCCTAAATACTGCAGCACACATGTATCTATCAGGTTATCACAGGACATGTCCCCACACAGAAAAATGAGTTTTCTTGGAGCTAGAGCAGCCCTTCTTCCTCACATAAAGTCTGCTGAACAGGACAGTCTCAGGAAAACAACTTTTCCATTTTTCAGCAGGCTTAATGGGGAATATGTTGTATATCATCTTCCCATCTTTGGACTCTCCTTGGAATTTTCCACGGAGTGAAAAAACCTGAAGGCACAGTGTTCCTTCTGGTTCATCATACTTTGAGTTTCAGTGTGATAATAGTGTGCCTCTCACCATGGACAGGCAGTGACAAAAGAAGAGACCTTGCTGTGTTCAGTGCTCCCCTTCCCAAGCAGCACTGTGATTTTAGCTGTGAGGAAGAGCACAGCATTTGTAGGGTATGGATCCATGTGCAGTTGGGTTTGAACCCTGGCCTCCTACCACATCAATATCGCTTTCATTGATCTCTGGGTCACCCAGATGAGGACCAGAGTGAGTAAATATTTCACTCTTACAACAACTTCCATTCATCTGCTTATATTTCAGGCGTGGAAATCTGCTGACAGAGAATTCTTTAAGTGTTAGCCACAATTCTCAAAAGCAACTGTCATTTGGGGAAGCCGAGTTTTGTGTGCTAAATTTGGAGCTCCTTGAAGGGATGAGAATTTCAAAGGGCAGCTCTGCACACTCTGAAACTCAGGCTGGGTTTTATCAGGATGGACATTGAACAAGTTTGGTCATGGCAAAGCTGTTAAAGATATAGAAAGCAGAATATGGAAACAAACAGTGCCCAAAAGGTGAATCATAAAGCAGTACATTATCTGGCAGGGCAACTGTTACTGTTATTTCCTTCAGAATTCTTCAATAAAACACCTCCATGGCCTTAAAGGAATTATACAGAATTAGTCTGATGAATAAAGACCAGGTTGTCAAATGTATTTGAGCAACTCCAATTGCTCAGGCGCTTTGGAAATTCTTACTGTTGTGTTTATTTAGGTGTTGAAATTCCTAGGATTCTTAGGAAATCTCTTTCGAGTGTTGCAGGATCTGCATTATTCCTCTGAATGCAACAAAGAGAGCTACAGAAATACAGGATGCTTTCCAGGAAAAAAATTCAGCCCAAAATCTGACCTTAAAACAGAAACTGTCCCTGGTGCAGAGGGTCACGTTGGCACCCACAGAGTTAAACTGACTAAGTCTACAACAAAGGAAAAAATATTAGCATTGCTATCTGTGTAAACGACATTAGTAGCAAGACTGAATTATCTTCTGAATTATTTTATTCCAATTATATTTTGATATAATTCAAGGTCTAGTGATTTTTTTAATGTTTGCAGTCCCCCAGTTTAATACCAGAAAAGCAATCAGTCATTTGCTTCTCAGACACCAAGTGGCTGGAATAGTTTTTCCATCCATTTGAAAAATATACAATCTGTATTTGCCTTTAAGTATACATTAGATGACTACTGTAAGTGATTCATAATTGTTTTAAAATAGTTGAACTTATTTTAATATGTATTTGCAGTTATATAGTTATTTAAATGTTCATGTTATCAGCAGTTTTTTTGGATTAACAAATTGTTCATTCATCTTGCGTTTTTTTAAAAAGGGCGAAGAGGAAAAAGATTAAAATGTGCTTTATTAGAGCACATTTTATTATGTTGCTTATTAAAAATCTCCTCTGTAACAACTGGTAATATAAAAAGCTGAAAAGAAATACCTAGAAAAATATTCAAAATGATCCATTTAGAAGTCTAACACTCTCATGTGTGGAAAGGCAATACAGCTCAAGACCTAGGTTCTTAAGTAGTTCAGTTTTCTGAGTGTTCCAGAGTTCCTCTTTATATACAGAGGCACATTTGTTCTCCTGAAGGTATGATCTGAACCCAGCCCCATTCAGTACTGAACAGTGTCCTGTGTCCGAGGGGTTGTGCTGCACATCCTGCCCTAAGCAAGGATTTCAGTGGCACCCAGAGAGCTCAATACAGAGGCTCAGCCTAGAACAGCCCCATGTCAGGGCTCAGCCACCCCAACTCAGCATGTTCCTACTCCTGAGAGGTTTCAGTAAAAGTCAAACTGGTGGTAAGGGAAATCCTAAACACAAACAGAACAATCTAACAAACATTTCCCATTCCTCAGGTATGCTTATCTACCCTCCGACAGCAACCCTTCCATTGCCGAAATAATATTTGACCCAAACCAAAATTAAAAGCCAACTGACAAACTTACTATGCAATAAAAACAGGGCATTATTCCATTAGGGAATTGCTTAAACGTGTCCAAGCAGCAAGTGGTCCAGGAGAAGAGACAGCCTGGCTGCTCCAGTAGGTCCAGGCACCTGATCCCTACTGCTTCATGCAGTGGGTATTGGAAGAGACACTTGAAGGAGCAGCCTGATGCAGCCAGTGGGATTTTGGGAAGGCCACATATTTTCTTTCTTACTGCTGTGAAGAAGTCCAAGCTCACTGGCTTGCAGAAGCCCTCCACAGACTTATTTCTTGTGCTCAGCATTTGGAAATGGAAGCAGTTCGTGGGATCAAACACAGGTCATTACTGCCTAATGGTCATTTGTTAGTCTATACAAACTGAATTTGGTCGTGCCAGGTCCGACTCCTAATGCATGTTTGCCATTATTATTTATCAGCAGCAGCACACCTGACAACACTTTTAATGGCTTTCTCAGGAGAGAAGTGAGGGCTGAATGGACCAAAGGAGGGAACCCTTTCACTGTGAGTGCTGCTTTCTCCAGCAAGGGCAGGAGGCCTCTCAGACAGGCAATGGGGGAAACAGGCCTCTGGCCTGCCAGATTTGTAAGAAAAATTGTTTAAACTTATCTTAACATATGAGGAGAAAGTGGGTAAGGCTGCCCAGGGGGTCACTCTGTACATTTACACAACACAGCCCGCCACTCCAGGTTCATTTTCACAGTTGCCTTGACATCTGTCTATAGCTCTGCAATTATTCATTTTGCCTTGTACCTTCTTTCACCTCCAGGAAATGTTTCCATCCATTTCCTAACACACTGAGCTTCTCACATGCATATCCTTGATCCCCATGCTGATTGCAGACCTGAACTCCAGGGTATATGTGGGGATAAAGAAGGCACCCCAAAGGACACTCACATAAGCACCTCCACATTGATCACCATCAGTCGCACTAGCAATTTGAGGTACCAATTATCCATCTTCTTTGGTTCCTTTTTCCTCATCTACTTTAGTAGTGGAGTTGGAAGAGAAGCTGGTTCCAGCAGACTCATGCTGTATTAAAAATTCATTCTGTTTTGGACTGGTCAAGGTATGGCCCCCAAGCCAGTAGAACACAGCCTAAGAGGAGAACTACAAAACAAGCTGCAGTGTTCACTGTTCTCACTTCAACTATTGACTAATTTTGATTAAAATCTATGGCTAATTGTCTTTTAACATTTAGCAAGCATGCATTTATCTAAATCTTACAAGATCAGATGACACTGGATATGATAATCTGAAGCATAACTTTATCTCCAGCTCATTTTTGAAGCTCACATAATTTTGTGAAGAAGCAGTTTGGAACAGAGGGCCCTCCTAGGAATGTGTGCACAGGCCCCTGCCCATAAAATCCCCCAGAGCCTCCTTCCCTTCCAGGCTGGAGAGCATGCAGGCATCTCCTTGGAAGAGCTGACCAAACACGTGCCCTTCCCAACTTCTCAGCACACTCTGGATATGGAGAAAGCTGCTGGCTGAACACGTGGGAATAACCCTGACTCAAACCAAAGGTTTTCTGCCTGGAAGCAGAACTGTGTGAACAGCCATATTTTTGTTTTTTTGCTCTGTGCCTATTTTTGGAAAACCAGTATATTTCTGAAGCTACACAGTGATAAGAGACATCAGGAAAAGAAAACCCAGAAAGCAGCACTAGCAAAAAATTGGGGAAGAATTCTCAAAATTAAGAATAAAGCTCGAAACAAAGTTATGGTACTTTTTTTAAATGTATAATGTGGCAAATTAATTGAAACATTTTCATTTAAAAATCCAACCTTAAAATCTGTTAGGATTTTAAATTTGGAGATTTTAAATTTTTCTCTGAGATGGAACTCCCTTCATTACAGCTTTAGTAGGACAATCCCACTTCTGGTAGGATTAACAGGACACTAATAAGGCAGAACTGGTCCTTTTATTGTGATGACTGAAATTCCCCCGTAGCCAACAGCCCAACCATACTGGCATGTGCCTTAGACATTTGTTGATTGAATACTATATGTTGTCCTGGAGGCTTGTATACAAACAGGAAAAAATTTAGAAATATGTTGTTATCACAGCAAGTGAAAGGCTTGGTTAAGAAATGAAGTATTTAGTAAAAAAAAAAAGGTTATTATGGGTCTGCCATCTATCAGGTTAAAAGTCTAGGCAAGGCATGCATTTTGTTTACACACAAATACATTATTGATTTCTAGCAGTTCATTCATTTACATAAAAAATCTGTATCTAAATAGGATCTTCAGTTTTAAGCCATATGTACGAAGAGCTTGACAGACTAAATAGTATTTAAAAGCGTATTCCTTACATACGGCAAAATGGAAAATATTGAAGTTCTGCACTGCAGAAAACAGAAGATTTTTAACAATGCATAGGAAAACGCATCTGTTAGATTTTACCTGTTCTCGAGGCACCAGAGCTGCACACTTGAAATGCATCTCCTTTCAACAGCTTTGTAGATTTTGTACCATAATATCACTTCAGACATTTGTTTGAAGGCAAACAGCAACTCTGTTTTAGAAGCAAAGCCATTTAAATCCCATCCAGTCCCAGATTTTTGCATCCAATTCCTACTGCGATGCCTACAAGTTTCCCTGGTACAGAACAACACAATGCTGCTCTACAGACAGACATGTACAGAAAACTTTAAGAAAATGTTCTAAGGTAAACAAATGAGGTTAAAGAGAACAGCAATAGAGACACCCTCAAGATTTATTTATTCAAAACAATAGTTTATCATCTGTTCCTACTTCTGAGCCACATATGTGCACACTCCAGAGCGAGCAGAGGGGACGGCAAAACACAGTTGCTGCAGTTTGCTCTTGGCTTCCAGGAGACCTCGGAAGTTTCCATCCTGGAGACAGCACAAACACAATCACAGAGAGGTGCCAGGTTCAGAGCTGAGGTCTCCTCACTACTGACTTATTCTTGGCCCCTTCCTCTCCTGGCTTTTATTAATCTGAGGGTTCCTAAATTTAAGCTTTGAAACTTCGTTTCAGTGAATGTAATGCAATTTTTCTCTTTCTCCTATTGCTCTACCTTTTAAAATCTTTTGTAAATATGCTACAAGACACCAAAATGAGTGTGGCACAGACAGCCTGCCTTTGGAATACACTGGCATGGACCCTTGTGACAAGGGTCTGTATCAGACTAAAATAAATATCGCTGGGAACAAGCACTGGGTAGGCACTCATTTTAAACTGGAATGAGGAAAGTTGCTAAGAAAAGGAGCAGAAATAAAGGAAAAATTCAAAATCAGAGTGGGAGATCCAAGAGCGTGCAGCCTTTCTGAAATTAAGCTACATTTGCAGACATCTGAAAAGTCTTAGCAAAACAAATGTCCCCCAGAACCTGGAAAAGCTGTCCTTTGGTAACCCAACTATGCCACCAGCAGCTCATTCCAAACAGCTGAAGAAGCGAGCTCCACTGCAGAAATGAAGCAGCTGTTTACCTGCAATGAAAGGCAAAGCTGTCGTTTTGATCTATGAAAGAGAGTGGCTGAGAGGAACAGATTGTGTTAGAGCTGGGAGAAACCCTCAGCTAACTCACTCTCACTCACATCCTGTGTCAGCTGAGCTCGAGCAACTCCAGTGCAATGGGAATGTACAAATGTGAGTGGCACCTAGATATTAGTCAGAACTCCACACTGTCTCACTTTACCCTCCTAGGAAGAGAAAGAAACACTCACTACTCAGAGAGAAAGAAGCTGACCCCATTCGAGGACCTTCAGGTCCATCCCTGCAAGATTCCTCAAGCGAATCAAGAAAACCTTTATGGATACTTTACCAGTATTGATCTCGAGATCAGCTGCCTTAGATAATAATGCCGTGTCTGTACCAGAGCCAGAGATGTGCAGTGAGAAAAAGACACAGGAGTTCATTCACACAGAGCCATTGTAAAGCTTGGATACGGAGGAATAAAATAAAACTGAAACTCTCACAGTAACCTGCCATAAATAAACATTCACAGGGTTCTAGGGCCGTTGTATGCCACAAAACTATCATTAATTTCAAGCACACCACTCTGTTCAGGGCCACTTAAGTCCCTACTACTGACATGCCTTATATTCTTTCAAATATTTAAATACTGTGATTTTAAAACAAATCCATTGAATTTCACTGGAATTTGGGCACTGGTATTCTTTAATCTGCTTTCAATGTATCAGTCATAGCTCCTTAATATTTAAACATTTTCTGTCATTTATTAACTGCAGAAATATTTAGATATAACAGAAAAAAAAAAAAAAAAAAAAAAAAAAAAGAAGAAAGATAGAGACAAAAGCCATCCAGCAGGTTTGAGATGAGATGACCACACAGGCCCGTGTGTAAGAGCAAGCACACAAGTTCAAGTTCCTGTTTAGGACTGATCATATTATCGACTTTGGAAGGATTTACAGGTCTCAGCTGCTCGTGTTTCTATACCACACTACATTACATTTATGTGTACCATTGCCCTCTACAGGATGGAATTCGGGATTTATGTAAGTGTTGCAGTTATTTTGCTTTCTAGGAGCTCACAAAGCAGCACATATTTAATTCCAGAGGTGGAAGACTGTAATTTTATCACAGAAGGTTCTAGATTGCAGATGAGATAAAATATTCTGTGATATAAAGAACCAACCATGAATACAGAGTACTGTGTACCCTGTGTACTGATCAGCTGTACCAATACGTACAAAATCATATTCAGAATCATCCCTTCAAAGCAGAAATGTGGTTGTAAATACAAATGCAGAAAGCACCTTTACCTCCCAATAATGGCTTTCTTTCTATAATCAGTATTTTATACAGGACATGTGCAGTAACACTTTTGAATGTCTAGGTTATTAAAAATATATCCCATTTTTAAAATGTGAAATGTAAAAAGCATTTAAAATAGACAAGAAGAACCCTGCAAATTCTCATCTGGCATTCTGAGAGCACAGTTCTATCATTTTATTTTATCATTATTTACATTTACAAAGCCACAGCAGCAATTCTGGTTAGGGAAAAAGAAGATGGTAAACTTTTACATGATATTACTTACACAATAAGCCTATATTTTCACAGAAAATCTGGCCTCTGGGCACACTTAGAATACTGGAAAAGGTCCATGGTGTAAACAAAACCCGAGGTATGTTTATAAGTACAAATGGACACCGGATGAGATCTCAGTAGAGCAAGTGAGAAATTTGGGGACTAATTTAAAAAAGGGCAGAATTCCCATCTGAAATTTCAATCTTCACAAAGTACTTATCTGTGAACTTTAAAGTGCACAAAAATGAGTTTCAGCAGAAACACTGAGATCATCGCAATTTCTGCCATTATTGGAACTATCACGTCTCCAGTTTCATGTAATTTTCAGATTTTAGATTAAATCAGTGGATTTTTATACAGACAGACCAAGAGGCCACTGCTTCAGATTAGTTTTTAACAAGGTTCCCTTCATTTAGAAATTAAACTTCATTGTGTAAACCTCATACATAAAAAAATATTGAATGGATACAGGTAGGCCTTCTAAAACAGGATGAGATATCCTTAGGAAGGTTTTTACCTGTGTTAGCTGTAAATAGAACTTCTAAGATTATTATTCGTCTTCCTTTTTGTTAATTACAGGAAAGGAGAAATATTCTTTGTGGAAAGAAAAGTTCTTTTAAAATGACATTTAGAGAAGCATTGAACAAGACATTAATAACAAACTGAAAGGATAAGCAGAATGGAAGTCTGAAAAATTCTATATTTGTATTATACAGGCATTGTTTTCATTCTTGGCACCTTATTTTTCATGTACATAAAGAGAACACAAGCTACAGCAGGGTGAGACAAAGATCAATGCTGAATGTATTACTTGGCATTGGTCAGACTCAGTTTAATAAGAAAAAAATTGATCCATTAAGCTAAACCTAATTCTTGGCCGAAAATGGTTGAAATCTCTTCTTTATACTGCTAGCTTCATAAAGACCTATAATATTCAGAAGAAACAACTCAGAGCTGAATTTAATAAGATTAAATGTATTGCAAATTTACTTAACAAGAATCTATCAAGTTGTTAATGATTACTATTAATATCAAACAATTTTTGTATAGAATTTTTTATTAGAGTGGTTGTAAAATACAGCCGTGTGAAATGCAATATATAAAGGGGGTTAGGTAATTTGTAACAGCTACAATTGCAGCACCAAAACCTTAACCTATAAGATATAGTAATTTATTTTATCAATCCAGTTTCTCATACAAGTGCAATTCAATTTGTAAAGTATTTAAGTGCCAGTCATTAACACTGTATAGCAAAGTGCAGATGGACAGCATCTACTATATGTGATTGTGTTATTCTATGTGAAGAGACTGCAAAATAAATTACTTTTCCTGTCAGCAAGGCTGGAGCCCTATTGTTAAAGCACAACTTCAGCTTTCTGTGACCTGCTCTCCAAAGCGGCGTTTCCCGGCTCCGAGAGCTCGGAGCAGCCCGGGTGCTGCGGGGCTGCCCCTCCCTCTGCACTCTGCCTGCGAAGCACAGCAGCAGCTCCAGCGCCGTCCCAAAGCCGCTGCCAGGGCCCGGCCTGCAGCACGGCAGCGCCGGCATGCACCAGCGAGCAAACCCCACCGTGGGAAGGCATCGAAGAGGAAGAGCAGGGATTCTGCCTCACCCAGGATGGCAGCAGAAGAGGACAGACCTGCAATCTGTTCGGCAGTGGTTACAATCCAGTTACAGTTTTAATTAAGATGACAATGTGGCAAAAACACAGGCACACAAAAAGCAAAGCTCTGAATTCAGCGAAGAGAATTACTGAAACAGTGGGTGAGAGTGGATGGAAAACAGCTCTGGAGGAAAAGACAGAGAAGGAAATGGAAAGTACTGAAAGTCAATTATTACATGCCCAAAGGTGAGATATGCTGTCTGGCATCAAAACCTTGTGTGCTAAAATATATATTGAGAATGAAGAGAAAAAGGAAAGAAAATTAATTTATGAAAAAGGCATATTTAAGGTGCAAAAATAAAGATAGGGAAGACAACTAGAAAGATTACAGCCTGGAATTAAGAGACTGACAGGCCGATAAAGAAAGCAAAGGGGGAAAATGAAAGGAAAAGTTCACATAAGGTGAGGAAATTGTAAATAAAGATTTTTTTTTCTTTTCAAGCACATAAAGAGCATAAGGTCACTGAGAGAAACAGAAGCACGCCTATGAAATGGCAAATGGCAGTTTACTAACAGGAAGGAGAGACTGCTTAAAAATGAACTCTCTATTTTATTGTACATAAAACAAGGTTGGGACTGATGACAGGATCAGACATAAATTTCCTGGGGGAGGAAGAATAAACACCAAAGAAAATCAGTAACATACCAGAAACAGCTCATCAAGAAATTAGAAAGTCTGAGGGTTGACATAACTCCAGGAATAGACAGAATTAATTCCAAGCTCAGAAAGATATGTCAGAAGAGATAGAGAAATCATTAGCAGATATATTTAACACCTGGTCAGAATATGAACTGGACTCAGGAGAGGTTAGTGATAACTACGATCTAGAAAATGCAAACCCCTGACTTCACAGCCATGTCAGACTCTTCAAACATTATTATTTCAAGAAACAATACCATTAGGAGCTGGTACAGCTGCAAGAGAAACTGCTGGCACAGCTCACCAAAGGGATATCAAGCCTAAAGATGCCCTCAGCACTTTTAAAAGAAGAATTACAAGTTACTGATCACAATGGAGTATATAGCACAGATTCCACACTCTCTAGAAAAGCCTGTGCTACATTAATACACAGAAAACTCATCTACAAGGTCAGGAAGGGAACGATCAGTAAGGTGACAGGGTATGTTACAAAGAGAAAAACTGGTCAGCTCATCAATGACAATAAAGGGAATGAAATTCAGACTGACTGAAGTACACTCAGAGAGACTGAAAACCTGGCAGAGCAGAAGTGCAGACAGATTCATTCAGTGTAGACAAATTTATGATAATAAAACTAACAGCAAATAACAAGCGAAGGGGCTCTACCCTTGGAAGGTGTTAAGTTCAGATCTCTCACATCGATGTACTTCATTAATTTCATATTTTTCATTATCTGTCCATGACGACACAGAGATGTCCACAAGAAGTTAAAGCTAATACAGAATCTAAAAATAGGTTAACATTTTTAAAAAAGCTTTCTAATTCACTTTTCCAAGAACTGTATCTCTCATCGGCCTGTTAATTTACTCAATTTCAGCAGATGCTTCTAAAATCCCTCTCCAGACTTTTAAAATCTTGAGTACCCGAGATAGCAGCATTTCATCTGCAAATTCTGTTCAAAGTTCACCTGATTTTAAACCTTGACACTGAATAGCATGAGCACTAATCCAGTTCAACCAATGCCCATCATTGGTATAAGCCTCAACTTTATCACTTTAGCCACAATTTTTGGACAGTCTTGAACATTTCAGTAGATTAGAGCTTAGACAGATTCTATTTTTCTTTTAAATAATACATGTTGAATTATACAAATCACAAACTACTTGCAATGGAATGCTCTTTTAAATCAGGCACATTTTTTTAACTTCCAATTTTCCAGCACAGTAGCTGGTTTTAAAGGGAAGTTATATTAAATGATTACAAACATATTAGCTGCATGCAGTGGAATAGGGCAGAAACTGCTACAGAAGTGAGAAACTGAAAGTTAAAAAGGAAACATAGCACAAGCAAAAGAACAGGGAAGATGATTTCTAAATTTCACCAGCCCTTTTACAACACAGAGTTTTAACAGTCACTTTTACAGAGCAGGTGGGCAGGTAACATCTTCAGAACAAAATGGGGTGAGTGAAAAAACACACTTATATATTTAATCCACATATGGTTACTGTCGATCTAGAAAATAATCCCTTCAACTAAACATTAGTTTACCTAACTCCAAGCCTTGAGATATAAATTCTCTTATACCTGTGAGATGATGTGTTTTCTCTTTTATCCCCATTTTGTTTTTTCTACTGTCTGCTTTATACGTTCCTCCCTAATCAGCCACAGCTGCCATTGGCCTCAAGGCAGGATGTCATTCAGTGCTATTACAAGTATTGCTTTGAAGCAGAAGGATGAAGATGGAATTCATACCTGTTTGGTTGTTAATTCTTAAAGAGGTTTGCCATAAATTCCTTTAGAAAAGCAAAAACTAGATATGCAAAACTAAAAAAAAAAAACAACTAAAAATATATAAAATGGGTGACATTCAAAAGTACTCAGTTGGCCTAATTCTATTAAAAGGTTGACTTCAACAGATGCAGAGTTAGGCCAGCACTGAGCACAGGAATAATCACTCCATACAGAATGAACTCGGATCAATGCAGGTTTATTTTTCATGACTTAACAGCTTGTGGAAGGAGCACATTGACAGCTCTCTGTTTCTCTACACAGCAGGTCTCATGATGAACCAATGCAGCACCAGCTTCCTGATGAAATCAAAGCATCTCACACCTATCCTTTAGAAGTGAGGAGACTTTTCTCCATACCTGTCCAGCCAGAGGAGAAAGCTAACAAAGTGGATATGAAAAACGGGGAGTTTTGTGATGATCACCTTTCAAACAGACTGATCACATCAGACATGGTATGGCCAGCTGACAGTCACAGCTTTTAACCAGGACTGAGATGGAATGAAATGAAGTTATATCACTGGTTTCTGGAAAACTTTTAGTATTCAGTACCAAATTCTCAGAGTGGGACAGTGATTGAAAATCTTCAGGGAGAAAAAACAAACCACAGTAAGAAAACCCACAGAGACCCCTGATGACGACATCTGTGATTTCTGTCATGTCCATGATGTTTCACTTACTACAGTTTTTATGGACTGATTTAGTCTTGATAGGTGGAAAACAAAAAGGAGAGCCCCAAATCGAGTATTTATCACCCACCCTTTGTCTTTTCAAATGAAGCTGTTAGAGCATACCAGAAAAAGGTCCTGGGAAGTGTCAGTGACAGAACACGTTTGCAGTGTTTGGAGGTGGGGGATTGGGGAAATTGTTAGTTAAAAGGACCAAATGAGGGAAAAATGAAAAGAGAGAAATTATGGTAGCGCTAATAATATGCCTGTTATACAGTGAATGCTCTTGCATTTACTCCATTTGAAATCTGGTACATGTTATTGTCTATTTTGCTTTTTAATTTTCAGCATGGTCTCCTTCAGTGGTGCTCGTGTTGAACTCGGGAGTTCCTTGTTTCAAATTGTAGTGGAAACCTCATTTTGAACAATTTAGTCAGGCAATGAAGGAAAGCTGGAGGTAGTCAGGCAGCAGAAGTTCCTGCTATACCTTAGCATGCTGTCCTGATTATAGTGCTATTATAGTTTGCTGTTCATAGAAATCAAGGAATTTATGAATCATTAAAAGGGGCAGGCGATAGAGAAGCTATTATAATAGCACTCAGAAATATTACAAAACTATCACAAAAGCTACAGTGTTAATGCCATTGACTTAATATAAATGTATTTGTGAAATTATGTGATAGGTGAGGATGTGGAAATGCCAAATTTTCAACCTCAAACCAGTCACTGTCACGTGCACACTTTTGATGTATGGCTACATTTGTACAAAACTGGTTTAGGGGTATAAACAAAATGCACCAGAGGTCATTACAAGTGCATAGTGGTTGTGCAAAGACCCTGGGCTGCAGCTTGTGAAAACACAGGCTTGGGAATATTAACAGACTTTATACTAAGGTCCTCATTTCCTTATCTTTTGTTCAGAATTGCCCAGTGTGGTATAAGTATATTAGGTGCCAGACATACCAGCCCCTAATGACACCAGTGGCCAATTCCATGTGCTCTCCATCACTGAAAACAAGACTTCCTACCTTATTTTTCTCATTCAACAATGCATCCATAGAACAGCAGTGCAGCATTTTTCTTTGAGTGTGTAAATATCATTTATTCAAAAGACAGCATAGAAACATTTGTGGAAAATCCTTATTTTGGTTATGTGAAGATACAATTTTTAAAAGTCTGACTTTCTGAACTTCAAATGTGTCTCCTGGAAATCTGAGCTACTCGTACTTAACATGCACTGCTACCACCATCAAAGGCTGCTATGTTGGTATTGATACTATTATTTTAATGCAATAACCAAAAACTTACCAAGACCAAACACTGAACTGTTTAAGGACTATAATTTCAGGAAGTTATTCAGCTGGATTTTAAAAGTGCACATCCTTTGAACAAAAGCAGTAGATGATGAACGAGATTTAAGACCTTTCTTACACACTAATAGACTTTGTTATATCCAAAAATTTGCTGATTTTTTTTTCCTGGTCTTTCTTACACCTATGATTTTAATTGACTGTTTCATTGACTCAATGGGGCAAAACCAGAGTTATTCTGCTCTGCTGCTATGGCAAGTTCTCAGCCATGGTCATTTTGCCTCATAGGACTCTCAGTGCTCCTAAATCAGCCCTTACCTCATCCCTCTGCTCCTATGTTCCCAACATCCTTTAAAGCAAAGGCTCCAGACTCCAGGCAAGAGAAACCAGATGAAGTGCACTAACTACAGCCCAATTCCCCTTTCTCCTCCTTGAACTAGAGAGGCCTGGCAGTTCTCTGAGGGGATCAGGTTTGCAGGCCATTAGCACAGCTGGCAGAGCCTGCACAACACCTCCCCACCCAGCTCTCACTTTAGAGCAGCAGCCAAGCCTTCCTTGCTTTGATGGCCACTAGAACACAACAAGGCCAGCATCTCACCTTTTCTTGATAAATGCATGGAGGAAAATAGGCAAAATTCCTCACCTCTGTGTTACTTATATTACCTCCTTCCTAGGGCACCTTGGGAAGGTCCTTTTGTTTCTCCAAGTTCCAATCCATCCACCTGCAATACAGGCCTTCCTGCCTGACTGTGTTGTAGAAGAGGTACAGTCACTTCAATACTGTATTCACAGATTCTTCAATGTAATAAATTATAAAGGACCAAGAAAAAAATATTTAAACGCTGCTTCTGTTCCTTGCAGTGTTCCTCTGCAGCATCAAATGCAAAATATTGGTCTGTATAGAAAAGACACTGCTGGCATTCAGACCTTAAGGACAGCAAAGAAACTGTGGGAAGTGTGTGGAAGGAGGTGTTCTCTACCTGAGAGGAGTCACTTAATCCCTGACAAATCCCCAGTAACAGTAAGCTGTAGTTTTACTCTTCATCCTAATAGCTGGGATAGAGGAATTTATACATATAGGTTTTCACAATGTTTTGTCTCAGAAATATTTATCATTCTAAGAGGCAATAGATGACATTCCATAATGCTACCTCTTACTGTAGTTAACACTGCAGGGAAGAAATCTGTCTCTGTCCTCAAGTTCCATTATAATAAAAAAAGCAATAAAAGAAAACTAACAAGTGCATATAAAGTAAATAACTATTTCTGACAAATATATATTTGTCATCATAGCTGCCAAGTGATGTAATCACTTGCTCTTCCATCACAATTGAGGACCACCACACACCAGTAATAGTAACAGTTTATTTTTATACAGCACATCACATTTTAATCTGAAAGCTCTCTGCTGAATAAGGGCAAGGTGGTGAAGGACACAGCCAAAAGCTGTCCTACAGCAACCTACAAAAGAGAGCCAGGAATCCAGTGCAAAAAACTGACCAAGCCTGAGATTTCAGTCTGGCTGGGTAATCTGTTCCAGCATTCGACCAGCCTCCCCCCGTGATAAATTGTTCCTAAAACCTAATCAGAGTTTTCTCTATTGCAGCCCGTGCCCATTGCCTCTTCCCCTTTCACTGAGCACCTCTGAGGACAGTCTGGATCTGTCTCCTTAAAATGACACATCTTCTTCTATCACATATAGGAAGACAGAAATAAAGTCCCACTTCAGCCTCAAACGTAATTTTTCAAGAACATTCCAAAATACCATGTGAGACAACTTACTCTACTAAATTTATGTATCTCTAAAGGAGAAAGTGTTGTCAATCCAACTGGGATTTTAACTTTTCCTAGAAACACTTCAGAAAGAATTACTCATTGATAATTGATGAATTTCAATTACTTCTGACAATCAACAAAATTACAAGTGCAAAGTCCTGCTTATTGACAAATAAAATGTGCTGGAATCTGCCTGCCTTCTTCATGTAATATTCCCTGTGCTGGCTCCTCAGTGGGATTTTTCACAATAAAACAAGCTGGTTTGTGCCCAAAATGCATGTGATAATAAAGCTTTCCCTTATAAAGCTTATATTGTGCAACACATCTTGTTTATTTGTGTAAACTTCTGTTATGCACTTGTGGATGGCTCCAACCTAAGGTCAGAATTCTTAGAGGACTGCAACAGTTCCATGAACACAAAATCCTTCCTTAGCAATAAAATGTCCCAGGACTCCTGGTGGGTGCTGTCCCTGCAAGGATGGATGCCATGCAAATCCAAAGGGCTGGACAAGGGAAAGCTCTCAACATTCACCTGGTGAAAAGCTGCAGATCCACAAAACCTTCAAAGAATGTGAGTAACTCAAAGGCACAGGCTGCACATGGAAAAGATGACAGCTCCTGTATGTTAGCTGAAGTGGAAAGCTTGGAAATGCTACGAACCCAGCAAACATTGATGTGTGTATGTTTTAATGGAAAACTGAGTAGAAAAATGACACAGCAACTGACCTTGACAGTTTTGCAAGGGATAGTGCTTCCATGAAGAGCACTGGTTATACCCACTGAGTGCCACAGGGCTGACCAACAGCAGACAGAGGTCCTCTAATTTTTATTTCTCAAAATGCAAGAATTTGTTGTGGAGAATGCAAAACTGAAGTTGCTTTTAAATGTAAACCACCTAAATATGATTCCCACATAACCTGAAGCTATTTGGATTTTTAGTTCTCTAATCCCACACATCCTTTGTTTTCATTTGCAGGTTTCAAAGACTGGCCAGTCAGGTAATGCAATTTACTGTTTTACACAGGTGAAAACTACCATGGAAGAGATAAGAATTAGGCTCCTGCTATTTAATAATTCCTTCTACCACCTTTGTAATTTTAACAAAGGATTAATACTGATATTGACTTCTCCTTTGGTCTTTAACCAAAGAGCCAAATGTGTGCACTGGAACAACATCTGGGAGGGCCTACATGCAAAACCAGCAGAAATGTATCTTGTTGAGGATTTTCTTTCCCTGTGAGACACAATTTCTGCATATTTCACTTGACAAAAAGTCGTCTTTATTTCTGACCAGATATTTCTTTACCCAATTTGATGCTGCAATGCTCATTGTGAAGGAAAGACAAAACCTTCAGCCCTTTACCTGGTGCTTTTAGTCAAAATGTGTGACCAGCAATTGAACACCCTTCAAACCTTCGTTAAAAAGTACCTGCATATTTCATCACGTTTATGGCAAGGCTTAAATGGGGCTCCCGACAGCTCAGATTCTCTTAACTCCAATGTTTTAATGAAACCAACAGTGGGGATCAAAGGTTTCTCTCATACTCTGTTTCCTTACTAAATGCATAAGGTCCGGCTGAGCTAAATGTCACATTCTGACTTGCTTGATTTAGCCCTGCTATTTAGTAGTAATTATGGACAGAAGTCTCATTTAGGTGTATTGATCCAGTCTTTAACATGAGGAATAAATTCAGCAGCTGAGCTATGGAAAACACTGGATGAATTCTCAATTCATGGCTCTCCACAAAGAACAAAGGAGCAGCAACGCATTTGCTGTAGCACCAATTCTCACACACGTATGTCTGGAGTTAAACACGCTAAAAAAAGCTTCTCCTCGGGGAGAAGCCACAGCACGAGCAACAAAAAACCTGTGGCCATCACTAAAGGCATGGAAGAGGAAGGTTCCAATCCTGCCTCCCTGGAAGGCAGTATCCCAACTCAGGAAAGCATTTAATCATATGTTTCGGTCCATCAGAATTCATGAGAGTCCTTAAGTATGTGCTTATTTTTAAAAGATGCTTAAGTGCCATTGATTTCAAGTACATGTGTAAGTGCTGTCCTCAATATAAATGATTTCTGGAACCAGGGTTGATGGGAGTTTTATCACTGATTTTAATAAGAGCCGAACAGGAACTGAAGATTTTAAGAATCCCAAATGCTTATCCAAATTGTATGTCTACATGACAATAAGGGAAGTATAATCATGGAATGTTGCATATTTATATTTCTGCTACCTAAGTAAAGAAATTCTGAAATTAATGAAAAATCCTAAGCTACTCATGCTAACAATAGACATTTACCACAAAGGGATAAGAACTTCCCTATCTCTGTATCACCCTAAATTTTAAACTTTACACATGTTTTACTCTTTTAAAGGTTTGTGGAGGGTTTTTTAAAGACTAACAATACAATTTTCTGGTTAAATATACTTATTTTTTAAGTTATAAAAAAATCCATAATATAATTCTATGGGAGTTACCATAATAGACTGTAACAGCTGCTATGGTCTATTGTGTAAATAAGTAATTACAGAATTTACAGACTATCATGTAAATATGTAATTATGGACTTTTTAAAATGTGCATTATTTCCTCGATAGTCTATCGTTTAAATATGTAATTATGGACTTTAAAACATGTATTATTTACTCAGACTGCAACAGCTCCTTGGGACAGAGCTGTTCTGGCCTATTGGGTAAACATATAATTAGGGAAATTTTAAAAATATGTATTATTTATTTGCCAGTGCTGTTGTCAATACATCATGGCAGCCATTTGGAAGTGGGCATCATATAGGCAATATTCTGTCAAGTTTTTATTACTCACTTAAAGTAATTCTCTGCATGTCCTGGTTTGGTCCACAGAAGAAACACTCCCAAGTACGTGCTCTGGTGGAGTTTAATCCCAGAGGAATCCAGCTGTGGCTCTGGGAGACCACTGCACAATGAGAATCCCAGGGCTGGAAGGGGACCTGCTCCCTGCAAACATTATTCTTCATCTCAACTACAGCATCAAGGTAGGAACTAGGAACACCCACAGAACACAATCCATGGTGCCACTTGCATCCTGATTTCTGTGCATCTTAAGCAGGAGACAGGTTGGAGCAAGCAGTTCTGCAATTTATGAAGTGTGGCATTTTTGTAATATACAGAACTATGAATTCCATAAATGTTTCCTATGACAAGAAAATATTCTTCAAAGTGGTGGGAGAAACTTATTAAGGGGGTTTCACTCATCCAAGATGGAACTTCAAAGACATTATTATTCTGAAAAAGGGGTAATTACCATTACCATTAAATATTTATGTTTCTAAATTACCCATAGGCCCCAATCAGAAACGAATTCTAGGTTCTCTGCAAACATTTATGAATATCCCAACCTCAAAGACTTCAAAATTTAAGAAATATTTTCGAATATATTATACTCTATAGAATGCTTTTTAGAAGCAAAACGAATGTGGTCTTAGGCCAAAATGTATGCACTGAGTTTATGATCTGCTGTGTCTGCATGTATTTACCAATAATTCTAACGTTTAGGCATGATTTCCCTAATAGACCACAGCAAAAAGCAGAACCAGAATAACTTCTTCTTGTAAATATATAGGACAGTTATGCAGCACGGGACTGTGTTACACTAGGAACAATTCTATCCTTACATTGGAAATAGAAGTGGAATTGTCATTTACCTAAAATTATCTCCTCACCTAGAAAAGGAGAGAGAAGAAAGATAAAACTCAGAAAAGAAAAATATATTTTAAAGATAAGGAATATTGCCATAGTAAGATATATTTATTATTCATTTTTACTGATGTCACTTTCTCCCTGGTCTCCAAGCCTCTCTAAGAACTGAAACTAAACAGAAAACAGTAAGAGTACTGAAAAAGCCAAAGTCAGTCCAATCCTGATGAAAAATGGCAGGGCATTGGCTGGAGTTACACTGAGTCCAGCAAAGGCAGCTCAACCCTTTGGGATGGATCTGGACTAACCAGTGCGAGGCTGGAACTTGACCTCTGAGGAGCAGGGGAAGAACCTGGGAATGCTTAGGCCTGGGAGGGGATGACTGGCAGGGACACAGTGAAGTTCTCCAGATACATGAGAAGACAGAGAGGAGTGAACAGACTCCTCTTTATGTCCAATTTAGATAGAACCAGTGGTAATTAAATTGTATATGCCAAGGAAGATTTAGGTCAATGGGGTACCCAGGACGACTGCAAAATCTTTGTGGTTTCTAAAAATGGAGTGAACAAACTTCCACCAGTAATGGTGCAGTTATCCCACCTTTGAGAAAGGAAGACAGACACTCTCCACATCCTTTCCTGGTGGTTTCCAGGGGCTTTTTGCTCCAGAACTGACCACAAGCCGTAGACTCAGCCTTATGTCTAAAAAGCCAATGAAACCCACTGAAACTTTAACAAGAAAGTAGTTTAAAAAAAAAAAAAAAGAGAAAAAAAAAAAAAGGAAAAGCTGAATCATATAGATCTTCAATACAGTCTAAATAATGTGTATTTCAAGATCCTATTTCATATCAGTTCTCCTGAACAAGAATGACCTGCCCCCACCCAGAATCTGTCAGCCCATACTAAAAGACAGCTCTGAGAAAAGGCCAGATTGCACCAGGTTGTTTTGAACTGTGAGAAGGGGATGTGTAGGAAGACACTTTCTTATCTCCATATATGTACCATGAACATATATGTTATTTTCCACTTTAAAAAGGTCACAGTTTATTCCAGAAAGGTAGAAAAGACTTTTTTCATCCCAATCTATCATTGACTTAGCAAGAGAGAAAAGGTGGCAAGAAAGTGTACGGGAGAAAGGAACAACAGCCTGAACAAGTGATAAATGTGGGTGTTGTCACAACGAGAACCAACAATCCACATCTGGAACACAGAAGTTGTGAAATCTCCAGCCATGACGAGGATTTTCAGCTTTCTGTGATAAGTTCCAGTGACCATGGATTTTCTGTAATAACGAGCCTGGCTTTCTAACAGTAGTTGGAAATTGTGGTTCTCAGGGCACTTCATCACCTGTGTAAAACAGGTAAGCTCCGTAGGAAGAGTCTCTGAAGGCTTGGAACCAAACACTGGGATTTCCTTGCAGAACCTGGGAATGTGCCATAGTCCTCACTCTTCTGAGCTGTTTATTCTGGAGCTCAGCCTGCATTTGCAAGGTCATGCCGGATACTACTCGTCACACTGTGCTGCCTATGCGTGAAATCCTCATTTTTAGCAAAGCTCACAAATATATTTTCATGTCATAGCACCTTAACGTCCAGGGATGGTTGGAGCATGCCAAAGCAAGGGGGGCTGCTCCACACACTCTGCCTTAGTGTGGCAGAACAAGGCCAAGTGGGAAGTTGTCAGCTGGAGACTGGAAATCTTATGGGAGGGTTTCTGGAACTAGGTGGGGGGGGAATACAGACCTTGCCTTGTGTGTTTGCAATTAGTTATGTGGGAAGTAGACCTACCAAAATGGGAAGCAGTGTCCATTTTGTAGCAGTAATTATTATTGTGAAGCCATTTTCAAGGTGGGATTATGGGCACTAAACCGCTGGGACAGGCTGTGCTGCCCATGCGTTAAATCCTCATTTTGTGCAGACTTAATGAAAAAGATAGTTTCTTCTAATATGTTCTGTCTTGTCAGTTGCTCCTACACAGCAGTATTGGGATGCTTTCTTTGTGCTTAATACATGCAGTGATAATTTTTTCACATGCTCTTTCTGTAAACGTTCCAGCACAAAACATTCTGTTAAACTGGAATTAAGGTTGTAAATATGCATTAATAAGTTAGAGCAAATTCTGTACTAATTGCCTGCCCACACAACCTCACTGCCATAGATGGAGAAAAAGCTGCTGAAGAACATGGCAAGCTGGGTTCTCATCCCAGAAATGTTATTCTACCTCCACATACAGGGGTCTGACAGACAATCAAATCCCGTGCTGAAGTTTATAAGAAACACACGCTTGAGTATCAGGAATGCAAGATTGCACTCCCACTTTAAAAACATAAAGGACAGGATTGCAAAAGCACTTGTCAGTGGCCTAAATCTGCTCTCCTTGGAGTAAATGGCATTTTCACCACTGGCAGTAGAACTAAGCCAGTAATCCCTCCTTTTGGAAACCATATCCTGGGAGACTTGAATTAAACAAATCCTATCCTTTGTGATTCGAATTAAACAAAACAGTTTGGGTTTCTTTTGTTCCCTCTGCTAATGTCTTTGTACAGTCTCATCAGCCTTTTACCTACAGTTACATCACAGGATGAACCACACACCAGAGTGATCCCAAATTTACTTGCTGTTCCAGCCACATAAAATACATTCTACTGTCAAAATTCTCTGCTAATTCCTTCAGGAATCAGTCAGTATTATTTTCCTTCTTAACTCTGACAGATCTGTCCATTTCCATGGCTGAAATTATTTTTTTTTTCCTTTTCATAAGATCATATTTTATCGCCAACATATTAGGAGGGAGAAGAGTAACAGAGAGCAGGAAAATCAGATAATAATTAACAGAAAATTAAATAATGGTAATTAATAATGATACCTTTCTCAGTATGATAATACAAAAATTCACAATGGTGATGTGAAGCTTAGTTTATTCCTACCTGTAATTTACTTTGAGGTCTTAGAATAAAAGGTGCTTAGAATTGAAAAATATCATTATTAGCATAAAAATGAGGTATGTTCTATTTATTTTGTGTAATAATTTAGCAGAATATATTATTACACAACTTTATACTGTAAGCACAAGGTCACACAGGATATGACTTGTCACACTGTGTTGCCTATGCATGAAATCCTCATTTTGTGCAGAGCTCTGAAATATATATTCATGTCAGAATATCTTACTGTCCAGCGACAGCCCCAGAGTTTCATTCTATTACATACTGGGGAAACAGATTCAGCATCATTTGAGAGGTCTCTTCTTCTCTCAATACCCGAATGAACTCTCATTAATCACAAACCTACAAACACTCACCATGAGAGAGCCAGCCCTGTACTGCTCTCCTCAGCCTGAGACATGATGATGCCCATTTCACCAGCATTGTTTTATCATTTCGGTGTGACTATCATGGTCAAACAGCCAAAACAGAGCAGTGATTTTACAGTTACTGGAAAACAGAACCTAACTTCACAATAAATGAATGAAATTGTTTCTAGGGATGGAATTTCTCTGGCACTGCCACTGTTGCACACACTGTGCAGACCTCAAGACACATAATGCACCCTTCTCCAAACTTCCACTCAGCCTAGGAGCACACACTGGAAGTTCAAGCTTTGCTTACACTGAGCACACTGATGGCTGCAGCTTGATAAACAGGAGACCCTGCAGAACTCTGTTAACCACCTAGCCATCAACTCATCATTGCCTTGCCCACCTTTAGATGTTTTTCTCCTCTAAACACTTTCCTACTGCAGAAACAGAAACAAAATAAAAAATTATTTCAATGCTACGTCGCAGGGCAGCCTTTTTTTTTTTTTTTTTGTTTCTTTTTTTTTAGCAGCCATAAAATTGTGATTTTTGTATAAACAGTTTTAAGTGGGACACTTTGCTCAACAAAATTCTTAAATCTAAGGCAATGTCAGTTTACATTAAGAAGAGAAATATTACCTTGGTCTTCAATAGCACAGTAGAAAGCAACAGCAGTTTATAGATCAGAGCAGATCACCAGTGTAGCCTCCAGACCAGAACAGCAGGTTTGACATGATACTCAAGCAAATAGCCAGAACAGAACAGCAATTAACAGTTAACAGGCCACTTAAATTAAGAGCTTTCCTTGAGAAAACAGCCTCAGACCTTCAGAGATTCTAGGAAGTAAAGTGGCAAAAGATCGAAGTGTATGGGGAATTTCCTCAATAGGCCTTTTATCCGCAGAATGTACAAACCCAGAAAAGCCGGGCTGAAATGTCGATGTAGGGGAATGTAGCTGCACAGAGGAGGGAATAACGAGAGGAAAGGAAACAAGAGATTTTGAGTAATGACCTTCTAAGCAATGGAAACGTAACTTTCTCCACTGATGTCTCCAGAGCCAAAATTTTGCATGGTTTGACATTTGGTGCTAACCTGTGTTTTGTAACCTTGTCATGCAACGTCTCACCACAACATTTGGTAATGGAAGACAGACATCAAGGGTTTGTAGCCAGCCACAGCCCTTGGTCAGACCACTGCTGTCCCCTTGGTGCCCCCACACTTAGGAAAGGGATGGATACACACACTGAGAATCAAAGCCCCAGCCCCTGAGTAAACACACCCAGCCGTGGTGCCCACAAGCACCTCCACCCATTTCTGTTTCACTCACTGTTTCGGTGCACCACCACCACTATGCTGATAGGAGCACAGGCTTCTCACCATCACACAAAACACGACAGTAAAACCCACTCCCACAGATGAGCATCAAAAGCAAATGTCTCAAACTCCCCGTCCCAAACCCCTTTACACCACTTCTTAACTCTACAATACAAACGCATTTTTCTTTGATTCATAAATTTGCCCTCCACAAACATTTTAAGTCAAACAGTTCAAAGAGTTAATAAAGACGTATCTTTTCTACTTTTCTCAGTCTCACATAGCTCAGTGCACTCTGAATTTGGGACATGTAGGAGCACAGCCTCAGAAATATTTGCAGGTTCAGCACTGTGACAGAAAAAGCCTGGAACCAGCCATGTGTCTTCCCCAGCCCCTACGTCCTGCTACCTCAGTAGTCATTTTGCCGGTCCTCCTGCTGCCAAGCCCTGGAAGCAATTCATGCGTCTCCCAGACATTCCGATATGGGGATAAGTGCGGTGTAACGGGACTCACAGCCAGTGAATTCGGGTCACAAAGCCAAGGGGAGGCCACTGCCCCTTAGCCACATCCAGGAGGGCAGAGGTGCCAAATTAGTTTTACAGCTTTCTAGCACTGAGATGTGTCTGGGGCCGGGGGACTTTTTGATGGACGCATGGGAGCAACACTTGCAGCCTGCTCGAAAGGGTCATTTCCACATTTCACAGCATCGGCCTATGGAGGGGGCGGCGGGGGGGGGGGGGGTAGTGTCAGATCAGCAGTCTGGGGGCTGGTGTTGGCAGGGGGAGGGACCCAGGCGCCTTTCTGACTCTGTCGGGAGGTGGGGGGTAGGACGTGGAACACAGTTCTGAGCAGCACCAAAAGCTAAACCCCTTCCTTGACTGAGAGAGGTGGGGAGCAAGAGGATTTTGGGGGATAAAATGTTAAGAGTGCAGATGTTTTAGGGCAAGATAGGGGTTGGTGCTCTTTGGGGGGTGAAGCTGATTGCAGACAAGGGCGTTTGGGAGCGAGGGAGACTGAAACAAAAGCATTGAGGGCAAGGATGTTTGGAAGTAAGGGCAAGGACCATTGAAGGTGAGGGTGTTGGAGGATGATGGCACTTGGGGGCTAAGAGCATTTGCAGAGTAAAAACATTTCAGGGAGAGGGCATTTGGGTCAAGGGTATTTGGCAGCTGGCACGTTCGGGCGTGGGCTGTTTTGGGGAGAGCGGTTCTGCGCTGCTGCCAGCTCCCAACCGCCTCCGCCGGTGCCCACGCTCGCTGTGCGCCGCGGCTCTCGGACACCGGGAGAAGGAGCCTCAGCAAGCCGCCCCCGTCCCCGTCCGCGCGTCTCCCCCCGCTGCCCGTTTGGGGGCCTCTGGCTCGCCCGGAGCGGAGCCCCGCGCTGGTGCGGGCGCGGCGGCGGAGCCCCCCCCGTTACCGGGCGGGCAGCTCTCGGCGCCCGGCGGGGCACGGCGGCGGCGGCGGGCGGGGGGCGCGGGGGGCGGCCGCGGGGGCGGAGCCGCCAGTCAGCGCCGGGCGCCGTGACCCCGGGGCGGGGACGGGCACGGGGACAGAGACGGGCACGGGGACAGGCGGCCCCCGGCCGGCGCGGCGGCGAGCGCAGCCCGTGTCCCCCCCGCGACACAGACACACACGGACACACACACACACACACACACACACACACGCATCGGGCGGGGGGAGCCGCTCGCCCCCGCCCCGGCGCCCGCCCGGGTCCGGCCGCCGCAAGCTCCGCACTTACCCGGGCCGCGGCGAGGTGTCGGCGGGCGGGCTCCGGCGAGCCGCGACTGCGGGGGGCCGGGGGGGGCCGCTTGGGTTTGGGGGGGGTTCCGTAATCCAAGAGGCTTTGGGCTGCCAAATGTAAACACTCCGCCATGATTTCTTTGTTTAGATAATTGAACCTGCCTCCCTCTCCCTCGCCGACTCTCGCTCGCTTTTATTTATTTATTTCCCCCCCTCCCGTCATCATCATCATCATCATTATGGCTTGTGTGGGGTGTTTTTCTTTTCTTTTTCTTTTTTCTTTTTTTTTTTTTTTAAGGGTCTATATTTACTAGCTGCATTTATCAACTGTTGGTTTTACAAATATTTATATATATAAATATATATATATTTATCTTTAAATATATGCCTGGGAGGGGGGCGGGGGGGCAGTGCGAGGCATGAAGGACAGGACGCTGTTCCCGCTGCTTTGGGGGTTGAGGTTCTTCCTCCTCTCTTGGCTGCCGGGCCGGCGGGGCCGGGGGCAGCGGCCGCATCACCTCCCGCAGCGCCCGGCGCTCCCAGGGAAAAGGCAGCGCTTCCAAAAGATCTGGGCAGGGGGGAGACAGGTGGAAACGTCCAGCCTTAAGTTTCTTCACTGCATTTCCTCAAAATTCAAGCTCGACTGGAAAACATGAATGTTATTATTATCTATTCTTACAATTATGCGGGAATTCCCTGTCGGGAAATAGGGGTTTATTATAGGAACTGTACAGGAAGTGCTGGCGTGACAATGTTCCACCTGCAGCCCTACTTTGGCAGCAAGTTTCTCTGTTTAGAAATACCAGTGTATTTCCTGTCAGTACTACTTGAAAAAAACCTCAACGCACTTCATCAATGTCCGTAAATCCCTTTCCATAGACCTATCAGCTCCCAACTTCCCGAGGCTCTGGTGGAAGTGCCTAGTGATGCAGGAGGTTGACTTGCAGTGCACCAAGCCTATCGGCTACTCAGGAAGGACCTGGTGCCCCAAAATTCCCAAAGGGTATTTGAGATATTTTAGGAAGCACATCTCTCAGGAATTGTGCCAAACACTCCAGAAATTCTCTATGGCTCGTATTTTGTTCCTTTTTGTATTAAGGAAGAGCACCGCCTCCTGATGTCTCCCTACTCAATCATTTCTAGGAGGTCCTCAAGTGCCACAGGATGTACAGCATTACCTTTGCTGCTCATTTGTATAAAGAGCAGTACAGCAAGGACAATCTAAAGAGTTGTTATACAGAAAATCAAGATTATTTACTCACCCAGTTACACAATAAAGAGGAAATTCTCCATGACAGCTACCAATCATCACATAGGTTCTCAATCCTTTTTGCCCTGAGCCTGTTGGCACAATATTGGTCACCATTCCCACAGCCAGCTGCCTCAGATCTGGACATACAATGACCATTCGTGCTTTATTGTACCTTAAATGTTGTGTCTGCCATGGGCAGAGATCCTTGTACCTAAATACTGTGTGTGCCACAGGCAGAGGTCCCTTTACCTTAAATCTTGTGTCTGCCATGGGCAGAGTCCACTCTCTGCAAGGGGATCACCAGTTTGGACCCCAAACCTTCTCTAAGTCTCACTAATCCCTTGTAAAGCCATTCTTAATTGTTGGGATAAGGAGCTCTGTATGTACAGTGAGCACAGAAAAAAAAAAAAAAAAAAAAAAAAAAAAAAAAAAAGTATACATATGTATTACACTGCCAGTCTGTAGGAATCCAGGGTTGCATTACAGATTGCATTTTAGAACTATTTTACAGTAAAATGCCAGGAAGTTGATTGGGTCGTGGCCAGAGTGGAACAATTGCCATGCAGGCCTTGGAGTTGCTCTCAATAGTTTGGCAGCCCTCAGGTCACCCCTCGCAATCTGACCTCAGTCCTGTATTTCAAATACTAAAGCAAACACCATCACTTGGTTTTCCACAGTGACCCAAGTTCTGCTGTCCTACTTTTTTCTAGTTCTTTTATACAGAAGTTCAAGAATATTTCTCAGTTTCTGCTTTCTCTGCTTCCCTTTTTAAGGTTACGCTATTTGCTTACGATGCTATTTTTATTTCCCTGCCAGGATTTCATTGCAATCTCCCCTTTGTGGATTTTTTACTTGTGGCCATTTAAATTCATTTCAGGCTAGAACTTGGCATAAAAGTTCGCAGCTTCTCAGCCAGATTTGAATTACTATATTTAATCCATACTCGGCTCTTAGGCTTTTTTTTTTTTTTTTTTTTTTTTTTTTTAAATGAGAGTGAAGATAGAAATAATTTTGTTGTGGTTCCAAATGGTGCCATCATTCTGTACTGCTTTCGTATCTTGTCTTCATTCCATTAGCTTTTCAAAAGGACATGCCAGAGCATTTGAGACGTGACTTTAGAAACATGTTGCTTTACAATCCTTTAAAAACGGGTTATTTCAGCATAAAACTTTGTGAAAATTAAGCATTGTGGGTGCACAAGGGTATTTTTATTGCACTCTTAGATATGGCTCGCTGAACAAAAAAGCCAGTTTTCATGTGGGCTAAAAGAGGGCCAAAGTTACACTTTGAAAAACAGTTTTGCACAATTGTGTTCGTGTTACTAATTTTTTGAATATTCAGGCAGTGCTGTGCTGGCTCTGCAGATACAAAGAAGAGGTAACGACATGAAGATTTTTATTAAACAAGATGACATTGGATAGCTTAAATTTCCCTTCTCTATTTATCCATTTAAATAACAAATGCAATACTTAATCCAAGATGAATTCCATTGTGTAAGTCAGGCTGAGTAGTTGCTTGAGAAGTATTTCTACCAAGTCAAACTTTTGTTTGCTCCAGGGTTTAGTGTTATTACTATTATTGAACTTTTTTATTACAGTGACCAGAAAATGGCATAATACTGGTAGTATTAAATAAATGTAATTAAGATAGTGCTTTTTATCACAGCACATGCATAGGTGATAGATCCTGCAGTCTTTCACTAACTGCTGGATAGAGACAGTTTCACCAGTCAGACTGGACAGAATGTTCCAAGCTCTCGCTTCCAGCTGTGGGAAGTTATGGAAAATCACACCAGACCTGTGTGATAGTATTTCCTCTGACTTCACAGAGCTACAAATGATTGATTTAATAATTAGTTAGTGTATCACAGCCCAATGTCATGAGCAGGAGCAGAGAGGACCCTGCAGTGCTGGTGACAAATGGGCTAAGTGGCAGTCCCTGTCTGGAGAGCCAGCAGAGCCATGGCTGAGCCCGTCCCCACTGCCCCGCTCACCTGTGCAGGGAGCAGAGCCATGGCTGAGCCCGTCCCCACTGCCCCGCTCACCTGTGCAGGGAGCAGAGCCATGGCTGAGCCCGTCCCCACTGCCCCGCTCACCTGTGCAGGGAGCAGAGCCATGGCTGAGCCCGTCCCCACTGCCCCGCTCACCTGTGCAGGGAGCAGAGCCATGGCTGAGCCCGTCCCCACTGCCCCGCTCACCTGTGCAGGGAGCAGAGCCATGGCTGAGCCCGTCCCCACTGCCCCGCTCACCTGTGCAGGGAGCAGAGCCATGGCTGAGCCCGTCCCCACTGCCCGCCTCACCTGTGCAGGGAGCAGAGCCATGGCTGAGCCCGTCCCCACTGCCCTGCTCACCTGTGCAGGGAGCAGAGCCATGGCTGAGCCCGTCCCCACTGCCCCGCTCACCTGTGCAGGGAGCAGAGCCATGGCTGAGCCCGTCCCCACTGCCCCGCTCACCTGTGCAGGGAGCAGAGCCATGGCTGAGCCCGTCCCCACTGCCCTGCTCACCTGTGCAGGGAGCAAGCTGCATTGTCTGTGCTTTGGAGAGGCTGCCAGAGGAGCCTGAATGGGGATGGAAGGGGAAGGAGCATAGGAGAAAGTGTGCAGAGCTGCAATAATATGATCCACACTCAAGTATCTTTGTGATGTCTGTGATGGGTTATCTCGTGCTGGAAATGGGCACTCTAAAAGGCTCTTCTGCAGACAAAGTTTGAATGTCACAGGTTTTTAAAACTATGGAAAAAACTATGGAAAAAAGCTCAAATGAAGAATATGCACATTTTCCTCAATTCTTTTCCTTTGGGGGGTAAGTCTTTATGGTAAAGTAACTAGATTCTTTGCAAAGCTGTTTTCTGTATTAGTTTACCTTCCCAGAGATTGCATTTGAAGTGTGTGTGTAAAAAAGCAATGATGTGTGGACTGGGAGTGTTTTAATCAATGCAATATGACAACGTATCCCCTGGTCATAAAATGGTTCCAATGTGAGAGCTCTGTAATAAGCTGCACTGTTGTACAAGGGAGTAGAGAAAAGATCTTAAAAGCAGCAGTGAAAGTCTTGCCTAAAAAGATAATATCCAGATTCTAAAGTAAAGTCAAGATTAAACTCTGTCAGTCTAAGAGCCTGCATCTACTGGACCACAAAGAAAAGACTCAGGTGCTGAGTTTCTCTTCTGCAAGCAGATCTTTCCACTGTAAATATGGGTAAAAGCAATTACGGAAGAAAATATGAAAAATAAAGTTTTCTTTGAGTGCTTGCATGGAGTTAACAAATTGCTATTGCACAATAGTAACACTGCATTAATTATGTCACTATTTTTCCTTCCTGATAGATTATTGTTAGTAATTCATCACTGTAACTTATTAATAGTGGTATTAGTTTTTAAACAGAACAATCATATTAGTAGCATACTTGTCATATTAGTGAAAATTAACAAAATGATGAAAAATTGCTACCAAGGCTTTGGGGCTCTAACACTGCAAGGAAATCACTTTTTTCCCAATCCAGCAGTTTTTCAATGAACCTGTATTTTCTTGCAAAGATAAAAAGACTATTTTACAGTGTTCTCTGTCCAAGCCTCAGGAGCCATTTCAAAATATTTATGCCATTCTTTTAATGCCAAATGTGTGTATTCTTTTATGAGTCTAATACTGTTATGTTCTGCCTTTTAAAAGCCTGAGTGCTGTCATTCACAACTCCTGGCATGAGGTTTGAGGCCATTAACTCCCTTTTTGTTGGGGATTGAGAGTCTACTGTCTGGTGAACTTCTGGAGCACAATCCAATTGCCTTTGTAAAGGATTAAGGAACATTTCTTGCAGAGCCACTTACTGTGAACTTGTCCATGTGCCTCCAACCAGTCCCTTTAAAGGTCATTTTTGACAGGGTTTCTGTTTGTTGAGAAAAGAGGTAGCTTCAGGCCCCCTCTGATCATCCTCCATCCCACTTACTCATCCTGGCCTTTTGCATTTCCAGCATTTTTATCTCTGCCATGGCCTCTCTTGCTAATATAAAAAGATGATGTATAGGTTTCTCTCTAAGAATAACAACCTGAATTAAGGAATGAGGTTAGAGAGTGGATTTCTTGCTCCTTCCCTCATAAACATTTGTGCCTCAGAATCAAAAGAAGATAAAACATTGGCCAAACCCTGAGAATCCTGATTGGAACTGGAGTCACTGGTTTTTACTACTGCTTTGTGAAACCAAGAGGCAAATCTTCAACCTCTCGTGTGTTTAGAAGCCAGCAAAATACATTTTCCCCATTTATGCATCTCCTTTGGGTTAGCTGCTTTATATTAAGCAGTTTCTTTGGTTTAAATCTGCTAATTTAATGGAAGACATGAATAGATTTCATTTGATTAACAACAGAATGTCACACTGGGAAAATAAGTATTTATAGACAAGCAATAGGCCACAACAGGCCACCATTTATTCAATAATCACTTGAGCCCAGTCAGTTAATGCAGATGAAATGATACATTTATTGAGTTTTCAAAATGACCACAAAGATGGCTTTATATTCTTGTCTCTGTGCTTTCTTTGATCACGTGATTCATCAGTGAAAGTATTTTGGAGATTTAGAAGCACAATCAGAACCAGAATTCCCAATATCTGTCCTACAATCCTTGGTCTGTTTTTTGCTAAAGTGTCTCTAGACAAAATCCATATTGCCACAAGCTGGTGCCATCCTAGGGGAGTCAGACCACTGAATGAGCCTGCACGAGCCACAGATGTGACCCACACATACAACAGGGTTAATAACAATGCCCTATTGCTAAGATTAATTAATACTTGTAAACAGCTTTTATTCTCAAAACTGCTGTTGGATTAGCCAGGCCACAGCATCTGTGTGAGCAAAAGTATGTGCAGCCGTTACACCTGGGCTGTGCTTGGCTGAAAGAAGTTTCTCAGGAAACATCCACAGTGACACTGGGACCAGCTTTACAGTGACCCCAAGTCCATACCCAGTGACCATCTGCCCTGAAAGCCTCCCAGCTTCTCCCATGGCAGCAAGTCTGTGTAGGGTTGGAGGTGCTGCTGAGCTCCCAGCTCTCAGCTGGGACTGGCCCCTGTCCCCACCTCTCCCACCTTTCCCACTCCTGTGTGTAGAACTCACGTAGGCACAGCAGAGCTCACACAGTGTCAGCCCGTGCCAGCCCAGCACCCCCTGCTCTGCAGTTCCCTTCGTTGGAAACTCAGCTTTTCTTGCTGTTTTTCCTAGCAGCAGATAAACCATGGGGAGAAGCAGGTGGCATAGGTGACCTCCCCTTGGTCTGTGAGTAACAACAGAGAAGGAGAGTTGGTATTTTAGTGTCCCTTTTCTGAAATTTAATTTCCCAAGTATTTCTAAGGTCTTAAGGTGTTGTGCAGATGATGGCTGCAAGCAGCTGTACACTTCCAAATGAAATCTCCCCAGTGATGTTTATAAAGTTGTGCATGTTTTGTGGCACTGATTTTAATACAAAACATTAGATTGACATCCAATCTACACGTAACATGCATTTGACTGACATGGGCATTTTTTACACATTGATGTGACATATGCCAAGCATAACAACAGCTCTGACTGACAACACAGCAAAAAAGGACTTGTGTTCTCCATGCTCGAGTCAGAATGTTTCCATCCTTCCCTATTTAGTGGTAGTAATTGTGCTACACATAAGAGAAGATATTTTTGGAGTAATACAGCATTGGAAATTGGCCCGAGTGGCATGTAAGTCTATGGCAGAAAGAGCAAGAGGTCTTTTTAGTCTCTAAGCATTTAGAAAAGATAACATAACTAGGGCTCCAGTGAATTGGAGTTGTCAAAATTCACACCTAAGAGAAAGGGGGTGTTGGGCCTGTTGCCAGGAAACAGCATCTGGTATCACATTTCTAACAGGATGCATGCATATGAATGCAAGTGGAAGCTGCAGCATGATAAATCTATCCCAGAAATTGCACCTCCTCACGTCTGCGTTGTGGCACCCGCCCATACAGACTTCCTTGCCCTCATTCCATAACAATACTTTATTCAGCAGCCAGAGTTACTCAGGCAGGTCACCTGCAGGGCCAGTTACAGGTTCACCCTCTGTATGGCTGGTGCCTGAAAGCAAGCCTGGCTGCTCTTTGTGTGGGTATTCTATATTCTATATTCTATATTCTATATTCTATATTCTATATTCTATATTCTATATTCTATATTCTATTCTATTCTATTCTGTCACATTACATTATATATTATATTTTTTATATTCTTGCACAATATCTAACTTGCTCCCTGGCTCAGCTCTAAGGCCATGCTTGGACATGATTTGTGTGGACATGACTGCACTGCTTGCCTCCCACCATTCTCCAGTCCCCCAGCACCATCCCACCTTTAATATTCTCTCTGCCCTGATGCCACTCTCCATGGTACAGCAACAAACTCTCACAGTGTTTCAGCTCCTGAGAGCACAAACACACTCACACAAGAATCATTCTGTTGTGTGTCCGGGCCTTGCTTTGTTCCAGGAAGACAGACAGACTAGGGGACAGAAGAGAACAGAAGGGGTGATACTGGAAGAATTACCTGTGACCAGGGCACTGAAATAGGTTGGTAGTGGAGGTTAGAAATATTCACACTCTTCCAAGATTGTGGAGTTTCTTTGGAGGACAGAAATCTCTGGAATATATTCGGGTAAAGGCAGGCAAAATCTTTACTGGTAATTCTAGTCCTGGGGCAAGTCTCCCAGTGATGGTCTCAGAGCAGACTTCCAAGGTCTCTGGGAACATCTGGTGTCCTGACAAAGTTGCCAGGACAGTTTTATGATGTGATACTAGAATTGTAATAATCACTATTGAATGAACACTATGTTACTGAGTTTTCATAAGTTTACAGACTCACAAATATTTTGTAGTTCATCAAATTACAGAACACATTTACTCAAAAAGTAAAACCTGAATAAATGAGAGGATCTTATTCAGGGCACCCAGTCTCTATCACCTGAGCACAGTTTTCACAGACCTCCTCTTTTAAACAGCATTTCTGTTTGCTGTCAGAATAGGCCATAAGGCAGGAATTTTTTTGGGTTCTTTATTGTTTGGGGTGGTTTTTTTCATTAATTCCCAGCAATATTTGTCTTCATTCTAAAGTTTAAGTGATTTCATACTTCTTAGATATGGAAATGTGTTAAAACTTAAACTAACTGACAACATTAAAATTGAGACAGACGAGGAGATCTAGGAACTGCCAATGCAAAGGCCCTGTCCTGAAAAAGTAAGAATTTCTTTTCTAAAAGGCAGTGTCCCCCTTGCTTCCCCAGTTAGGAGAATGGCTGCTGAATGGTAAAATCTGGTCATGTAGAGATTTAATTGCCCAGGTAGGTGTTGGTCCAGGGTAAGAGAGAGGAAAAGCTGGATAAGGGAGATACACAATAAGTTAATATTCTCACAAATTATTTCTCCCATTGTGTTTAAAATGCCTTTCATTTCTGATGGCCTTTGGCACTATAACTGTTCTGTGGCTAAGTAGCTAATTCCTTTTGTAGTATGTCATTCCTGTGTCTCTACGCCTGTTATATTTATTTTTAAGCAAGGCTTTGGCAGACCCATTTGTTTTATTTGCATATTTGTTTTTTATCATTTTATTGCTAATTTTAATTAAATTCACATTAGCCTTGTTTTTAATCTCTTCAACTGTGCTTTGTAGTAAAGCACTCAGGTGCTCTTGGGCAGCAGGTTTTACAGGCACATTTTCTGAAGAGATAATTCATCATATATTATTATGATTATTCCCATCACATCTGAAATCAGGTTATCTGGCTCTTTTTTAATGAGTTTGTTTACATGACTGTTAACAGAAAAGTTCTTTCCAAATGAAAGGATTTCTGAGTGGAGAATCATTGATTTGTGTTAGAATCTGTCTGTAGCTGAACAGGACAGTATTTCTTGGTACTTCTGGTCACTTGGTTTAGCATTCAGTCCTATAAGGACTGATTTATTTGAATGCTATTTCTGGGTTGGTCAGTAAACTCTAGAATCAGCTGTCTTACTGGAAATTCCTAATGCTGATTTGAGAATGCATTTAATAGGAAAACCTGAAAGGAAATTTTAGTGTAGAATTTATCTCTTCAGGGCCATTCACAAAGTTGTCACATGCCATTTAATTGTAACTGCTGAATATTCTCTTTATTCTTGATATTTATTCACAAGAAACTTCTGCAGATACAGAATTGAAAGATCTCATATCAGCTGAAGAAATCTGCTAAGTTTTCCATTGTAAGTGTGCAAAATAACAGGTGTATTGCAATTAGAAAAAATGTCCAATGCTCAGTTTTCATAATGCATTTAATAAAATATTTGGAAGTAATTAGTAATTGATAGGTTTTTAATATACTGCTTTCTTGGCAATTGTCAGCAACAATCCGTATCACTTACTAGGAAGAAGTATGGCAGCTAATTTTTAGTGCACATGAAAATTGCAAATTAGAACAGGGAGCGTATCCAGAACTTCTGTGTTATTATGGTGAGTAAATAAATTTCCTTGTAGGCATGTTAAATGAAAACAATAGTGGAGTGGAGTTCACGTATCTTATTCTACATAGATGTTTTTTATATGCTGTTGTGATTTTTTTTAATTGTGCCTACAACAATATTAGTTATCAAGAGCTGTTTAATTAATTAGAATAATTTAAATTAATCATCGACATTTTCTTCTTTAAATCAGCTTTGCATGTCTGTTGCTTTAAATTTCCTGAGGAACAAGTTCTGGATGGACAAGCCATAGTTCCAGATTTATATTTTTTTCATTATTTTCCCTCTGTTTTGTGTTATTTTGGCTGGTTTCATCTGCCAGAGGGTACAGAAGAGCTTAAAATTTAAGAGGGATAGAGATGCTAAGAAGCAAGAATATTCCAAAGTGGGTAAGGCTGTGTGCTACATCCCAGAGTCTCCCTCAGCACTCCTATCAGGTAGAAGTATAACTAAACTATATGGGCTGCTAAGATTTTATATCAACATGGTGTTCATGAAAATGAGAGTTTAACAAAAACATGGCATAGTGACCCCTCAAATCAACATCAGGTTGGAGGAAGTTTTATTGTGCCCTGTGTGGCTTCTCTAAAAATGTAAATTAGCTGGAGATGTGTGAAAACAGAAAAACCTGCTGGGGAGTGGGTTGCAAGAGGTGACAAAAGCAAGCTTTACCATTGCAATTACCTTGATTTCTTTTGGAAAAGCAGTACATGTGCAAAAAAATTTAGTTCTCCAAAGAAACTTCTTACTTTTTGTAAACAAAAATTGCCTTTGGATAATGCTTCACGTGGATTGTCAGTGAAAGTTTGGAATTGAGAACTTAAGTCTCTGGTGCATTTACAGAAGTTTCTTTTTGTTTTAAGTTTGTCCAATCCTTAAGTTCAGGTCACTCTTAAAACTCAAATGTGATCTTATTTATGAAGATTAATTAATACCAAAAAAAAAGGTGCATGTAAAGAGAAACTTTTTGAGTCTCTGCTGCACAAGAGAAATACAAGAGCTAAAGACCTACAATCTGCTGCTGAGCTCCAGGCTGTGGCTGCCTTGTTCTATCACCAGGGAGGGGCCAGGTGTTAACCAGTGCAAAATACAGACTGGGAAGGGACAGTCTACAGCTTTGGCTTTTGCAGTCTGAAATGTAGAGTATTATTTAAAGTCTCACATGCAGCTCTCAGCAAACTTCTATCTCTTTGCATTAGATGCTATTAGATAGTTATGCCTGCACAAAAATTGCACATCATGTGGAAATTCACTGCGGTTGTGATGCATGTCCAAATGGGGGCTCATTAGGCAATCAGAGTTAATTTCATGTATAACTCCAGGAAGGGTTTAGCTTTTATGTTTGGAAATTCTAGTTACTCTAACCCCTGTGTCCTATCAGATACTTAATCAAAACTAGTCACATTTCCAGTCACAGACTACACATATAGCACACCAGAAACACTGTCTTCTGGTTGATTCTGACAAATAAATTCAGGCACTTGGAAAAAAGCATTCGGGAGGGTGGAAAACTTTCTGCATGGCAAAGAATTATTTAGGTTAGTCAGCACTCCAGAGCACTGCAGAGATGTTCAATGAGACCTAATAAGCTGCACAATGGCAGCCAAATTCAGCATTGACAAATATGAAAATACGCATATTGGAAGGAACAGATTGAATTGCTCATGCACATTGCTGCCTTCTAAATTAACTGTAACAACTTGGGAAAAGGACCTGAGGGTCACTGCGGGCAGCTCAATTAAACATCTGATCAATGAGCAGTGGAGGTTAAAAAAGCAAACAAAATGTGAGAATGTAGAAAGAATGGGATGGAAAACAATGACAATATTGTAATTCTGCAATTATACACATTGTTGGCACACTCTCCCCAAATACAATATTCATTTCTGGTCGTGCCATCTCAAAATACGTAGAGGAAATAGAAGAAGCCCAAAGTTAGGCAACAGAAGGGAACAGAGACAAGGAGAAACCTCCATATTAAGAGAGATTTAAAAGATGAGAAGTGTTCAGTTGGAAAAGGAAATTAATAAATGGGGACATGATAGAGAGATATAAAATAATTAATGGTATGGAGAAGGTCAATTGAATGCTCCTATTTACTCTTCCCCATAATGTAAGAACAAAGTGACATCCATTAAATTGAAAAGAAACAAATTTAAAACTGATAAAAAGAAATACTTTTTTTACACAATGCATAATTAGCCTGTTGAACTCACTGCAACAAGCTATCATTATGCCCAAGAGCTTAGTAGGATTCAAAAAGGATTATACACTTATTTGGATAATGAGAGCGCCCAGGGATACCTTAGATAGGATAAAAATGGTTGGGGGTGGAGATGTATGAACCCTCATGCTTCAGGGCATAAACCAATCATTAGCTGTCTGGGATTAGGAAGAAACTTCCCCTATGAGCAAATTATTCAATAATTGTCCATTATGGGTTTTCTTGCAAATTCCACTGAAGCATCTGGTCCTGGCCACTCACTGTAGAGACAGAGCACTGGACCACTGATATGATCCAGTGTGGAATTTCCGTTTCCCAAATTGCCATGTGTGCTTGCCAGGAGGCTGGGAAAGCCAGAAGGGCTGGTTCCCTCTGGTCTGTGACCTCCCTGCTGCCTGGTAATTACTGTGCAGTTCCTCATGTATTTGTTGGTGACACAGACAGGCCAGGATCAAGTTCCATCTTTGGGAGAGGAGAGCTTTCCCATTGCAAACACATCACGCCCGGCTTGCACGGAGCTGGCTGACGCCAACATGTGAGAGCCTTTTATCCTTCAAAGTTCTGGAAAGCCTTTTGTGAGATTCACTGATAGTCAAAAGAGCATGTGATTCTACTGAAGTGTTATTATCTCTATTTTGGTTTTTATTTTGTTCCTTTTGATAGTTCACATGACAGATTTTTCCTCTTTTCTCACTTGCTCCACAAGTGGGAAATACACTCTGAAACAATGTCTTAAGGAAGCAGTATTCCAGTCTCCTATTACTCTAGTCCTACAACAACCCAGGTCAGATTATCCAAGGAAGGAACCTAAATTTACCCATCCTGGAAAAATCAGTTAGATACTCAAAGTTACTTCCTGGGGGTGCTTTGCCTGTAGCAAAGACAAGTAAACCTGCCAATTTTTCCTGCTGTGTAATATATTAAAAATGAGATGCCACTGAGATACTTTTGCATCTATTATCACTTTATAGTTTGTTCTCTGCCATTTACCCTGTTTTTAATTCATTCACTGCATCTTATGATCAAGTTTTACTATTACTACCTAGTTTTACTATTTTACTATTACCATCTAGGGTTTTTTACTATCACTTTTTTTCCTACTATTACTATCTACTATTTTACTATTACTATATAGTTTTACTATTACTGTTATTTACTATCAAGTTTTACTGTACCATTTTACTACATAAAACGCTGCAACAAAGAGAGTGTCAGATGAAGATGGAATTTCTGCATTAAAGCATGTGTGTACATGATGCAGAACCAGTGTCATCATTCTGGAATATCCCTTCCTCACATTTGGGACTTACCCACCAACCTCTGGAAATCTCATCTACACACCTATTTCCCCAGGAGTAGTGCTGATAAAATCCAGAAGGGTCAAATAATCATTAAATGCAATCTAAACTACCTTGTTTAATTGTCAGGATTCATTGTAAGCTTTTATGATACTGTGACCTGACAATATTGAAAACAAGAGGATAAAAATGCCTCAAAGACAAACTGTTTGTGAAGAAAGGAGTCAACAGTGGAGAAAGTAAGCAAGGTAGATTAATCTGAGGGAATAAATTCCTAAAGTCAACAGAAAAACAACTTTAAAACATGTAATTGTTTCATTATGCTGCACAAAAATCATCCTTAAACCACACAATTATAAAAATATGTTCCACACGAGAATGATGTAAATATATTTAAATCCAGTTTATGGAAAACAGACAGAAAGAGTACTTCTAATGGTCAAATAGCTTTTATGTTTTAAACCCAACAGAATGGTTTAAAGTTTTGTAAGCTTGCTTAGAGTTTGGAAAATTTGGAATAAGGTTTTCATGCAGCAAAAAATGTTTTCCTCATATGTAATATATTAGTCTGCACTATTTGTATGTGTGTTTTAATGATACATTTGCCTTAAATAATAATAGCAACCAATCTGATTTTGAAACTGTAGGAGCCCTTAGGAGATATAGCCAGTGTTTATCAATCTACAAGTAGCAGATGCAATTTCAGATGGAATATAATGGAGAAAATGAATGATGAAGCTAAGTGCAAGGATCAGCACTTCCAGAAAGCCTCATGAATAATGACAACTAAGTTGGAAGCATAGCTTCAGAGAAGTATATCCAGGGAGATCAGCTGGACTGAGTTCACAAATACTTTATGAGAAACTTTCTGTCTTTGGTTTGAATTCAGCTGTAGTTAGCAGTGACCAAGAGGAGTTACTATCCAACAACTCTCTCTGTGGCCCAGATAAAGTGAGTTTCCTGGGTTTGATCCAAATCCTGTTTCCCCAGTGTTCACACTGCAGGAATTACCATTGGAGTGAGCCAGTTTAGCATCCTTGCTGGAAGTCTCACACAGGTATGGACTGACTGGGCACAGGGAATGAACAGTGCTGGTAGCCCCACGTGGGCTCCTCTGGGTCGTGCTGGCAAGCTCTGCTCAAGTGAGCAAACAGAGTTCCAGCCTATGCTCTGTCACTTACAGATAAATGGAGGTCATCAGTCTCCAGAGATGCCAATCAGGGCCTTTTCTCAGCCTAGATTTCCCATTTACGGCTGGGATTCCTGGCTCCTAAAAGTCATGTGCTGTTGGAGGGCTTCAGGTGTTCACAGGAGCAAAGTATCAGAGAAATACAGGCAATATAAATTAAGAAAATATTTCCTGTGTGTTTCCTTGCAAAAGGCTTTGTGACACTGTTGAACAGCTTTTGTTGCAATTGCTGAAGTCAGTGCAGCCCTCAAAGGGGTTTCTGCTGTGAAAGCCTCAGGTCTGTGCCTGCCATGGGGCACAAATGATCCTGGTATTGAAACCACCTTTACAGCAAGGGTGTAAAGTAAGTGAAGGTCACCACAGTGTATTTTCAGAACAGTGTTTTTAAAACTTCATCTTTAGATGAGTCCTCAGAGAAGTTCAGGCCCTTCTTTAATGCACAGTTGCACCAGCCCAAGGTACTGATTCTATGGAATTAGCAAAAACTTTTCTTGGAAGATGTTCCACCCCCTCATCACCACTCATGCAGGCCTGAGAGCTCTCCTGTGACAGCTGAGGATCAGGGCCATTGTAGTGCTGGGTTTTAGAGTCTTCCCTTAAAAGTACAATTAAATGTATTAGAATAGATATAGAAAGAAAATCTCATATAAGGAACCTGAAAATGCACTGTATAAGACTCTATTAAAAAAAAATAGTCACATAAAGACTCATTGCTACAGCATATTTTCTTCATTATTTCTGCCTCATTGTATGTGAAACTGTATTAGTATAATGAAGTGAGAAATAGTAGGATATTGGATATTATATTTCCTGCCTAGCAGTTTTAGAGAATTTAGCTCAAGGCAAGAGAAAATGCAGCCTTTCTGCCCTGAAGAATAAACAAAAACCTGTTACAGAAATAAAAGTGTCAGTAAGAAATCAGGTGGTCTCTCCACATGCATCAGCACATTTCTTACCATGGCTTTAAAGAGACTTGCTTAGGGTTTGGTTTGGTTTGGTTTGGGTCAGTTTAGACACACTCAGGTTTGTTACACATTTATATGTATCTTTCTCTTTATATAGAATGGGGACATTTGAGATATGGAATGACCAAGCTGCCATTTATCAAACTTGAATGTCAGAGGAAGGGTGCAAAGCTCCCTGCTTTAGGACTTCAGCTCCCCTAGATCCCAATTAAGAGAAAATTATTTCTTTTCCTCTTTTCAGCCCCCATGCTTTATTTTTCTTATTCTCAGTGTGAGATATCTGACATTTCAAAAGTTGCTGTTTCTTTTCCTTCTTATCTATGTTCTCTTTAGTGTGCCATTAGTCAGTCTTCAAACACAGATTTCTTCCTCCACATAAATAGTAAATTCTTCAGAGTTTTGTTTGTCAGCTATTTCACTTGCTTAAGTACATGAACAAATCTTATGCTATCAGGGAGAGGAGGATCCCAAAGCCACAGATACCAACATTTGCAACTAACAGTAGAAAACCGCAGGTCTCAAAAATACAGCAAGCAAATCACCAAATTACTGATAATTGCATAATTCTAGAAAGTTACATTAAAAAAAAAAAAATTATGAAATAGCAGAGGATCAGTGCTGCTGGATGAATATTAGTGGACAGCAGTCCTGCTTCTAGCAAAGATATCTTGCAATCTTTTACATAAGCTATTTTTAATGTATAGCACTGGTAGACACTTTCTTCAGCAGACATTCACTTAATAGGTCTAGGTCAGAGAGTTTCAACAGCTAGTGTTGAGAGATTTTATAACTTAGGAAGCTTAATAGTTTACCAGGTATTTGTTTAAAATGTCTCTTTTTTTCTTTACCAGGTTTTAACAATAAAACAAAAATGTATTCTCAAAACAGTGGATCTTCTACATTCTGCTTCTACAGTGGAACTTTCTACATTATTAGGAAAAAGTTAAATGTCTATAAAATGATACTCCTAAACTCTGATATTCTTAAATGTTAAATGCACTGACTTTCTGCTGAATCTTGGGCCTGGCCAAGTGAAGGCAGTGCACCTAGAAAAGCACACAGACCTGAGTAGCCCTCTGACTTGAAAGCTCACAGTTTATACAAATAAGTATATAAAATAAATGTCTAGTATTGAGAAACCAGCAAGGCAAGTAGCCCATGTCAGAGGTTGAAGTGAGGTGATTTTATTCTACTTCCACAGTTATGTCTCTGGACCATGATGTTCACCCAAGCTGCTTTGTGAACCTACAGTCCTTCAACATTGCCTGCTTTGGAAGTTCATCCTCTTTCCTTTCCAGCCCTTTTTGCCCTTCAAAGAGAGATCCAAGAGTTGCTGGAACTGGATCTGCTCTACTTCATTTTCCTACTGCTGGATATTTGCCTCCCTTACTCCAGTTCAAACTGCTGCAGTAAGACAAGGCCAGCAAGAGCTCCCATTGCATGAAACTGCAATCCCTGTCATAGCTTTGGGCAACTGAAAATATATAATAAAGGCTGTTCCTGCAGCTGGAAACCACAAAGAATAAGGAGGGCTCCTGTGACATTGCTTTTCCCCTGCCGTTTATTGTAGTGAAGCAAGCTACCCTCATCCAAGGACTTCCCACTTACTGCTGCTTGAGGATGTGTTTGGAGAAAAGAAAATTACCCTCCTGAAAGGCAGCTTCCAGCCCTGCACATCAAACTTCATTAACTGCCATTTAAACAGTTGCCTATCTTTCCTACAAACCTGCCATTTATTTTCACCCTGTTAAAGTTTGCTCTGTTTTACAGCACAGTGAGCAGTTACTCTGCTGTTTGGATCTGTCATTTGCAATTCCTCGCTGAACTCACAATGTATGTTGTTCCAAAATTCCTTTTTTTTACCTTATTGCACAAACTAAACTACTTTTAACAAAATTTCCCAGTACAGATGCCAGTGTATTCTATTTTTCAGTTGTGACTAAAGAATAGTACTTCAGCAGTTGCCTCCAAACTCCATGTTTTGCGTATATCTCAGAAAGCAAACTTATCCTAGAGGTCAGGTGATCAGTTTTGCTGGAAAAAAGTGTTTCAGCCTTCAGCTAAGGATTTCTTTTCTATCAAGAGCTCTCCTGTGAACTGAGTTTTCTTTCTGATAACTTCTCAAATTGTTCTATATGACATTTCTGTATTTTCCTCCTAACTCAATCATCCTGTCTTTGTTGCAGGGATAAGGGCTGTAATATATTCTCATGTTTGCCACAGAGCAAGCACAGATTCATCTAAGATGTGACAACCAGCAGGCTTTCTTATCTACAGAGAGGGTCATCTGTTGTGCTTAAGAATATGGTGCAAATGATTGTACCAGTATATTGTTAATGCTTAAATCTACATTTCTATGTAGAATTAATTTTCTCTTTTGTCTGTAGTTGCAACTTGGAACGCCTTCCTTATATGCACTATAAAATGTTAATAGCAAAATTTAGTGTGACTTTATGATGGTGGTGTCATTTTTCTCAGCTTGATCAGCTCTTTCAAATGGCATCATTATGATCAAAGTTGTTTACAGTAATAAAGCAAGAATAGTTCCAATAAAATAGTAGGTGCCTTTACAGTTAAAGAGTAGCTGGCATTTAAGAACACAGCAGCTCCTTGTTCTGTGGGTGCAGAATCATACAAGTTCACAATATAATAGAGTTAATGCATGTAATTACAAGATTGCCCCCCTCAGGAGTTGAGGGCATGGAAAGAGACAACAGGAAATACATTATGAATCTGAAAGGGGGAAAAGTAGCAAAATTACATATATATTGCCTGTGGAAGGAGAAACAACTGCATTGAAGCTTTGAAGTCTCCAAAATTGTGGATTACTCTAATGTACCATTATTGTTCACCAGTAATTTATCACCAGTTACTGACTTCTTAGAATAAAGTGGTGACATTTCAAGGTGCATTTATAAATATTGTACTAATATTACAAGATTAATAGAAATTACTTCAAAACTAAGTTATTGTAGGTATGTTTCAATGTGTGGGAACACATGTGGGTGATCTTTCAAAAGATGTTTAAGAAATGATGGTCTAACTACCAGCTGTAAACTTTAAAGCTCTGGGACATAGGAAATAATTTATAAAGCATGGGTCTCTATAAAATCCTTAAGGAAACTTGGTAGCTCAGTTGGGAGAAAGAGCTACAAGACACCTCACAAGGGGGTTGAAAGCTGCTCAGGACAGTAATAGTGACATTTGCTTGGTTAACAGTGATAAGTGGCAAAGCTGGGATCAAGGTTAAACAAGTGAAACCTCACTTGGAATGTTCATACCCTTGGCAATAATTTATTGGCAAAGGTTTTACCTGGGACAGTAACAAGTAAATCCCAGACTGATGGTTGCTCTCCTACAGTGAAATCTAGTAGCAGTACCGATTCCATTTGAAGTACTGTACTTCAAGATTGCAGTTCCCTGACAGAGAACTGAGCATGTGATTGATTTACATGACAGTGTTTTAACTGAGACCACCATCAAATAATTCAAAACCAGTTTGACATCTTGGAAGACAACCTTATATTAAGAAACGTCAGATTGTAGAGCACAGAAAGAGAAGCCCATGATATATTTTTTCAATGAATACCAGAAGTGGTAGGGATGCCTACCTATAAAACTCCTGAACAATGTGTTGTAGTACATTGTATCCTTGGAAAGGCCAATCAAGAAGCACATTATATGGTACTTGTGAAATGTTGCAGGTCTTGGAATGAGGAACAGAAATTTGAAACAGGCATATAAATCTGAGTCAGGTTGTTAGGGTTGAAGAATTTTCTTTTATCTGGATTACCTGCTGCTCTTATTTGGTGGTGAAAGGTGTTTATAACTGTTAAACTGGGAATGAAAAATATAAGCCGAGATAATGTGGTGTCACATTCACCCAGGAAGAAGGCTCATTGAGGAAATCAAAGTTGTCTTTGACTCACAGGATAAGAGAAGGAGATCTGTGCCTGGACAGGAGCAGATTCCCATGTTCTAACAGGAAGAACAGCCTTGCTAAAATGATTGCCTCATGTTTTCTGGTGGTAAACTACATCCCTTTTACATAATTGATTTTTGAAAATGTACAGTGCTGCCTTCTCCTCTTTTAATCTTACAGATGCTGAATGACTTTCCCTGCCTTTTAAAGCACTTTTAATCACTAGAGATTCATGTCTAAAGGGTACGTAACACTGTGGTTACAACACACGGTGCCAGACAAACAGAATTATTTTGGCTTCATCTTTCCTATGCAAAGAGAGAACAAATTCAGTTCTGAGCCTTTAGATGCTCATTATCAGACAGACTTAAACAAATTATTATCTGTACTTGTGGTTGGCAGTTCCACCAAAATCAAGAGAGTTGCAATGAAGGGAGGTAAATATTTACAGAAATCTTTGCAAGATTAGGGTCATAATAGCAAACTCACATTTAAGTTTTGTTTTAAACAAAACCCCCACATTTCACATAGAATTTTCTCTACAGAAGAAAACATCCAGTCACGGTAGACTTCTCAGCTGGGACCTGATGTAGTTACACAGAGCTTTGAGAAACACACACCTCCAAGATCCAGTTTTCCTTTCCCTTTGCCATGCTGTGTTCTCTCTCTTTTTTTTTTCTTCTTCCCCGTTCCCTTCTTCTGGCTTGCACAAGGGTGGAACAAAGGAGCATAAACTGATTAATCCTATTCAGGCTTGAAGGTTCTGCAGATTTTTATTACAGGACAAAATTCTTATGAACAGCTAAAACTGGAAATATTCTTTCATAGGGAGGAAAATATTTAAAAGTTTGCCTGCCATGCCTGGTAAGGCCAGAGCTGGACTATTTGAATAAGCCCTTTGAATCTTGCAGTTGCCCGAGTTCATTGTCATCCAGAGCTACAGCCCAAGATGACTGGAGCTGCTCCAGGCTTTGCAAACTTATTACAAGCATAGGTGAGTTGCTGTCATCAAATTGGAGTGTCCATTAAAACTTCAAAGGAGAAGCTTGATCTAAGCTTTCCTTCTCATAATGTATAATACCTGTTACAGAGAGACTTATTAAGTTACTCTCATTTTATATGTTGAATCTAGTGTAGGGTCATGGAACATATTAATGTTTTGACCAACAGTAAAGAGATGAAATTTTCATATTTTGCTATTCATGACCTTGGGATGACCTAAAATGGCAGCCACCTTTAAAATTCAATGCAATTGTGCCTAGGCATATCTGTACTTTCCCTCTATTCATGTTTCAAGAGACAAAAAAAACCATGAAAAGATGAATGTGGTGTGGTTTTAGGAGGCATTTTAAAAGACAGGCACTATGCTAGGCCAAAAATGAGAGACTCTACCATGTAAAGTAGTCTTACACTCAGCGGTAATGCTATAAATTGAGGAGAAAAAAAATCATAATTCAGTAAATTAAGTTTGAGTGCTCTGTACTACCCTGAACTAAGTCTGTCTCAGCGTTGCACATTAAAGACCTGTAGCGTGTGCCTGAGAAATCAGTGTTAAAACAGTGAGGTTTTGCACATCATTTAGTGCTGCATTGGTATCTACTCTAACATCACCAACCAGCTCAGCCCAGCAGATCAGCTCATTTTCCCTGATGGCACTGACCAGAACTGCAGAGCAGAGGAGAGTAGTGCTCACATTGCTTACAGTGGTCTAATCTATAAAAAACTAACCAACCGAGTCAGAACCAACTGGATTTTTTCCCTTCTTTGGTTCGTCATGTACCTAACAAACACTTAATAACAAGGCTGTTTCTGCTTAAAGAAACTGAAACATTTGGAAGTGTTGCAAACCCCATCTAGTTTATGGGATAACCAGTCTATTTGTCTTGAGCTGCTCCATTCAGAGAAGTCCTTAGTTATGGTCACAGAAGATCCTACTCTCACCTCATGGGACATAGGATAATTCTTTTTTAAATTAAGGAGTTATTCTGGATTTACAATAATGTAACTGTGAGCAGAGTATGAGCATGCATTTGTGTCTTACTCCATTTTTACACACAGTTTTCAAAGTTTTGTTTTCGCATGATTTGCCAGACGGGGAGTGCCAATGGTATAAATGTGGCAGGCTGCAGGGAAATATTCATCCTCCTGACATTTGACAATAGCTGAGAACATTGTCCCGAAGAGGAGGTCAGACTGCCAAAGCTTCCTGTAAGATCCATGTGGAGAGACAGGCTCCTCTGGGGAGTGTCAGAGAGCATCTGAATTAGGCTTCTGCTGTGAACTGCTCAGTGAAGGGTCCTTTCACTGTGCTCATACACAGGGAGATTGCCTTCCCCCCATACACATCAGGTGCCTCAATTTGCATGGAGGGGAGCGACCTCCCTGGAAAATCTATTTGGTGAATGGATTTTCGTGCATAGACTTCATGAGTAGAGGAAAAAGCTCTTTATTTGAGGGGTTTAATGTGGACTGCTGTACAACTGTATTTAAATCTTTTTGCAAAGAACAACCTTTTGCCTACTGTCCTAAAGAATTTATTTGTTTTCATGGGTTTGTCTCAACCTTCAAGTCATTGTAACAGTTTTGTGTATTTAATATACAGTGTGTGTTAATATCACGGACAGTTTTATAACAGCATTATAACTTACACCATTCCCTCCAGCTTTTTATGGACATCTACGCTCCTGCATTAAACTACTGTAGCTTGTGGAATTTACAGTAGAAATCAAGAATGAAGCCTGATGAAAAGCCTTTTAAATTGTGGTGTAGACATCCACTGCATCCACCTTGCAAAAGGACTAAAATGAAGAGAACTCTTATGTGATAATTTCTAGCAAGAGTACAGGATTACCATCCTGCTAGACAAACCATAAAGGAAAAATGTTTGTGGTACAGTAGGAAGGCTAACTTCATCTTTTTATTTGAAGTCAAGTTTAATTATTTATGTTTTCTGAGGAAAATAAAAGCAGAATGGTAACTATGCATTCTTACTTTAATGGAGGGCTCATTTTAGATTCTGCAGCAATAAAATATAACCAGTATGTCCTATCTAGAAAAAATAAAAGCAGAAGAGACCAAATAGATAGGCAGAAACACAGACAGACAAATCCCCTACTTCTGCAAAAAATGGAGCTAAACAGCGAGAATTTTATAATAACAGAGGGGTCTAATTACTTATTGTACTTTGAAGATATATGAATTCTTAATTTGAGAACAGCTATATAATTTTTAGGGTAAGCTATATGCAAGTGATGGAAGTTCTTATTATAGTACCAAGCAAAAAGAAAAGGCAGGAAAAAAAAAAAAAAAAAAAAAAAAAAAAGCTGGGATGTTCTTTTTTATGTTATAAATGCTCTGAATTTCTACTGAAAAATATAATGGATGACACAAGTTATACTTCACATTATCAGTAAATACTACCATAATCTCACCATGAGGCAGCACAGGTTGTCATATCCAGTTACTATTTTGTTGGGAAATAAATGACTTCTGGTTATCATGGGCCGATGTGACATGACAGTGTAAAATCATATCCCAGTTTATGGTGAGCAAGATGCTAACATATGTCACCACTCCACTAAACCTGTGAAAATCCCTTGGAATTTCTATTTATTAAACCTCATGTTCACCACTCTGTATAGTGGCTTCATCTATATAGGGCTTCTTCCCTGGTTACAGTGCAGCACTGCTGACTCTTAATTGCTTCTGTGGATTCCATTTCAATAGTAATCAACCTTAAACAGACCAGTGAAAACTCTCCTTAAAGAAATGCTCTGAACATTCTCCAGCAGGGCTGCTGTGCTGCTGAATTACCTCAAGGACAGCTCTTTAGCCATCTGTGTCACTGCTTGCAGGCTATGAATTCAGTTATATTTAGCTCACAATTAAAGCACAGCTGACCCATACTACAAGTCCATTACCTGCATTTAGGCTCTATTTACCTAACAGCTCTTCTCCTCTCTATCACTCACTCTCAGTTTACTCTTCTCTATCTTACTACAGATGTTCTTAATCATGAATTCCTTAATCAAGAATTATCATCCTGAGGAAGCCCTTTGAGGAAAATTATGATTAAAGAGTCTCAATGTACGAGGTAAAAGCAATCCTGCAGAACTGTCTTTGCAAAGCAAAAACAGCAAACTGAAAAAATTATCTCCAGAGTTTAAGACCTCTGAGTTCATATAAATGTCCAGTCCCTGTTTTAACTTTTGCTAAACTAACATCCCACAGCAACAAACTCCTAATTTTTTGATGAGTATGTCTTCTGCTTTAAATTTCCCTGAGTGTTCTTATCATACAAGATCCTAATTATCCTTAGCAAGGTGTTATTTCATGGCTTTTTATCATATCTACCTTGGATAGATTCTTCTGAGGAGCTGGTGATGCCAATTGTTCCAGTCTTCCCTCTTTACCCTTTGCATTCTTGCCAGACAGAACTGAGCTGCTTCTATTTCTGCAAACCTTCTGTTGGCAGCTGGTGGCCAGGATTGCACATGGTGTTTGGAATGCAGAGGACAGCCTATTTAATGACATTAAAAAGTTTTTCATATTCTTCCTCTTTCCTGTACCAAAATTTTCTACTTAGAGCTGCATGCCAAGTGGAGGAGTTTATGGCACTCTTGACAATGCTCTCTAGGTCCATTTCCTTTGATACTATTAATTTAAAACTCACTAAGGTGTAAAAATAGATTTTAAAAACCCCAACCTTGTAAATTACATTAATTTGTATATATCAACATGGAACTTAATCTGCCATCAGATTGATCATTCACCTAACTTGTTTATTTTCTTCTGAAGTTTGTTATTACCCTCTCCAGATTTGATTAACCTGAATAATTTTGTGTCACCTGCAAATTTTATCACCTCAATGCTCATCCCTTTTTCCAGTTCATTAAAAAATATATTAAACTATGCCACTCTTGCTGCAGAATATCACGGACTTGATGTCAAATTCTACTATGGTGAAAACTGAGAATTCCTTCCTTCCTCTTTTTATAGCTCCTACTTGGATTGATCCCTGACAAAAATTATGTGAAATCTTTTTTGTCTGATACAGGAAGTTTGTTGGACATGAAATTTCTGGTTTTGTTTCCAGCTTTCTGACTGCTTAATATCTTCAAATTTCCTGAAGGTTTGAAAGGTTAGACTTAAATAAATAGACAGTTTACCTTTATCCATATTTTTATGACATATTCAATGAGTTCTAATAGGTAAAGGGTACAAGGATGCCCTGATATATATGGAAAGCCAGAAAGACAATTTTATTTACCAGATCCAGTTCATTTAGAAGTAGAGCTCTTTGATCTTAATATGAAGAATGGAAATATTTTTACACAAAGGAGTCCTTTTACAAGAACCTCTTTGCTGGATTATCTGCTGCATACAAAATACTGATGGAAAAATTCTTTGAAAATACTGATGAAAAAATTGAAAGGGTGGCACACACTTTTTTTTTTTTGTTTTTTTTTTGTTCTAAATTCCTTGAAAATGTATATTGCATAGTCCAATGGTTTTAAGATTTGTGTGCTGATTTTCTATTTGGTGATCTGATGGTTTAAATCTGTCCATAGGAGAGGCTGAGAGAGCTGGGGCTGCAGCCAGAAGAGAAGGCTGATGGGGGAATCTCAGTGTGCATCAGTATCTGAGGAGAGGGCATGAAGAATTAAGGAGCCAGACTTCTCTTGGTAGTGCCACTGACAGCACAAAAGACAATGGAGACCAAATTAGCAAGTGTAAAATAGAGTGTGAACACAAGAAAACTCTTTTCCTGTGAGGATGGTGAAACACTAGAACGGGCTGCCCAGAGAGGCTTTGGAGGCCCTTTGTGGAGATGAACTTGATGGGAACAGTCCTGGGCAAGAAGCTCCTGCTGAGTCTGCTTGAGCCAGGGGGTTGGACTAGATGGTTCAAGAGGTGCCTTCCAACCTCAACAATTCTGTGTGAATGCACATGGAATATTTAATTATTGCTATTTGAAATTATTTAATAGACAGTCTAAACACAGGAATTAATTAACAAGTCAAACAGAATCCAAAACCAGACAAACCAAACAACAGATGGGACTGGTTGAATGTTTGGTGGAGCTTTGAATTTCCAAACCACTGAACTAACTCCATTTGAGGACAGCCCTCTGAAACCTCTGAGATGCTTTGATACATTTATAAAATGTATACCGAGTGCCTCTTCTTTGTGCATAGGTTTATATAGTCATATATGTCCAGTGATAAATGTAAACTGTCAGAATTTCAAGACATCATCAACTAGATGCACTTCATGAAGATGTGAGAGAAGGGATAAATCCACCCTTAACTGATTTGACCTGTAACAATTCAGTTCTTTGTCTCAGTGTAGTTAAATCCCCAAGACATGATTTTGTGGGCGAGAATGTGAGAAACGCTTTAATAAGAACTAATGCCTCATTATTTTTCCCAGTAAATTCATAGAACGAAGTACTAATTAAATCATTAAACCCTTGTGCTCTTTTGTACAGCCTACCTTTTTTCATAATACAAATGATGAAAATGTTTCAACAATGAGACTTGAAATATATTTTAAGGAATCTTTCTCCCGTTGTTGCACATTAGACATGTTTTGTGGTCTGTTAGTGTTTAGAGTATGAAGAAGAGACTTCTCACTTCTTCCAAAGCAACAGAAGGGACATCTTGAAATAGAACACAACAAAGGCAGGAAATGTTTATGACTTAGAGGAGCATGTGCTACCAGTGCCAACTTTAAGAGGTGTCAGATATTTCTGGTAATGAAAATCTTTGTCTAAGGCGAAATGGGCTACATTCTGTTTCTTTTATTCCAAAGATGAGATGGATTTGAAAAACCTACCTGGCTCCTTGATGCAAGGACTCGCCACATGAGATAATCTCCAGCACATTACTATTGGCACGCAGATCTTTCACCCTTTTTTCTCCATGCATTACAGAAAATATTAAATCAGTTTGGTGTCCATAAAAACTTTTGATCCTAGGAACAGCCTAGGGTACTATCATTATCTTCAGGAGAACCATTTGTAGATCTTCAGTAGGTAGCACTAATTTAATTTCTTTGCTAGAGAAAAAGTAGCTGATTTTCTAGATCAATATTTGATTGAATATGTTTGAAATGTCAGCAGATAAAGGCCCCTTTTTCTGGCCCAAAGAGTTTTTGAACCACAGAGGTATACTGTTCTAGCTCCCTGGGATCTGACTGCAAGGAGGTCTCAAAGATCTGTTAGAAACCTTCCCGCTGTTCCTTGTGTTCTTCCAGCAAGACTTTCTAAAGGTTGAGATGAGAAGAAAGAAGATCAAGAACCAGAATGTCTTTATATCCATTTTTTAATCTTTCCTGGTGCTTCTCTTAACTAAAAATAATCGTTTATAACACCAGTTTACAAAAAAACTCCTGTAATAGGATCATGTGAAAGAAAGAAAAAAAATATTGAGGGCCAGGCCTTCAGATTTGCTTTAAGAAGATGCTCCAACAACTTTTGCAAGCCATTGACATTTGAAGGGCTTTTTCTCTTTCATGACACTAATTAAAGCTGAATATCAATGTATCATCATCTTGAAAGTGATCTATTAAAGAGATTTGCTCAAGGCTGGAAAACCAGGGCAATGGACACATGTTTTAGAACTTCAGAAGAAAAGTTGCCCAGTTATGTTAAATAACTAGAGAAAAGAATGAAAGTGAAACAGTATTCTTAAACAATGATAAGAGATGCTGCTGTTGGAAAAATGGAATGATGTGAGAGCCTGTGTCCATATATTCCATAGAAATTCATGCCAAATACATGCACACACAGAATTCCCCCTTCAGCCCCACACAGAACAGAGCTCATGTTCGTGCTGTGCAAATGAGGAGGATTCTTTAAATCTTCAGGGCCTAGAGGTACATTTCTTAGAAAGAGACAATGAAATATTGTGCATAGAAACTTTTCATACACTGAGATAAGAAATGCATCTGAAGAGTAAACCATATTGCCTATCTTGACTACATGTATAGCTTGATGTTACATGATTAACAGCATACGTGCTTCTGCATAATAAAATCCATTCATCTGAACATTAAAACATGATTTTTCCTGCATAATACATTACTTAGAGCTTGGATTTTATTTTTAATGTCAGTATGTTTAACTTGCTAATAATGTACATGCACTTTGTTAATATGCAGATTAGGAAGAAAACTGTATTGAAGATAGTGGAAGCATGTGGTACCTGATCAGTCCTGATGATAGCAGTTCTTACTCATCTGCTGCAGAGTCTAATATCAGTTTTCTGCCAGCTTTATAAATATTATATCATTTGCAGGGATTCAAAGTCTCTGCTTTAAAAATGGCTTTTCAATTACTCACTATTTGAGCAACACTGCATTCTACATTATTTCACTGTGAAGTAAAACATATCCCTGTAAGTCAAAACTGTTAAGATACAGCAGTAGTTGGTTTGTTTGTCATTTCAGTGACCCTGGCAAAGACTTTCAGTCTTTTAATTTCTTTTAGAAGCCGCAAAAATGCATCAACATTTCTCTTAATCTCTTGGGAAATAAAGTAAAAAAAACCCACTACCACTCTTGTATCTACCCCATAAATTAGAAAGGTCCCCTAGTAACTGCAATGCCTTGTATGTAAATAAATTGTTGGTTGCTCATTACTTCATAAAAAAAATAAAAAGTCAGCAGCTTTGCCACCCACTATTTCTGCATCACACCTAAATGAATAGATTATATCAAAAACACCTCATCCAGTTGCTGTACCAGGTTCTGCTAACCGAAACCATAAGCCTCCAACAGCGAAGTCAGATACCCAGTAGTCTCTGCACGGATCAAAGTAAGCCAAACAAAATCTATGTTTTGTACTTGCTCCCAATACGTCTGGGAAGCACGTTAATGAAAAATGAGGTTGATGTACCTATTGCACACTTTTGGATTATTGTTCACTACCATCAATCTGAAACCTAATGAAACAGAGACCACCTACAGTGGAGGGATATTGTGTCCATCTGACAAACTGCATCCAATTTACGAACTGATGGGATGGCATAAGCTGCCACTGGTCATATGATTTTCAGCTTCTGATTGGTCATACATTAAGCATTAGTAATGGGGCAATGCCATTTCCACTATCATTCTCTGGCAAGAGTAAAAGTATTACATAGTGCACCATAATTCTGTGATGATGATAGCATGCAATGTGCTGGTTTCTCCCCACTGCGGACACAAAAATAGTAGGAGACTTGGCTTCTCCAGACTGTCTTTATGGAATTAACAAAGAAATATGCTTGCCATGACATATATTGAACCTTTTCAGTGCCTTTCTGGGTAACTTTATGGGCACATGTGTTATGTATGTCACAACCAAACTCTGCAGGAAGAGATAAAATAGTGCACACATCACACAATGGGTATAAGCAATGGGCAACCCAGGCTCCAACCTGCACAGTGCACAGAGGTTTTTTTCAAAGAAAAATGCTGACTCTCTAAATGGAAGACGCTTTAGTTTCTGCACCTGTTTTGCTCAGTATCTTGTTAGGCTGCTTCTTCTTCTACTATATGTCATACTAATAGGGAGAAGCAAAACAGGGAGAAATTATGATGGATATTAGTTGATCCTCTTGTTATTGCTAGATGTGATTATTGCTTTTTCCTGCTTGGGCTCCCTCAGTGTACTCCTAACAGAGTGTGGCTTATTAAAAAGCTCTGCTGTTTAAGTTTTACTGGCATAATAACCAGCTCTCTCTTTATGGTTATTCTGAAGTCGATTCAGTAGCCACCTGTCAGTTTGTGAAACAAATGTTAGATTTTCCTAATGACTATTAAGATTTTCCATGGGTTTTTCTTCCATCGTATGTCTCTGAACTTGTCCAGCGCTCTGTTTGTGCTCGTGATTTATGCTTAGCAGGTGTTTGTTTGCTATGGGTTTCTAAATGTTGGCTTCCTACTGTAAGGAAAGAATGGGAAGGTGGGAATGGGTTTATTATATTCTGTATATTGTTCTACAACGACAAAATGGATTTCCAGCTGACACCCTATGTGCTGCTACGAATTAAGCCACAAAACCCTATCTGTATCAGCAATATACCAAGTAATGCAAGGGAATTCACAGTTAACACTGAAGATCCATTATTAACTCACTATATTGTGCCTGGATATTGCTGTACATATTGTTTGGTACATACCAGGATCACTGCAATAGGTAAACAAAAGCAGGTGAACTTACAATGCAATTCAGTCTTCCCTATGAGATTGTGTGCCTCATTGTTTTAACCAGACCTTTTGTCTTTTGCTCAGTTTTGGAAGCCTGAATTGTATCTTTTGCTGTTTCAATTTTTCAATTTTAAAATGTCTGTCGAGGCAATGTGACCCAGTACAAAATATTCTTAGTGTTCTCATGTGAAAATGCATTAAATATTTAAAAAATGTGTTGAATTATATTATTTGCAAAATTATTTAGATCTACGATGCTAAAAACATCATTGCAATTAGCTAGATCAGTGCAACCTAATTTTAAAATGCTTATTCCTTACTAGATACACTGTACAAGCTCTTACCAGAAACATTGCAATGTTTTTTTATAAATAGTTTTTGCCCCTAGTTCTCACAGCTATTATTCACTTTAGAGAGGATAACTACTGCTATGAAGTTGTGGACTGTTCTGTTTTATTACCAGCATTAAGATTTTCAATCCTGTACCTGTACAAATGCAAGAATCCTATAGAAATCTTACCTTTCCTTGTCCTGCACGTGTACAAGCAGTGGAATCCTGGAGAAAACTTACCTTTCCTTAGTCCACAAAAGCTTCTGAGGCTGCTCCTGTCACCTGTGGCATCATTACCCAAAGACTCCCAAGTCAGCAAAAAAAAAATTGATGGCCATCACTGGGCTTTGGATTATTCTACATTTTAACACACCTTTCCCAGCAGGTGCACTCATGCACAGTTCCCCTTTGGCCCCAAAGACAGATCCTACTCAGCATATGAGTCATCATTTACTTGTGTCCTTCAGGGACTCCTTTGCTTTTTGGTCACCTTTTCTCCCCAGGTTAGGTCTTGTTTTTTTCCAATTTGCTGTCTGAGCATGATTTGGAGTTTTCTTTTATTGTTACATTCTGATCTTGTCCCTCATGTTTACCCAAGTAGTCACTGACATGATCTGCAGTTGACTCTTAGGGCTATATAAAATTCTGACCTTTTCCTGGTGACTTATGATGGCATTGCTATGCCATAAAGGTGAAGGAAGTTATTGCTCAGCTTTCTGGAAAAAAATGGAACCAATCCAACAAAAAATACTGCAAAAACCTGCAAGTATTTTAGTACTGTGGACTGGTTTTCATTCACCTTAAAATCATGAATCTAAAGGTTTAGATCAGCATTTAACTTGAAATTGGAGCTTTCTATAAAGAATTAAATCTTAACAACAAACTAACACACTTCTTGGTGTTTGCAGGATTCTACCCAAAATTTACTCTTAAACCATAAAACCTTTTATCTGTCCTTTGCATGAATTTACTTACTGGTCTTTATTCTTCAGCTATTCGGTGTGCTTGGAAATTACAATGCACACAATTTTATTTATCATCTAACTTTCCTTCAGATCATTGAGATATGCACTAGAGCCAAGACTGGCTGTGATTTACCGACAGAAGTTATTTTTGTTGTTAAGTGTCTGCTGTTTTGACAATAACTCTTCTGTTTCCTTGTCTCCTCTGCTTAAACTTCCTAGCACTTACGAGATAATTTAGAAGATCTTCTGAAAACTGCTGCCTATCAATATTTGTTAGCTCCGTTTTGTAACTCTCATTTGAGGAAGGTGTCATTTGATTTATTTCTTTATTTGGATATTTACTATTCTATAATAAGAGTACCCAGTCGATGCTCTGGGCTCTACCGATAACCTTTTAAATATGCACATAAATAAATGGAATTTCCAGTTGTCACGAGATCCATCAGAGCCCAACAACAAAATGGATATAAAAAAAAAAAGAATTTGTCCCTACAAAGTGACTGATAGTTCCAGTGACCTCACTGGAACAGGAGATGTACATCATTACCATAGAACCATCATGACATCACCAATCCCTTCCACCTGTATTCTTAAAGGACAGGGACACAAAATGGGCTCAAGGTCATAAAACATGATTTTATCATGTGAGGGAAGGCACCTTGTAACACTTATAAGAGAGATGCTTCAAATATCTGTAAGATAACCTAAGAGAAAAAAATTTGGATGTAAGAAATCCCAATTACATCACTTTAATCATTACTCTTAATCTGGTGCATTGATTTCTATGGATTTTTCCATAATTTTATTGGTTTTAAAAAGACACAGCCAAAGTTATTATAAGCCTAGTTAGCATTTAAAGAATACTGACACAAACTACCTGCCAGACAGAATCACACACACGTGTGGGGTTGTAAAATCTGAGCTCTGATATTGTACCAGCAGAATCCTTTTAATCTCACAAAGTCTACAACAATGCTCTGTAGCTCTTGAGAGAGGGACTTTTTTATATAGTGCTTGAATCACCTTCCTTTTAAATGCTGCTAACTGTGAAATTAGTGTTGTCCCTCAAAGTGCATGAGAATAATTGTCAGTAATTGAACACAGTTTGGGGGCTAATTATATAGAAATTGATATTAAAAGAATACTACAGGATTGATTGAGTTTTGCAGTTCATATTTAGTTTTCAAATTACTAGAGTTGAAAGGCTGTGGTAAGAAACAATAAAAATCCATTCAAAGCTGCTAAAGCAAATTAAGGTTTACTAGTCCTTTGAAAGACAAATGATCCAAATGAGGTAATGTAGGGAGGATAGTAAAAATGTTCTTGAAATTAACAATAGATTTAAAATATCAGGTGTTTTAGGATGATGTATGTTGAGCACATGTAATTTTTCCAATAAATTTCTGTTTAAATGGTTGGGGTTTCTATTTTGGGCTGTCTCAAAAAGGGAAGAAATGCCTTCTTTAAGTCTATCAGCTCCAGAATTTTGTTGAGGATCCATGTGAGTCAGAACATGCTGAGATGTGAGAGGAGCATAGGCTGTCATGACCTTGATCTCTGCTTTCCAATGGGAGCAGGAAATTGGTTTTGGGGAGAATTTTTCTAATTGAAAACCCACTTGTCCTAATCATAAAGTGTCATAAGTAAAAGGGATCTTGACAAAAGTAGAGAATATAAACTTACCTTTGTTCCTCATGCTGCAAGGAATCTTGTGACCCTGGGAGCAGTTGAAGCACTCCCAAATTTTCCTGGGAGAAGAACTGTAAAACAGTAAGAGAGAAGAAAGAGAAATCACTTACACTGTTGCATGTCATAAACCCAGAGGATTTCAAATCCGTTGCATATTTCACTGTGGCCAGAAAGTGCTGGAAATTGCTGGGCAGTTAGGAAAAAAAAAGTCAAATAAACATTTATCTCTCCACCAAAATTTATTGGAGCAGTAATAATTCCTTTTCAAAGTAGCAGCATGGAAAGAGCACTAAAGGATATCTTAAACACACATGTGACAATGCAGAATGTTTAAGATGTGAATATCCTACTCATGAAACATTCAGAAGGCAGGCCTAAAACAATTTCATTCAGGGTTTGTTTTTCAATTGAACCATATAAGTATTGTGAAGAAGACAATATCCTTTTCTATTTTTGTCTATTTGTTTAATTTTGTCTATTTTTCTCTAAAAATTCCTTAATTCCTTCTTTATAAAAATCTAGAGGAAGTTTGTAAGAATAACTGCCAGTATTTTTTTCTTAAAAAGCTGTAAAAACACTATTACAACAAAATTTTAAACACATACAGTCTAGATATGTATAAAATATTCTCATAAAATATTTTTAAAGATCTGCTACATTTTGGGTTCCATGTAATTGTTTGGAGGGTGAATATCTTGCTATAAATTTAAAAATATTATTGTGTCAAGTAATTTGGATATTACAAAAGCAGTGAATATTTACATTGATAATAAAAATTTTCTAAAATGAAATAGCAAGTTTTAGAAAATAACTGAAATGCATGTCAGAAAAAAAAATCTGTTTCCTTCAACTAAGACAAAATTCAAGACTAAACGTTTAAAAAAAATATTCCAGAATGAAAAGCTATGGGGAAAGACTGCATAACACTTGCAATCTCTAAAGGATCGTAAGTAAGGAGTTCAGAAAGAGTTTATGATATTAGAAGGAGCAATAGTTTTGCAAATTGTGTGAAATGCCACAGTGGTAAATATGTGCAGAGAAACAGCCACGCAATGCTCAGATACTAAACATGATTCATTAGTGAGCAATTAAAATGTGATGGGGATGAAGCCAAAGTGTTCTTTCTTGGAGGAGATGCCACTGGCTAAAGTTACAAGCAGTGGAAAAGGAAGCACACTTAGATATAACAGCCCACTGCAAATGCATGTGATTAAACAAATTTATCTACCAAAATGGATGTACAAAGCACAGTTAATGAGTGTGATGGAGGCTTTAATGCAGAGGGGTGCATTAAATCTACATCACATTGCTATAGGTCCCAATGAGTGCTCTGAGGCAGCTCTGCCACATAAAACCCAATTAACTCCCAGAGTTAAATACAAACTGAACTTCTCCAGATGGCTCCATCATTTGGAGTTAATACAGAGACTTCTGCCTGGGTTAATAGTGTGGTCACTGTGCTGAAACAACAAACAAACTTACAAGAGCTTTAGAGATAAAAAAGATGGGAATAAGCAAACAACCTACAGTGGTTCCCTGGAACAGGAGGTGAAGGGATCACATTTAGACTCCCAAACACAAGAGGGCTTTCAGTTTGGGCTATCAGCCAAGGAGCCTGGCAAGTCTAACTCTATAAGGGATTTATTCCTTCAGCTCTTTTCTGAAGAGGTTTGCAAGAATTAGCATTTTTCACAATTCCATCCACAACTGATCTTTAGGAGTATCTTGTTGCAGACTTGGAAGGATATGGACAGCAATGGAATCCAGTAATTACTACTCACCTGCTGGGCAGTGAGGAAGTTCAGCTCCCAAATCGGAATGTGGAAATTCTGTAGGGGAAAGAAGATTAGACTCAACAGAAATGCACTTTTTGTTCAGCCTGGAGGAATTTGGTTATACAGAAGAAAATAGTGACAGAAAGCAAGACTTGACCCTGTACAAATGGATCTAAGAGTGTGTGTATGGAATACTGGAACATATTCATCCTTTTTATAAGAAGCAAGACTTCTTATGGTTCAGCACTTCCTTCAAACAATACATAATGGCAGCAGGTTGAATGGCAGAAGAAAAATATTTGGAATATAGAAGACACAATTTTGCAGGTACTGGAATGTTTTAAGATTAAGCATGGTTTGCAATCTCTGCTGTGTTATGGACTATTTTAATATTTATTGCCATGTGCTTGTAATCCTAAAAAACGTTACAGAATGCTCAAACTTGTTTTAGAAGTCTCTTGTATAATGCCTAAGAAATCAGGATTACTTTAAAATAAAAATATCCCATATGGAAATGATGCTTTGGTAAATCCTGCTGTCCTCGCTGAAAATATATTGTATATTAACACCTCTGTTTTGAAAAATCAGTGAATTATTGTGATTTTTCTCTCTATCACTATCACTGCCATTTTTAAACATGTTGACTGAGATTTGAATGTTACATTCCTGGCAGGAATTTTCACTGCTGGGAATGCTGCCTTTGCTTTAGCTGCCTTAGAAATATGAATCCAAGGTCAGTATGAAAACAGATTTTCCTTCAAAATAATCCTTCCTTACAAACTGCTCACACACATTATTGAGTAGTACAACATAACTCTAATATTGCACAGTTTCCCCAGAAAAATCTTTCAAACTTTCAATAGCTTCAAGGCCATGTAGTTTGAAAAAGAAAACTTCAAAGACCAGCCCTAAATCCTAGTCCTTCTCTAAGACTGCACTCTTAGCAAAGTCTCTCCCTATTTTCTTTGTGATCTTTCATGATTTAATTAGAAAAATCTTTTAAAAACTTTTATTTTTTTTTTACTGTAGTAGTATAACATCTGCATTTTCAGCAGTATGCTGTTTAATCACATTGGGTTATAAAGTGAATTTCTTACTACTCAGTGTAATATATTGTAGAACCATGTGTTTGGTCTTTTAGTGTCCCTGACTCATCATCTTATATTCTTTCATCAACACTTTAATAGCCACTCTTAAAAATGTAATTTGATGGATAATTCTCCAAACCTGTTTCAGTTTTGTTGTTTCTTTAAAAAGTTATGTCCCTGCACATGTTTTCTTTCTGTGATTACTGCACCTGAAACTAATTTCAAGCACTCAAAGACAGACTTAAGCCCAGGGCCAGCATAAGCTCAGAAGCTGATAGAGCTATTCCAGGTTATGGTGGGTTCTGATTCTCAGGTAGGACCATTTTGTCAGTGCCAAGTATTTTGCTTTTAGCTCTAATGTGTGTATTTATAATATAAATTTAATAATACATGCCTGGAGTATGATATGTAGTGTCATTTGAGTGTAAGCAACTGAATCCTGATTTAACCCTGTGTTCAGTCCCTATATGCTTTATCCACAGCTTTTGCAGTTGACAGTTTCTGTCTCTGTTCCCTCTTAGTCTAAACCAGTAAGTCTAAAAAGGGGAATATTTATGTCTTCATTCTCAATTCACCAGTAGCAGTCACAGAAACCAGGGTACTAGACTGACTAGGAAAGCTCCAAAGAGTATCACTGCTGTATTCTACTTTTGACAGGGTTTGTCTTGTCTTTAAAGTTTTTTGCTTTCCTTTTTTTTTCCCCTGAGGAAATAGGGAAGTTTAAAACACTCTACTGCATAAAGTTTAAAAAAACTCAACCAAACAAAAATGCCCTAAAATCCAAGCCCTGAACTGAATAAAAATCTTTAAGTAGTCTGTGATTGTTAAGGAAATTCCAAAGTTAAATAACTTGAAAAAATGGAGAAAAGAATGTATAAGTGCTAAATATCTGATGGAGATTGTACACCTAAAACTTGAAGACATACTTTGAGTTCTGATTTGGAAAATGACTATTCAGTACTTTGCATTATGGAAGCCATATGTGCCTGCTTGAATTTTTTAACCACATGCTGCAGTGGCCAAAAATGAGAGTATTTTTTTTTTCCTCTGTGTTTAAAGAAACCCAACCCAAACTGTATACAGATTTCTATCAGATATTTAATGGCACACAAGAAAACTACTATGCTTCTATGAGGAAATGAACGGGGGGGGGGGGGGGGGGGGGAAATCACAATTTTGTCCTTATTTTTCAGGTGGTGCTGCTAAAATCCTCGTGTCTTGCCATGCCCACCCTGTGCTTTCTTAAGCAAAATCTTTTAAGCACTTTGGTCCTTGAAGCAGTGTTGGACTGGATGTATGCTTTTGACCCACAAGTGATAATTTTGAAGCCTTGTTCCAAAGGTGGAAGGACTCTATTGCAACTTATATTACTAGTTAATTCTTTAAAAAGTAATAATAAGAGCCATTGTCTGAACTCAATTTCATTTCACATGAGCAAATCTGGAATAAAGTTACTGCAGTCAGGTTAAAGTCAATGAACTAGATCAGATTTATATTGGCTTGACTGAGACCATAAATTGGTCCTGTAATTGGACCTTTGGTTTTAAATAAAACATTTGCAATTGGCTGTTCTGCCCAGGGAACAGACAACTGTATCTTGACAGAGTTCTGAACCTATTAGAATTAGTTGGGAGAGAGTGACTAGATGATGAACATCAACTTCGATAAAAGAGAGAGAAGAAAAACTGCAAATAGAAAAGTGCTGAATTTGAAGCAGATTATCCTTAAACTTCCATCTGCAGTAGCAGAGCAGGAGGAATGTGAATTTAAAGTCAAGTATGTGGTGATGAGGCTGTGATATCCATGGTACTTTATAATTTTTTTAAAATATTTTTAGTAAAAATAAAAAGTTATAGCTGGGTTTAAAAGACAGACTGGACATTTGCAGCTGGAGTGCATTAGATGCATTTCAGCATTTTCCACTTGAGTTTTATCCAAAAGGAATTTGGTTTATGTGGTTCAATACCACATCATGATATGAATGAAAGCATAGAACATCAGGACAATCAGAGATTCACTTCAAAAGCACAATGCTGATCTGAACTAAAATGAGAAGAACTCCTAGGTACAGAGAGCTATTTGTAGGCTTTGCTGAAGATTGTTTATACTGTCAGTGGAAAGTTACAAAGAGGCCCTGAGTGAATCCTCACTCTTCTTTAGAAGAAGACATGGCAAGAAGGCCTGTGAATCAAGTGCTTGAAACAATAAAAAAGATAAAATTATCTAGTCAAGATCAAACTATCCTTGCTGGGTTTTATCCAGCTAATATAACAATGGTATATAAGACATCTTTTAGGACTGAGTTTCTCCTAAAAGAAATTCTTCAGAATGGAAGAAGGAAGTACTCAGGTAATATTAGCTCTGCTGCTGACCTTTGAGAGAACACATCAGCTGCAGGGGAGATACTTGCAGCCCAAAGCAGCTAACCTGGCAAGGTTAAGGGCTGAAATACAGCTTTTGCTCCCTTTACAGAGTGCCTTTCATTGTCAGTGCAGATGAAATCTCCAAAGTACTGGTGGTCCCTTTAAACAAGTCAACTTGCAGAAGAATCCCATGTGACTTGCTAACAGAGCATCTTCAGGGCAAAGCAGGAACTGAGGAATCCTTCAGACAGGTAAGGCTTGATAATGAGGATGCTCACACAGTGATAGACTGCCTTGCTTCTGCACCTGCAGCAGCCACCTCAGCTCTGGATTTGTGCTTCCAGAACTTTTCTGGAAAAGGCAATGGGATCTGCTTCAGTGCAGCTTTTCAAGAGGTGTCTGTCTGTCTGTCTGTCTGCCCCTGGCCTGAGACATGGGCACAAATCTGGGAGTTAACTGTGCACTTCAGAGACTGCCCAAAGGGAATGAGTTCTTTTCTTTAAGAATAAACTGATTCTGGCTGCTGCTTGGGCGTGTGGTTCCTTCAAGACAAAAAGGCAAGTAACTGGGTTACATTTAGAAAAATGATTTTAATGAACAGGAAAATGGCATTTAATCTTTTGGTGCATCCTGCATTTTATGAGTAAATTTCATGGGAAACTGTGTAAATGGAACATAATTATTTTTAAAATAGAATCCTTTATTATTAGCTGCATAACTGTCATGTGTACATAAAGCACCCTGCTGTACAGACAAAAGACTGGAAAAGTTTCCTGGAGAGTTACTGCTATTGAAAGAATAAAAATTGAAGCAGTGGGATGAACTTTTGGTTCACAGACTCAAATACTGAATGTTAAACCTGGCTGAGAGAAAATCACTTTATTCTGATAACCGGATTAGTTAGAACAAAAATAGAGAAAATTAAGAACTGAAGAGCAGAAAATTAAGGTGGAATGCAATTTAAAGAGTAAGTAGATGATGTAGGCTTTCATTTTCATCCCCCCTAGTGTCCAGCTAATTAAAATTACAATCAAAACGAAAGTCTAAACTTGTAAATATCTTTAGCTAATGATTTTGTCTTTTTAATCATCTTCACATTCAAAGACTTTATTTTATTCATTTAGAGCTTTACAATAAAATGAAATTGTTTTCCTCTAGTAAAATCCTTTTAATTTTCGTTATCTGTTTCTTTTTACATCATACATTATGTATTTTCCTCTTTTCTTTCTAATTTCTGCACAGTATTCTCTACTCTTATGGTTTGTGCTCCTCTTAGGCATTTACTTAAACTGTTATAAAGTTAAATGGAATAAAGTGCTATAATGTAAACTTTCTGCTTAGTGCAAAATCCCTGGAATTGCATCTTCTGGCTCACAAACTGATCTAGACAAACAGCAACTTGCTTCATAAGGTACATCTACAATGAATTTTAAAGCCACTGATCACATAATATTTATTGTTCTGTCTAAATTTCAAATTTTATCTCCTTTGTGTCTATGACAAATAATGGATTTGCCCCAATTTATCAACTGCTATTTGGGGATAATGGTTGGGTTTTTTTCCTGTGACTTGATAGGTCCTTTTTGGTTTGCAAGCTTATTTCACTGTCACATTTATAAAAGAGCATATTTATTTTTCCTTAAAAATTTGGTTTTATTATGCAAGTTTTCTAAAGTGTGCTGAAGAAACCTTGAAACTGTTTCTTGGTGATACAGTTCTGTCTTAATGATTTCCCTCATTTCGGATAATAGGAATGCCATTTTATTTTGCTAGACAACATTGACTTAAAATGGGCACTAGGGTTGTAACTTAGCCATAACAATGTACTTCAACACCATGCAGATGTATTTATTTTGTAAACCAGCTCATCTCAACCTCAGAGTTACTTGCATGATCCAGCTTCACTGTAAAATCTGAGGATTCTGCACTGGTTTCTGGGTGTCAGCCTGGCTTCTGAGCCATGCTGGAGTGATGGGGTTGTATTTTGTGTATTGCAGTTAGAAAATCCCACAAAGAGGCAGTGCTAACACCCAGGTGAAACACCAGAAGTTCAAAATACTCAGATTTGGTAGCTGCTGATGGACAGAAATGCAGTGTGAATGCATCTAAAGGTGCTCAACCTTTAGCTTTACAGAAAGGTGTTTCTCATCTGTAATGACTCTTCTGGATGCTTCAAACCATATCTCTACAGGAGATTCATGTGTGGGTTTGCAATTTTTAACCTACCTTTTTTTACCTACCTGGGAAGATTTACACATCAGTCATCACTCTGGTATCTGAATTACCTAATAAATAAAACCTATTGGCAGCACAAAAGACCCCTAAAACTATCATAAACTGTCTGCCCTGTTTTAGATGTTATAAAACTTCAAGCTGGAAGAAAACATTTTCATTGTTGATCTTTACTTTGCTTTTCTTGGACATTAAGAGGAAAGCATGTTAGTATTCTACACTTTTTTTGCAAGACAATGATCAGTTTTATATCAGTGCACATATACAGATCTCCCCTGAAATAGTCCCATTTTACACTGGTAAAAGCAAGGCCAGATTTTGGCCCAGCATGTTTTGGAATCTCTAACAACACACAGCCCCTGGTTCTGAAAGGCAACTTTCATCTGGCTGCCTGGAAGATCTCCAAGAGTTTGTGCTCTGCAAGGTTTGAAGGGGATTAACTGCATACTCTTGTGCCTTTAGAATCAATATAACATATGGATTGGCCTCATCTTCCTGAGCTGCCACTGACTGCAAAGGGAGTATTTGTACAATTGGGGAAGATGTAATTGGGCTTAAAGGCTCTGTGTTTTTTATGTGCAGAGTTAATTTATGTGAATGCATTAATGTTTGTACATCAGTCATTTTGCTGGATCATCTGCCAAAAAGAGTGCCAACACTTTGCCTATATAGACAAAGATGAACGTGAGCTTTGAGAACCCTCTGGTCCCAAGACATTTTTAAAATAGCCAATGCTTACTTAATCATTTTATACTGTTAATATATCAATCATTGCTCTTAGTTTGGGTATGATATCAAAGTTCTTTAAATACAGAAGAATAATTGTACTCAAAATCATCAGAAGAGAGGCGTTTGCTGCTTAGACTCTGCTGTGAACAGCTGCACTGCTTTGCACTGCAGTGTTATGAGGGAGATATCCAGAGCCTCTGACTTTGGGAGCTGCTAATGATGAAAAATGTTTTAAAATAGCCAGAAATAAAAGAGTGGAAGACGACTCTATGCAAATCACAGAATGGTTTGGGTTAGAAGGGACATTAAATACCATCGAGCTCCAAAACCTGTCATGAGAAGGAACACCTTCCACAATCTCGGGTTGTTCCAAGCCCTGTCCAACCTGGCCTTGAACAATTCCAGGGCTGGGGCAGCCACAGCTTCTCTGGGCAGCCTGTGCCTCATTACCCTCACAGGGAATCATTTCTTCCTAACACCTAATCTAACCTGCTCTGTCACACTTTGAAGCCATTCTCCCTTGTTCTATCACTCCAGGGATAAGCAAAGGAAGCAGTGTCTGTGGAAACTGTGCCAGTAAGAGGTTGTGGCCTGGGAGGATGGTGGTTCTCACCTGTGTGCTCTTCCACTGTCTGATATAACATCTTGCTTCCAAAAAGGGTGTTTTGGCTTGTGGATGTTCCCTCCTGATGCTTTCTTCATGTCATCTCTAGTGCTTCTGTCACAGCTTCAGCCAGCCAGCCTAAAAAGAATTTTTTAAAAAACACGTTAGCTTTTGGTCAGTGAACAAACTGGCCCATTGTACGAGGACATTGATTGGGAACTGGAGCTGGCATAAGGGAGAAGAGGCTGCAGGGCCAGGAATGCCAGGAACAGGGGAAGGGGAGAGCACGACAGTCCTTGACAGCAGCAGGGAGCCTTTCAGGGGAGCAGCAGTCCAGTAAAACCCTCTCCAGGTAACAGCCATGCTTTGCTGCTTTAGTCACAGAAAACTTCAGCAAGTCCCAAAAACGGTTGTTGCTGAGTCTGAAGTCTGCTTTAAAACAGTGGAAAACTGAAGCTCAAGAGAGAAAAACTCTTTAACTAGCTGAGGACAAGGCTGGAATGTTATTTCTTCTTCTTTTGTCTAGGACCTCAGTTAAGTTTCAGTGGTTTCCTATATGTACAGCTTTGTAGCTTTTAGGCACAAGGAATCAAATTTACCTTTATTAAAATACCCTACAACTACACAATAGTCAAAATAGTATTTTACTATATTTACTTATAAGTTTGTATATATTGTTTTACCTTTAAGAATTAATAAGGGCTGGAATTTTCAAACTGGGGCCTCTAGTGCACTTTGGAGTGGCCTGGGAAGTTCTCTGTTTAAAAGATAAAGCCATGCTAGAAAAAATAATTGTTTGTAGGAAAATATACTAAATCCTGTTAATAACACCAGATTGTGTGACTGCTAGGTGGATGAGGGGTCACCTCAGGAGAGAGGTGCTGCTCTCTGAAATCGAGATGCTTTGTAGCAAAAAATAATCTAAACTAGAAAAGTTTGAGAACACTTGATCGATGGCTTTTTGCTCTTAGTAACATTGACCTTCAGTGGCTTGAAATACTATTGTAATTTTTCAATTTGCTATTCTAAAACCCAGATTTCATAAACATATTATTATCTTTCCATTATGATTACTTATTGCCTCCAAGGTCTACAATGCTTTCTTGTAACATCTAAATGGAAATGGGATTAGGATGAGATTCTGTCACTCAGGGGATTTGTGGGGAAAGGTGGGGATGTGCACAGAAAAGGTCATTTCTTAGGTGCCAGATGAATAAAACGACACTGAGTTATGAAAAGGGACAGCAATAACAGTATTAGCCATTTTGCATGGGTTTAAATGGATTGTTTTTTGTTGGAGACACTGATGCTGGAGAACAATGCACTGTTATTTTCTTGCCTTTCATAACATCCTGAAATAAATAAAAAAATCAGCTCTTAAAAAATCCACATTATTTCATTGCGGTTCAATGTACATTCTGACTGATGAATGCACTTTCTTTCTGACTCTTTGTGGGATAACTTAACTAACAAAATTTAGCCAGAAATTGATGTTTTCAAGTCTTTGCTCTGTACACTGCTTGTTTTGTCACTGGAGTCATGATTTTATTGATGACTTAACTAGCTGAATATGATATTTGAATGGACAAGTAATTAATAACATACTCCATTATGATTCTTCTGGCAAACAATAACTGTAATTAAATTGGTAGATGTGGCCTGTGACTGAAAGATCAGATCTGTTCTCCTTTCCTTGAGGAGCAGAGCTGTCCAACTTCTCACTGATCTTGTTTTTCAATTTTTCTGCTTTAAAAATGCTGGTCTGTGTGCCAGATCATAGTAAGAGGATGCTTCAAGTAATCACATTTATTTACAAAGTTTAAAAGTGTACAGTATATACATTGTAAGATAATGATTAATGTTTTCTGGACGCTAGTAGTAGAATATTTTATGCTTCTGATCTTACAGTATTTTTATTTAGATACATTACTCCATAAATAAACTTGGCTAAAGGAACTTGACATTTTTTTAATGCCAGAGATTCAGATAAGCATGGCCAAAAAAAGAAGAAAAAACCCCCTGCCTTCACTTTTGCACTTGATGCAATTAAGAAATAATCAGTGGACCGGTAAAGTACAGAGCTACTTCACAATTAAATAAGGTAATTTCTAGTGCAATGCATACTGAGAGAAAACAGCTCAAGAGGAGAAATGTTTTGGTCAAAATTAAATTAATAGATAACACGATGGATACAAATTGCTATGAAACATTGGATTAACTGCTCATGGTGAGCCATGCTGGGTAGTGAAAGGCACAGGAGCAGCTTCGGGGGAGCAAACTACAGAAGGGCTGATCACTGCGGTGTTTATAACCCTATCGTGCAGAAGTTTAGGAAATGTTTCTGGCATTGGTAACAATCTTGCATTGTCCAAGGTTTTTTGGAGCACAAAAGGGTGAGTAAGGCAACATTCTTGCATAGAACTGAGTCTTTCTTTATCAGCTACACTGATAGTTTGCTGGAAGTCTGGAAATCACCAAATGCTTCCACGGTATAAAACAAAAAAGTTGAACGGTGGTGAGAATATATATTTAGTAGCACATATTCCTGAAAGTCTTACTATGATGAGTTTACATGTCACGTCTTGGGACTCTTTCACCTATCTATTGCCTCCTAGTGCATTCTATATTTCCAATAACAACTACAGCAACATAAAGCTGTAAAGGGTCTCACTGCTTTTGACTCCTCTGTTTCCATGCAATCCTTGTGAATGGGTCTCCCAAGCTAAGGGAACAGGATTTAGCTGCATGTATAAACATTTGAGTGGTTTTCTTCATTTGTCTTTTAACCCACCTCCTGTCCCACAGGTAGAGTTGCTTGTGCCACACACTTCTTAGGTGACTGTGTTGTCACCTATCTCTTCCTAAAATTATATTTTCTTGCTCAAATATATTTAATTAGGCAAAAAGCAGTGTTTTAGTTCTTAAACATTAAACATATTTGGGCAGAAATTGAACCTTGCACAATGCTTCAGCCTCAGTGATGGGCAAAGTTTTAATGCCTTCTGAAACATATGCAAAATACCTCAAAGTTTTAAGCTTCTCTCCTCAGGCTTTTCCACAAACTGTGGTTGTCAGGTCCTGGCAAAAAACCCAGCCAGAAAAGAGAGGAGGTTTTTATCCTAACACCTGCATGAGAGGGCAGAAGAGCTATAATGACCCCAGAAGTGTTACTGTAGGAAACGTTGAATCCTAGATGCATAAATCGAGTAACCCGTTGCCCTAGGTGGCACGAAAATCTCCATGACAGGGTCAGCTGACTACTATGAGCCTTAATAGTTATCCATAGCGAACGGCTAGTCCGTACTCAATCCAGTCCCCTCAGGAGGTGATAAATAGCGAGAAAACAGCGGCTCTCCTCTAGGGAAGCCGTGCTCCTCCAGCACTCTGGAAAAGACGCTCCTCAAAGTAGCGGCAGCCCCTCCTTGCTGTGGGAGAGGACAGGGCCGCCCCTCGGGAGCTCTGGGGAAGCCGCCCCTCGGGAGCTCTGGGGAAGCCGCCCCTCGGGAGCTCTGGGGAAGCCGCCCCTCGGGAGCTCTGGGGAAGCCGCCCCTCGGGAGCTCTGGGGAACGCGCTCTCCTCTAGGGAAGCCGCCCCTCGGAGCTCTGGGAAAGCGCCCTCGGAAAGTGGGGCAGCCCCTCCTTGCGTGGGAGGGGGAAGGCCGCCCCTCGGGGCTCTGGGGAAGCCGCCCCTCGGGAGCTCTGGGGAAGCCGCCCCTCGGGGTCTATGGAAGCTGCCCCTCGGGGTCTATGGAAGCCGCCCCTCGGGGTTCTGGGAAGCCGCCCCTCGGAGCTCTGGGGAAGCCGCCCCTCGGGGCTCGGGGAAGCCGCCCCTCGGGGTTCTATGGAAGCCGCCCCTCGGGGCTCTGGGGAAGCCGGCCCTCAGGAGCTCTGGAAGCTCGGGGCTCTCTCTCAGGGTATCCCGCCTTCGGGCCGCGCACCCCTCAGCGCGGGCGCTTCTCCCCTCTGGGGTTCGCCTCTCCGCAGGCGCGCTCGCTCCCCTCAGTGGCACCTACCTCACCCCTTCAGGGCGGTCCTTCCCTCAGCTGCGCCTCCCCCTCCTCTCAGATGTGCTCTCTTCGGCGGCGCAACCCTCCCCTCAGGTGTGCTGCTCTCCTCGGGTGTGCTGCCCTCAGGGACACAGCCTCACTCGGTGTGCTCCTCCCCTCAGGTGTGCTGCTCTCAGGGACACAGCCCTCACTCGGGTGTGCTCCTCTCCTCAGGGTGCTGCCCTCAGGGACACAGCCCTCACTCAGGTGTGCTCCCCCCCAGGTGTGCTCCTCTCCTCGGGTGTGCCGCCCTCAGGGACGCAAACCTCCCTTCAGGTGTGCTCCTTTCAGCGACACAACCCTCACCTCAGGTGTGCCACTCTCCTCCGGGTGTGCTGCCCTCAGGGACGCAACTCTCACTCAGGTGTGCTCCTCTCCTCGGGTGTGCTCCCCTCAGGGATGCAATCCTCCCCTCAGGTGTGCTCCTTCCAGCGACATAATCTTCACCTCAGGTGTACTCCCCTCAGGGACAAACCTCAGGCGTGCTCCTCTCCTCGGGTGTGCTCCCCTCAGGGACACAGCCCTCACTCGGGTGTGCTCCTCTCCTCGGGTGTGCTGCCCTCAGGGACACAGCCCTCACTCGGGTGTGCTCCTCTCCTCGGGTGTGCTGCCCTCAGGGACACAGCCCTCACTCGGGTGTGCTCCTCCTCTCAGGTGTGCTCCCTCAGGGACACAGCCCTCACTCGGGTGTGCTGCTCTCTCAGGGTCACCCTCAGGGTGACCGCCCTCTCGGGTGTGCTCTCCCTCAGGGAACAGCCCTCACTCAGGTGTGCTGCTCTCCTCAGGTGAGGAACAGCCCTCACTCGGGTGTGCTCCTCCTCTCGGGTGTGCTCCCTCAGGGACACAGCCCTCACTCGGGTGTGCTGCTCTCCTCAGGGAAACAGCCCTCACTCGGGTGTGCTCCTCCTCTCAGGTGTGCTCCCCTCAGGGACACAGCCCTCACTCGGGTGTGCTCTCTCCTCGCACCCCACTCGGGCGCCTCCGCCCCCCAGGTGCGTTCCTCCCCTCAGTGTCACTCTCGTCCCTCAGGTGCGCTCCCCGTAGCTGCACGCGCCTCTCCCCCGGTGCGCCGCTCCTCCCTCCGCCCCCTGCCCTCAGGCGCGTGCGCCGCCCGCCGGCGGGGCGGGGCCCGGCGTTCGAACGGCGGCGGGAAGATGGCGGGAGCGCGGGCGCTGCTGCGGCACTGCCCGCTGCTGCTGCCGCAGGACCGCCGCGGCACCGCCTACGAGGGCTTTGTCACTGCCCAGGTACCGCGGCCCGGCCGCCGCTTGGCCGGCGGACCTTACTCCGACGCGGAGGGGTTGCTTCTCGCCCTGCTGGGTCTGGGGAAGGGGGACCGCTCCCCGCCCTGCCGCGCTCGGCTCTGAGGGGGAAGCGCTTCCCGCCGTGCCGGCTCTGAGAGGGAAGCGCTTCCCGCCGTGCCGGGGTTCCTGGCCGGGAATGTCAATTGGGCACTGCCGTTTCCCTGCCCCGAGGGGTCCCGCCGCCGGCCCGCGGCTTTGCTTCCTGCTGCCTTCTGGGCTGGCTTAGTTGTGCTGGCAGAAGTGGTGTTGGGGCAAGGCTGAACGTGCCCGCGTTCACGGCCTGTGGTAAGAGCTGACATAAATGACCGATGGTGGGTGTTTTCCTTTCATTCCCGTGTGAGGCTCCAGCCGGAGCGGCCGCCTCGTCCGCCGGGGTGCGCAGGGTGCGCCCAGCCCGCCTTTGCCCTCACTGGCACTCAGCAGCTGGGGCTGTTCAAATGCCGCATACGCAGAGGACTGAACGGGAGGAGTTTAATGGAGAAATAGCGGGGGGCTCCACTCCTCTAAGTAGACGGCAAAAGGCATGGGCTGTGTCCGCTAGCGTTGTCAAAAACGTAGTTGCCGTTGAGATTGAAAGGAACCTGTGGAGGTGCTCTGCCCTAAGTAGTTGCTTTAGACCATTTGCAGTCGGGTTGCGAATATCTCCAAGCGCGGAGAGTGTGCAACCTCTTAGGTGGCCTGTTCAGTCTCTGATCTCACCCTTAAATTTTTTAAATTCCATTTAGGCGATATTTCCTGGTTTTCTGTCACCTGTCAGTGTGTGTCAGTCAGATCTGGCTGTACCTTCCTCGATCCCTCTTTTCTCCAGGCTGAGCAGTCCAAGCTCCTCCAGGCTCTCCTGGCATGAGAGATGCTTTGGCCTCTCGGTCACCTTTAGAGCTCCTCCCTGGATTAACTCCACTATGTCCATGCCTTGCTTGTGCTGGGACCCAGTACTCCCAACCTCAAGGTGTGCTGAGCTGGGATAGGGTCTGGAATAAAAGTTTTAAGCTGAGTTACCTGGCCCCTTAGCTTTGGGGCTTCACTGACTTTATTTCTGTTTTATTTTGATCATCTCATATGAAAGTAGAAGGAGGACCTCAATAAGGACTGAAAATACAAGTAGGGGAGAATTTAGAAGCTGTCCCATGTGGCTTGCACTAACAGGAAAAAAATTAAATTTATGTACTGGGGCTGTTTTTGTTTACAGTTTGTAAAACTGCTGAAATGTGCCGTGGATCAGTGCCCAAGGTTCTTTTTAGTGTAGTTACTTTTATGATAAGCATTTGTTTTGACTTTTACTGGAGTTGAAGACAAACTTTTATGCACAGTAGCATGACTTGGACTAAATTATGTGTTTTGGTCTTGTCCAGATTTGGATAAGGTTTATTTTTCTCCTGAAAGGCATTTTGTTTGCTTTATGAAATGTGATGTACTGGAGAGTTTTTACTGAGTATTGTGAATTAAAGGTCAAGAGTATTTCAACTTCAGAATTAAAATCAATGTTATTTGTACCTGTCACTTGTGCTGCTTTTTGTCCCTAAGGAAAGAGATTCTGAATAATATTCCTGAAAGACAGAAAAGACAAAGTTTCTCTCTTAATAGCTGATCCGATGGGGAATCATTCCCCCAAGTGAGTAATATTTTTCTTTTCTGACCTTCCTATTAACTAAATACTTCTTTTCAAGGGTAGAGACTTCCACATCAGGATACTGCTACCAGTGGATTTGCAACTGAAAAATGCCAGGTAAGAGACTTTTATGATAGCAATTTCTAAGTGTGATGTTACCAAGTTAATTTTGATAAAAACAATAATGGATATGAAAATGAATTATTCTTTTTTTTTTTTTTTCCAGTAGCAGTGTTTTTAATTAATTCTTACTGGTTTCAGCTTAACCTTGCAACAAAATCACACAGTATCAGTGTTAATAAATGCTGACAATAAGCATTGCCTATATCAAAATATTTTGTTGTTAATTAACTTTGAAACATGTTGCAATTAATTGGTTGTATTTACATATATGAAGCAATGTATTTGGGAAAAATATATTTTTTATGTAATTTATATTTATAGATCATTTATATGTTACCATTTGGGAAACAAAATTCAGTGCAAAGTTGTAAATTTAGGCAATTATGTAAGCAATGATGGTTAAGAGAGCTTTATAACTTCATTTTCTGTTTGCTGTTTCAGTGTATTAATTGGTATGACCCAGCTTGCTCTGTTCTTATTTCTGTGTTTATCCCAGCAGTCTGTGAGAAGTGGGGTGAAAGGGGCTGATCCACATTCAGGGATGAGCCTTTAACTTTGTATTCCATAGTTCTGCCTAGGCCAGCCCACTCCAAACTGGGAGCAGATGTTGTATTCCAGAGCTTTATTACATTCTAGGCTGGGTAATTAAAACTGCATTGCAGGTAACTTTGACATTTTCAGGTTATCACTTCTAAATATTAGTGTATTTTATGAAGTCACACTAGCTTGCAAGAGTTATGTTGTTGTTTTCAGCACAGAACAGGCTTTTGCAGGTCGATGCTTAATTTTTAATGGGCTTTGGCATAGTGACATTTGCAAGTTTTAAGTAACTTTGAACACAAAGCTCAAAGCAGTTTTGAAGTATTGTTTCCTTCCTTTGTTTTTTCCCCAAGAAAAGCTGTTGAGCTGTTGTGTGTAGAAGGCTTTCTGCTGTCTTTTAAAAATCATGTACTGTGAATTTCAAGTTTGTACAAAACTCTGTTTGGCTAGGATAGAGTGCAGCTGGCGTCTGAAGAAGATCCTGCATGGATATCGGCACATTTTAAAGCAGGTGTGCAAGCTTAAAACTGCTTATTGAAATATTATTATTAACCAGTCTTAAATCTTTGTTTATAATGATTCTGAAAAGGTTGTGCTCATGCACCATTCTAAAAGGGTTAAAGAACTTTCTGTTCATTTTAGAACCAAGATTTATTTTAAAATGCATGAGGATTTACACATAAATATATTGAGAAATGGATGGAATTTAGTAAATATTTATTTTTATTCAACTTTTTTTTTTTTATTTTTTGAGATCAGGCCAGAACAATTTTTAATAAATGACTGATGACATTTTACTGGAATTTTTCTTCATTTTCTCAATTAGAAACAGATGCTGTCTTTTTTTTTTTAAATGCATTTACTTTTTACAAGTTGTTCATAATGCAAAGGAGAGAATTCACATTATTTATTAATAGACTCGGATCATTCTTGGGTTCTAAATACATCTCAGTATCCAAAGGAAGCTGTGGGGTGAGTAGCCTTTGAGACCCAAAGAATACTTTGTTTCCAAGGAGGAATGTTTGTCACAGGTGTTGGTTGAGACACCAGATCTCATGGATGTGGTTTCATAAATACATAAATGAGTGATGCCAGGGGATGTCTCCTTCTCAGTAAAGTTTCCTGGAAGTTCTCTTCTGTAATTGAAAAATTTAAACATGTGGTATGCACTTGGGTTTTTTTAATGTTTGGTTTGACAATACCAGAAAAACAGTTGGGCTGAACCCCCAGAAGTTATGAGTTGCAGAAAATTTACTAATCCTCTCTTTCCTCCAGAGGTTGCACAGCTGCCCAGATCTTGTCAGCTTTATGGTGGAGCTGAAAACTGTTTTGGTGAGTAGCAGAATATATGTGTGGGACATGGGATGCTCTTAGAGCTTTGGGTTTCACTTTCAGTTTTTTACAGGTTACTGTTCCACAGATTTATAGTTTTTTTTTTAAGAAGAGGTGATTTGGTGTATATGCTGTTCATGTTCTAGCTGTATAAATATCCTTTAGGATTTTAAGTGTCTGTATTCTTTGGAAGTTGGAGTGCTTTAAAAAATTTATAATCCCAGCAAGTGATCTCAGTGTAGAGCCATCCTCTTTACAGTGATTTTCTTGGAATTCCTGTTATTGTCTAGATGGTAAAGCAGGCTTGTAATTACACAATGGGTTAGAGTGGATTGCTGAAGGTACTTTCACCAGTCTTACAATTTGACAAATAAATGCAGAAAGCATTTTTTTTTTTTTCCCTAATATTTCAGAGGCTGCTGTTTATTCTTCTTTTAAAAAGTTTTTCAGGTTTGGCAAATCCTTTAATAATTTAATTAAAGCAAATCCTTTAATAAACATGAAACTGGGAATTCTTATCTATTAGTAAAACATTATTCTGTGAGCATTCTTGCTGATAAATACTTCATCCAACCTACTTAACTTTAGGAATAAAACACAAGAACTATTCTTCAAAACTGCAGCAGAAGTTCCTCCTGGCATTGCACTGCTGCTCTGCTCTGCTTGGAATAGGCCTAAATAAGAATGTCTACTTTGGCATCTTTTACAATAGTTATTCCAATCTATTTGCCTACATACACAAGCACTCAGAAAATGAGAATGAAGTGAAAGTGTAGTTCATTCAAAATAGCAAAATATTGATCCTCAGTTACTGCAGAGAATGAAAATACTGATGATGGTGTGGGAGAACTGGGAAGAAATGATTGTTAAACTTGTCTTATAAATTATGTTTTCATTTCAATTGATTTTATTTTAAGTTATTAGTAATTTTATTCTAAACATCGTAAATACATGTGTTCTGTAAGCATAACTTGAACTTAAATGCACTTTTAAAGAACAAGTAGCACAACACAACTGAAATGCATGGTTAGGGCTTATTTTTCACAGTAACGTTAACTTCTTGATAAAAACTTCTTTTTGAGACATTACTGCATTCTTGATGAGTGTCTGCACCAAAACTTACTCTAAGGGATCCTGTGATGTTAAAACTGAGAAACTGATTTTGGTTTTTGATTGCTCTATAAGGTTTATATATATATATATTATATATATATATATATATATATATATATATAAAATACAGGGAATATCATAGATGTGTTGTCTTTTGTGGCAGTGGAGCCCAGGAGACAGCTGTGGGCTTAATAGAACCTTCTTTTGAAATGTTCTTTCAGTCAAGATGCTTGACTTCAAATTTATTAGCTGAAAAAGAGGCACATTTGATATTTGCATCTGAAGACTCCGTTGTCAACATCTGTGGGGTTTTTTTAAATTGCAGATGTTTTCATTACCAGTATCTGAAGTAATTTACCAAACAGCTTCTTTGTCTGCTTTAGCTGGAGGCTATAACAAAACAAATGCAGTGTACAGTTAATTTTACATAAGCTTAATATTTCCGAATGAATTGCAAAAATCACATGGCTAAAGAGATGCAAAAATATTGAAATTGCTCGTAATGATGTTTTTAATGTTCTTTTAAACAGGAAATTGCTTTAAAGAACACAAAAGACCTGCACATCCCACGGCCTCCAGAATACTACTCCTGTCTTGTCAGAGATCTAGAAATATTGGGCTGGAATAGGTATGATTATTTTAGTTCTTAACAACCATCATCTTTAGAGTATCTGTTCCTCTTTTGTATTTATGAGTTGAATGTATCCAATGTACTCATTCTGTTCATTTACCCTATTCAGAAACTGATTTTGCTTTGTCTGTAAATTAAAAACACCCAACAAACCTGCATCAACTGAAGGGATATTTTCTGTCTCAAATAACTGAACTGAAAGGTAATACACCACTAAGAAGTCATTTCTTCTTTGACCTATAAACTACTGGTACATGAAGCATAGGTGATGTTAATATTTGTAGTTCTCTTTTCCCTGTTTTGTATAGGTGGCTGTGACTATTCCTATAGATTATGGTTGATTGTCGTTTACCTTTATGCTTTCATAAAAACATTTCACAGTTTTTTTTTTTTTAGAATTAGAATAATAATTTTTAAAGAACCTGCTCTTTACAGCACAAGGATCTTAGAGGAATTTCTTACTTATTCCACAGAAAGGTAAATCTACCCCAAAAATTTATGAGTGCAGGGGAGAATGTGAAAACTCTCAACCCAAAACTTTAACAAGTTTATATTGTGCTAAATGAAATAAAGAAGCCTTAGGTGTAAGAACAGTTTTGAGTTTTCCCACCTGATTTCTATATAGATAAACAACATATGATTAACATTAAGTGGGAATTTGCTTTGAAGGCCCACTTTTATTTAATGATTTAAAACACCCTTGTGAAATCAGCTGAAGTTTTTGTCAGTGATTACCACTGTTAATACATAATTATGCCATACTCTATTTAAATTTCACAGACTCAAGTCTGAAAGTATAAGGTAAAATTTCTTAAACACGTGGGAAATGAATTTTTGATTATGATTGCTCTCCCAAAATGGATAAAAAACCAAAACACCAACCAGACAAAAAGTCTTCTTGAAGGAGACTTGGGGAAGTCAGTCATTAATCAAAGGACTATGCTGCACACAGGGAATCACATCGGGTTTACTCCTGCTTGGAAGGAGAATAACCTGAACAGGCAATGTGAAGTCCATTAGCAAGTCACACCTTTGATTTCAGAGTGCTTTTAACACTAAAGTGACTCTCTAAGAAAGCCTCTTAACTGAGGCTGATTTTGAGTTGTAGGTGATGCTTTGTTTTCATGGCAGTTAAGAACATCCTGCACTGATCTTTCAGCAGAACTGCCTGTGTTTGGTGCTGGCAGTGAGGAGCAATCACTGCTCACACCTTGAGCTTTATTTAAGGATTTTTCATAGGAAAAACCCTTGCTTGTTGTGTTCCTCAGATTTATTCATTCCTAGCAAGTTTTGGGTCATGCTGGAAGCTGACTGCACCCAAATCCAACTGAAAAATTGGAAGATTTGTGTTGGGGAGAGAGAGGTACTGCTGCAGGAGTAAAGTTACAGGAAAGGCCCTTCCAATACTTCCCCATAATCAAGCTGGTTGAGTCAGTGACAGTGTCCTGGAAAGGCAAATTATCGAGTGTACAACACCTGTAGGACTCTTACCACCCTCATGGGGATTCATAAAGGCTGCCAGGATCTCTTAAGTCCCTGTTGTTTCAAATCTCAAAGCTCTTCTGCTTGATACTTCCCCATTTATTTCATACAAAGTATCTCTTTCCTCTTGCCTTCTCCAATTCCAGGGAATCCTGCCCGGTCCTGTACTCTCATCCATTTGTGTGTCATGCTGGACTTCAGAGATTTACCTGAGGCTTTCCATCTTCATGCTGATTCCTTGTATTCCTTATATGTTTGTACAAAAAGTGTGACTTTAAACTAAAAGAATCCCTACTTTTCTTATAATTCAAATGGAAGCAGTTCAAACAAGATGAATGTCAGAACAGGTAAAATCCCAGACACTTTGGCAGCATCCCTTTAATTTTCCCATTTTCCTTTGCTGTGGGTCTTTGCAGCACAGTGCTGCAGGCACCAGTTGTGCTGCATTTTTCACTGCAGTATCCCTGCTGGGCCTTAGCTGCAGCTTTAGGAGTTCCCAGCCCAGGAAGCAGTAGATGGAGGGGTGGTATAGAGGTAGTTTCTCCTCTTTATAAAAATTGATACGCTTGAGGTAAAGTTGGAAGAAAGCAGGAGTAATGATTTTTTTCTGCCAGCTAGAGAAAGAATCCTCTAATTCTTTCTAAGTATATAAGTTTATCTGTCTCCAGTTGAATTACACTTTTATCAAGACTTGTCTCTCAGCTGTTGTGGAGAAATACTTCCAGAAATCTGCAGTCTCTTTAATATTGCATTAATCAGCATTAAACATGAAATAATCTCTCTCTCCCTTCTTACTACCACTACTGCTTTTTCCATTTGTATTTTTCAGTTCCCTCCTACTGAGGCTATTTCATTTATGTAGATAATTTTCTTCTTTTCACTTCCTTCCTAGGGATGTGCAACCCTTCAGTGTACATCTACTTTTTCTTCCATGAGCCTCTACAACTCTGTTACCAGTTTCACTTGAGAGAACCATGTGACTTTTTCTAGTATGTAGAGGTTTAAAAAAATAAATGTTGCTTAGGCCAGCAAGCAGACACTCTCTCTGAACTCTGTTAGGCCTTTCCATCAGTCTGGGTGATAAGTTGTGCAATTATCTTGGACTGCTTTTTATCTTTACACAGGAATGACATAGTAAAAATGCCAAAATATCCACATGCCCAGTTTACTGGTAAATATATGGGGAGGTTTGAACCTTTTTGGCAATTGTTGAAGCTGCTAAGCAGAATCCACCTTTAGAGAACCATATATTTTACAATTGTATCCATCTTCATTGTGGTGGGAGACATGAACTAGTGACATCTTAAGCAAAGAGTCAGAAGTTTTAAAACTTATTCACATTTAGTATGTACTTTTTGCTTGCTAGGGTGCATGAATGCAGTGTAAAACTGTCATGAAATGGAAGCAAATCATCATAAATAACTCATTTTGTACCAGTTTGGGTACTATTTTCTGCAGAAAATCAATTTCAGAATGTGAACCAATATGCACTGAATTTCCCACAATAATAGTATTGATAATAAAAGAGAACTTCATTGAAGAAAAAAGCAAATCAAGAGCATAAAAGTCTCATAGAGTAAGAAACTGCAGAAATGGATCAAAGATTTGACAGGAAGTTTAATGTGTACATAAGTAGAGGCTGACAGGAACATGCTGTGCGTGTCAAAGGTTCCGGTGATGGAAAAGTGAAACACGGTGCTCACTGACCACAGCGTGAGCCCTGACACACGTTGTAAATAACCCAGAGATATATGACTGCATTAGGCACTAGGCTGGAGTATTAACAGCAGTAAATCTGCAGCAGCAGCAATGCTTGCCATACAGGACTCCCTCTGATTAATATTTGTAACAGACTAATCAGAGTGTTGCGGACCTTTCGAAGTGCACTTCTTGCAGGGCTCTGAGAGTTTTCTTCTCTCTTCCAGAGTGGCCTATGTGGACACTGGGCTGACCACACTCAAGTTAAAAGCTGAAGACTCCTCTGGTCGACAGCATCTTATCACCCTCAAGTTAAATGCAAAGGTAAATTGATGTGGGACAAAGTATCTTGAGGCTTCCTTGAAATAAATCATTTTTTCTTAATTCGTTAGGGTTTTAGAGGGTTGGTTTGTTTGCTGGTATGCCTTTTCTGCAAGGTAATAGGTTGGTTAATTTTATTTTTTTTTGAGAGTTTTCAGACTAACTATATTTAAAATTAATATTGGATTATGGTTATCTGTAAAATGCAACTGTGCATCACATGAAAAACACTTTGATATTGCACTCATTTTACTGGATTACAGACAAAGCCATCTGGGAGACTTTCCTTCATTATCACTCCATCTAGAGACTGCCTAGAACAAGAATTAGAGGATGTTGGGTTGGTTATTAACAAGTCTTGCTGTTAAAGTCAGAGATGTAAAGATTTATGAAAAACTGAAGTCAGTCAGAAAAATTATTTCTTTTTAGTCTAAACAAATGTCTTATTTTGACATTATTTGCAAATCAAACCCATGGCATTTGCAGGAACACAAAAATTTAATTCTTTCTGGTACTTATCACTGAGCTCAAATTACAGTGTTTCTTCATAGAATGTCTCCTTTCAAGGCATAAATCTCTCATCAGAGACTGTGGCTATCCAGACTGTGTGGTGACAATTGCATGGCAATAACTGTTGTCTTCAGAAAAATCAGTCCAGGGGAAAAAGGGATCTGGGTGTTGTTGTTTGGGACTATCTGTGGTGCACCATCTCGAGTTACAATCCTGAAAGCATGAGGAGGGGGCACAGTATTGTAGGATTAAATCCCACCTTCCCAGGCATCCTGTATTCCTTTACAAACCAGGAGTTTTTTAGTCTTACGTAACCTGAACAAGCTTTACCTTCGAAGGGGAAAGGGAGGGGAAAAAATACTGTTTGGGAATGAGTGTTGCTCAGGTGGATTTTTAAAAAGAGTAAATCTGTTCTACATGCAGAGAGTAATGAGTGCATAATTAATTTGCTAGTCAGTCCATTATTAAATACACTGATGGAAAAAATCCATCAGGAAGTACAATTACAGTTTATTTAATGTGCAAGGAGAGGAACCAGGTTGTGTTGTTTGTAAGGGATAAATACAATGCTTTGTGTGACACTAGAAATTAGGTGCAGCCTGTTGCCCTAAGGTTTCTGGTTCTTAGGACAACAGAAGTATCTTAAGTATTTTAACTGTTTGAAAGTGTAAAAATGCAGAAAAAATTACAGCGCAATATTCATTTTTCCCAAGCAGCTGCCATGGTCAAGCACTGACAGTTGTGCATTGGCTGGTTCTGTTCAGCCTTAACTTAGCACTGTCCTGAGGGAATGGAGATTCCCATTTTCTGTCCTTGTACAAACTTGTGGGGGGGTTTTTTGATAGTAATAAAATAATTAAATACTCCCCAGAGCAGAAGAAAGCACCCTCTAACAACCAAAGATGTATGTAACAAAAAGATTAGATTTTCAGACTTGTCTGTTTTAATACCTAATCATCTTTTTTTCTTTTTCTCTTTTTTTTTAATTTTGTTTTCATGCATTTTGGATGATGAAGGATCAATTGCTTGTCCTTTTTAAATCATTTTAAACTTGCCAGACAAAATTTGTGTGTGAAACATTGTTTTGGCGACGTGGGGATTTGATTTGCCTTCATACACACTGACACTGCATTTGAGAAGATTTGGCTGAAGTACTCTTTGGGCATGCATTTCTTTCCATAACATGCTTTAATAAAAGTGTGTTTGTTTTTGTGATGCTGTTTCTTTGATTAAGAACAGTGCAGGAGCATTTTCAGACCCCAAGGCTTCAAACAGGCCACTGAAAGGATTTGCCTGTTGTGTAGTAATTAAGACACTTTGGTAATTATCTGAATGATCTGGCAAGGGGTATGAAAATGCTTTCTCTAGATCAAGTTAGCTGCATGCTCAGAAAGCCAATATAAATAATGTATTTAATAATTGCTTAAATTGTCCCAAAGAATAAGAGGATGGTTTCTGACACACACATTTCAGTGTAACTGTAATAACCTAAGATGTCAAGGAGTTATCAAACCATTTATAGCTTTTTTTTTTTAAAACAGCCCCTTTTTAAAATTTTTCTTATTGATATCTTTTAATTTGGAATGATGGTTTGTTTTAGTTCTGGATCTATGTTCACTCATCTCTTTCTGAATAGTTAGGTACTCTAGATTACTTTCAGTTTTAAAAAACTGCATGTTGCCATTCAGAACAAATAGTTCAGCCTAAATGGAAATTAGTTCTTGAGTCATGGAAGGGTTGTTTGGTTTTTAAACTTTGCTTTCCAGTATGTATAACTGAGGAGAAATTTTAAAAAAATATTTCAGGCTTTGTCTATTAAGGTTTCGTTAATGTTCCTTTGTGACCACTGAAGACAGAAAATTGTGATTCTCCTGCCTTTACTAAGTACTGATATATAAAACATTTACACGTAGCTTTCTTCTTTAAATGATAATTAACATTCATAACTGTTCCTGAAAATGCTTTACATACTGTTTCCTCTCAGAGCCAAGTTCTCAAGATGCTTGAAGTGCTCATATTTTGTTATCAAATTTGGCAGCTGAGTATCAGTCTGACTTTAAATCGCTAAGAAAAAAAAATCCCAAACTGTATTTTCTTTCCCTCCCTCAGTATCCTACAGAACCACCAGATTGCCTTGTGGATTTTCCTGTGCCATTTGCTGTTTCCTGGGTGCCACAGGTAACTACTGGACTAGGCAGCTTTTTTTAATACAAAATACATATGCATTGGAGGGGTGGGAACAAGGGGTTGGGTTTGGTTTTTAACTCCAGCTTTTCTCCCTATGTGCATTTGATTTCTGTATGTGCTCGTGAAAATGTAATAACACTGAACTCCATATTCCTTATCATAGCACTTTAAGCATCTTCCTTGCCATGAGATATTCTTTGCATGCTGTGCTTGTACTGGTTGGGGTGGTTTTAAGCTGTTTGTATGACTGAAAATTCTCTAGGCATTATGGTGGGAAAGTGAGAATGAAGTGAAATGCATGAAAAATTATTGTCTTCTAGAAAAGAAGCACCCTCTAAAGTTGACAGACATTGAAAAAAAGGATTTTGTTATCCTATAGAGTTTCCCCCAGTTTGTTAAAGACTTTTCATAACTTAATAAAACTTTTCCAGTTAGAATCAACACAGGAAGTATTTAAGGCAATTCTGATTTCTTAGTTTGACTGATATTGCTACTCTAAAGAACCACATTGCCTTTTGTGGGTCTCTCACATTCTTTCAGGTACCTCTTTTTCCTGAACACAGCATGTGTGCTTTATTAAATGAATTTAAATGCGACCACTCAGGTACAAGTTAATTTGAAGTATCTGTAGAAAATAATTGATACTTAATTTCATTTAAATCAGGAAAATAGATTTTACATAAATGATGGCATCTGATAATTCTAATTCTCACAAGGGTTTCTACCCAGCAATAAATGCTAAATTTACATAGGGAACATGGCTGGGAGGTTGCAGCAGGATGAGTTTAAGCTGGGCATATAATTTTTTTGCAGAGCTCAAGGTTCTCTGTGTCACCTCAGACCCACTTATATTGAGAGGAAATAACTGCAAGGATCGACCACTGCAAATGAAAAATGTATTTACTTATGTAATTTGAGGGTTTGATTCTCTGATATGGTTTGGAACTGTTTAAATAAATGTTTTTCCCTTAAATTTTACTGGAGTCCCTACACTCTGGCCAAGATTTCAAGTGCTGTTTTTAACCTCAGACTTAAAATACATACTTTTAACAGTGTTTTATTAATTTTACAGCCTTGCAATTTATGTTGCCTCAAATTAACAACATTTCAAACATCTCTGACAGTGACTGCTTCTCTGTGTTTACTGTTAGTAATTTTAAAGATGGACTGGTGTTTTAATAAAATGTTCTGGAAAAGCCTGACATGGAGCAAGCAGCTTTTGACAAGTTAAAAATGGGGGTGGATATACTGATACTGGCACTACAGCCAAGGAAAAATCCTCTGTTCAAAATACAACACTCTGATGCTTAAAATCTTTTTCCAGTTAGAATTACCTGGGGGCTATTTGAAAACCTGAACAAAAGGTGTTGGTGTGTAAGTGGAGAGCCTGTTTTGAAATCATGAGACACTAATTCCAGCTGCAGAGAGCCTGCTCTAATCCTGAACCAAATACCAGCAGACAGAAATGCTTTAGCTCTACAGCAGCTTTTGCAAATTGACCTTATGTGTGTGGGTGACATGAACCCAACACTTGTGGGGACAAATGGCTTTGGTAATTGTGTAAATTGTGTTTATTTTCCAAATGTGTGGGAATCACTGCGGCGAGCAGCCCTCACACCGTGATAAAATACGGGTTAAGCTTAGATAATGCTGCAACACCACTGGTAGCAGAATTCAGCAGGTACTCAAGTGCATGAAAATTTTGGTTCCTAAAAGGGAGAAAGAACAGCCTATACCTCTTCTCTAGTGAAATAACATGGTGTTTTGGTACCAATTGGTCTTAAACTTTTAATATTATGCCTTTAAAGTATAAATTGACAAGGCTTAACTAAATCGGTGCAATGGCACCATTAGAATATAAAGTCCTATGAAAGAAAATATAAATAGATTGCAGGTAATTGATTTTTTTCTTTCCCACCCCCTGTGTGTGCTGCTGCCTATTTCAAGCTCATGGATTTTAAACTTGAGGGGTTGTTGGGGTTTTTTTCTTCTTCTTCTTTTTTTTTTTTTTTCCCTTCCGTATAATAATAGACATGGCTTTATGGCATCCATATTAAAAATGGGTAATTTTCCTTATGGTCCCTGTCTTCCTGCTGGGTTGATAATGTTTTGATGTATTTTTCTTTTGCTCTGATGAGAGGTCTGCTGCTGCTGCTCTGACATATTCATTTGGATGAATAATTATAACTTGCACAATGTCAAGCTGAAGATGGTGGGGTTTTGTGCGTCATGACAAGCCCAGTAGCCAGTGCAGGTGTCTCACAGCATGAGCAGCAACAGCCAGTGGATTCTGGCTCAGAGGAGACGTTTTAGAGTAGTAAGAAATCAGCACCAAGGGCAATGCTGCTGCTGCTGCTCCTGTTCTAAGTGCCAAATAAATGCAGAGTGCTTCTCAATGACAAGTGCAAGAACATCTACTTATTTCTGTTAAAGCCTTTTTCTAAAGAACCAGACAAATGTGCTGTCTCCAATTTTAGCACAGGCTGGAAGTGCAGTTGTGCAGAGTCAGGGTGTCTCCTGTCAGGGTAAGGTTTCCAGACTGACCACTGCCCACCTGGCTGGCTACATGAAGGTCACAGGAGTGGAAATTAATGACTAATGAGGGCGTGCAGCAGCCGGCAAGGAAACGGGAATGCAAGGTGCAGAAGGTGCAGTGGTGGCAATGACATTATTCTTGGGTTATTTAGATGAAAACACAATAAAAGGCATCGTAATTGTGCTTTTTCTTGGCAAAGGAACTTCCTAGGCACCAGCTGTAATTGCAGAAAATGGAGATGGTTGACAAGACACTTCATAAAGATTTCAGGCTTGTGTCTTGGCTTGATTTCTGTTAAGGAGAGGGGAAATTGTTAAACTACTGTTGATGGGAAACTGTTTCCAAACAAATCTAAGGAATCATAAATTCTTTAGGTGATCTCTTTTCCATTTAATGACTGTATGCTTTATTAAAATGTGTTTTATTTATGAATCCATGAAGGGCAAGAAGGTAATGGCACCTATAGTTTAGGCTTTTTCCCACCTTTTCTATTAGGGGGCTTTGCAGATGTTTTAATTTTGGATAAGCAAATTTGTGTTAGGAAGAATTTTAACCAAAAAATCTCAGAATAAAGATTGCTTTCTTATCTGTTTTTGAAAGATAATTTGCAGTCAATTGTTCTGTATTTACCTTAATTAGAACTTCTTTTCCCACCATTCAATCACTATTTAGTTCATCCAGGATTTGGAGCAGATGCTTGAAATTTGGCAGAACAGCCATACAGGTTACAGCACTTCTAAGAAGTTCCTGAAAGGCTTCATTGGTTTTTTGGCAGGCACAGACTTGAGATTTTCTCTTTATTCTTCTCAGCCTCTGTGGCTCTAGGAATAAGAACCAAGAGCAGAGTGACATTTTTTTCCCATTCCTTCTTATTCCTTTGATTGGAGGGAATGGTGTATGGGCAGTAAGTGTGGACCTGGGAGAATGTTTGAACTGAAGGAAGAAAGGAATTGGCACGAGGAGGTCCTGTGAGGAGGTGGAGATGAGAGTGCAGAGGATTGAAATGGAAATACAAATGTTGACAAATCACATGCTACTTTCCTGGTAGAAGTGAAGGTGTGTTCCCTCAGAGACAGGGAGGTGCAGAGTGTCTGATTTTCCCTGGCCATGGTCCACGTGTAAATGGATGTGGGATCCCCAGTCTGCTAACACAGAGGTGACGTTGGGGTCACAGTGTCTGGGTGTCTGTGGGGGAATGAGGAACCACCTTGGCTTTGGGAGTGCTTTTCCAGCCAGGGGCAGCAGCATTCACAGGCTCAATGATAAATGTCTTCTTTTCCAAAGAATTTGGACAGATTTCCTACAGATTCTAATTGATTTGTACAAGGGGGACCATGAAGCAGAGTTTGTGCTGTTTGACATTATTAACAATGGTCCTGGTGTAATTTAGGCCAAAGAAAAGTGTGATCTCACTTTAGGCTGTTCTAAAAGTGCTGGGCAATGACCAAAAATTAGTTGGCTAATCAAATAAAAAGGAATCTCGGAGTTTTCATGGTTTGCATGACAAGCAGGTGATGTATTTAAATAGCTATAGATGCATTTATGTATATAGCAGGAGACAGCTGGCAACATCAGTGAGGCATGCAAATAAGATCAAATGAACAGTGTAGGAAAAAAAAAAAAGATTTAACTACCTTTTTAAGGAACATCATTGAAAAATTACAATTAGTATTAAAATTAATTGGATTTTAAAACTTATCTGTGGGTTATAATCCCTTGATGTTTCTTTTTTCTAGTGAAACCCTTTGAATTCCCAGAAGATAGAGATAAAAATGATTATTAGAGGATTTATCTGTATGTGATATAGAAAAATGTAAAAAAATCAAAATGGAAAGCAACTGTTGCAAGTACCAGAAAATTATGCTATTAATTTAAGTGTCATCAGAGCACAAAAGATCACATTTCAGGACTGTGTGAAAATTATTAAAATACTGGAAATAATAGTACTTAAGATGAAGATACTATACTCTAAGATGTGGTTAAGTGACTGACACTATTATATCACTTCAGGTATTATAAAAGTAACAAAATGCTTTTAAAGATAATAAGCGTTACATTTTGAGATTGGCAGAATTCACACTTCTCTGCTTAGGTGCTTTCCTACTTTAATATAATTTAACAACAGCAGGAAAAATGTAGCATTTTATTTCCAAGCTACGCTGTTCCTTTCTAAAATATACATGCACAAAATATAAAAAGTTATTACATAGAAAAATTCTATTTCTTCATCTGAGAGCACTCAGATAATTTGCTGCTCTTTGTCCAGGTGAAAAAGGAAGAATATAATCACTACAAATTAAAGGAAACCATTCCTTCCGTATTTTGTTTAATTCATGGTAAAATACCTGTCTGAGAATAGAACGTTTAATTTGCTTTTTCTTTTGAAGCTCAGTCTATGTGAAATCTGTCCCTCTCTGGGCATCTGCACCTGCAAAGGGTTCACTGGACCACCAAGTGTCTTCTCGTGCAGGAGTCTTTTCCTGGGGAAATGGTGATTTCTTTTTGCCCACTGATGATTTCAAAAGATTTCTTTTGCATTGCTGTCCTGTATATTGTCCTAATGAAAGATATTTCTGATTCTGTGTAATCCACTCTCAAGTATTGAAATCCCCCTCGTGTAATCCTCTGCTTATTAGATGGTTTCTCCTTCTTGTGCCTTATTTACAGGGTTTGAAAGCTGATCTTAAGCACCTGTTTTTATACTGCTTAATTCTGAGATAATGATGAGGTTAGGTGATATTCCATGTTTTATACTATCACGATACACTGGGACACACACGTGGATTTCAACACTCCTTAAATGAATAAATTGGTTTCTAAATATTCTCTGGTGGAAACTCAGTGAAATCTGTTTAAATTTCTTGTGTTCTTAGAACTCCTTAATGGACATTTACAGTCAGTTCCTGGCAGCTTTGGAGTCACTGAAGGAATTCTGGGATGCCCTTGATGAAATCGATGGGAAGACATGGGTGCTCGAGCCAGAAAATCCCACCCGGGGTGCTACAACCAGAAGAATTGCAATAGGTAGGGAAAGATTGAAAGGGAGACAGTGGATTTGAGAAGTAAAACTCAGGGAGCTGTTTTTTTGTCTCATTCAGATGGTGCTTCTTTGGACTTGGGAAAGGAAAGGCAGCACTTAAAACCAAAGACAAGATTCATCTTTTGCATATTAAAAAAATAACTTTCCATAACAGACTGCTGATCCTGTTTGAGAAATTCATTACAAATTTCTGGTGTCAGAAAAATGAAGATTTCTGCAGGGAAACTTTGTGTATTTGTAAATTATGAACATGAAACTGTCAACAGCTGAGCACTTGCATGGTAACCCTAGAAAAATCAGGATTTGTAAAACATCAGCTTAGGTGAAGCCCTTACCTGAATCACAAATTCCAGATTTTTCATCTTTAGATTCATACTGTCCTGGAGTGGAAGGATTATTAGTGCAGCCTAAGGGGAAAAAGGGTGTTAAAGGATGCAAGAGGAATGGACAAAGAAGTGAAAGAGAGGAAATGAGGCTTCCCTGTTGACCCCCTGAAAATGTACCCCAGTTTTGTATGCTGATGTCTGGCATTTTAAAGTCTTAATATACATAGGGTAAGGAATTTTATAACTACACATGTAAGATAAGGAGTTGTAATTACAACTGCCAGAGGCTGGAAATGTTAGGGGGATGTTACCTTTGCCAGAAAAGTGCTGATTTTTAGCTAAAATCCACATCATCAATAGCAAATTGTAGAAATGTGAGCATACAAGAGTGGACCCATGTTGTCCCTGAGAGCTGTAGAGGGAGGGAGGGAGGAGCTGGACAGGAGCTGCTTCATGGGAGTGGAGGGAAGGGCAGCAGAAGTTCAGCAAGTGTAGGGAATGACCATGGGTCAGAGCCCACTTTGTGTGCAGCCAGGGGGGCTGTGCTGGTCCTGCTGCCCTTCCCACAGGCCAAGGAAAGCCTCAAGAAGTGCCTTGGAGCAGCTGAGCAGAGGAAGGACAGGGCTTTGAGTGCTTTGTTGTCAGGCACAGAGAACCTTCAGCTCCCCCTGAACTTGGATCTCATTCATTCCCACCTCTTCCAGGGTGGAAAGCCTAACACAGCTTTAATTACAGAAAAGGTTGGGTTTCACTTGGGCTTGTTCAGAAGAGACTCTGCTGTGATATTTGGGAGCTGAGTGCAGAGCACCACTGAGCTGCTTCCCTGTGAGGAACAGAGCCCTTCCAGGGATGCTGGGGTGTCTTGTAAAGCCAAATATTTGCTGTTTCAAAAGTACAGTGTCTGCCAGGGAAGAGACTGACTTCTGCTGCTTAATATTGGGTTTGGGCTTCTCTTTTTGACTATAAAAGATAAAGATGAATTAGTAAGTTACATGTCTCTACCTTTAAAGTTTCAACAAGATTTTTGATGGATTTTGTCACGTGGCTTGGGTTGATTACATTTATTTCTGAGTAAGTGTAAAGGTTAAGCCAAGTATAAAAGAAACAGAAGCCTGGCAAGTCAGTTGCTATTTTTAATTACACTTTTTGGAAATGTAAATATTTGATATATACTGATACTTTGTACAATCATTTAGATACCTCCCAACTTTAGTATTATTTATCCTAATGAAACCCAGACCGAGTTAACCACTTTAAAATTGCTTTTAAAAATGGTTCCTTTTTCAAGTCCTTGACTGCAAAGCTTCCCCATGGCCTTGCCTTGTCCTTGCAGGGAATAATGTCTCAGTGACCGTAGAGGTAGATCCTCGCCACCCAAACATGCTTCCAGAGTGTTATTTCCTTGGAGCAGATCATGGTAAGGCAGCAAATTCCACTTGTTTCCCCTCTGGACTCAGCTCTCTGATCCAATCCCCCCCTGAAACCTGGGAGGTTCACTGGGGTGATGCCATTCTTCCTGTCTGTTGTTTGCAGAAGTGAACCCTCTGAGAACTAAACTCAACAACAACATGCACTTGTGGTGAGTGTCTCCAGTAAAGCAGGTTGCAAACCCAAATGGTGCTTGCCATTCCTCACATGGATTTTTCTCTCCCCCTCTCCCACCCGCAGGGATCCAAAAGTCAGTTTGTTACAAAACTTGAGAGAGCTCCTAGAAATTGATTTTCCATCTCGTGCTGTGCTGGAAAAAAGTGTAAGTTGGTTTTGGTTAACCATCAGTTGTTATTGCTGAATAAGTCACATTAAAATGGTCACTTTCTAAGAGCCAGGCACAATCAGGGACTTTTGAGGTAATTGGATTAATACATTGTCACAAGGACTTCTGAACTTCAAGCAACAGTTGTCAGAGCTTGTTAACCTTTGATTAGAGGTGCACACTTCCCTGTGGCCTCCATAGCAGTGAGGCCATTAATAACAGGCTCCACGATTAAAAGGAAAAGAGGAAGTTCCAGAGTGCCTAATGAGATGTGGAAAATCCAAACATTCTGTTATTGATGTTGATGACTTCGGTTCTAATTAGGTGGAGCTGCTTAGAGGGGACAAGAGGCCATCCAAATACTGGTGCATTTCAAACAAACTGGGAATTAATTTTTGACAATGCTTTAACACTGGATTATGAGCTTTGCTTTCACTCATGAAGCTTCTAAATTAAGATCTGACTGAGGGTTTGGGTCTAATGTCAAATCATAATGACAAATCATAGTGGTTAATAAACAAAAAGTGCCTGAAAGTATGAAAATGCTTGTTGAATGAGATGTAATTCAGTGAGAGGATGAAATGCAACCCAGTCAGTTCTTGCACACCTGGAACCCAGCGTCACTCTGCGCCCTTGTGACATAAACATATACGTCTTAAAGGCAGAAAATCCTAATTCCAGCCAACAAAATCAGCAAAAGCAAACCCCCAGGGGAAGCTGTTTGTGTGTTAGCAGTGCAGCCCTTCCCTTCAGCTGTGCTGTTGTGTTGCAGGACTTTGCCAAGGAGTGTGGGATCTGCTACGCCTACCGGCTGGACGGCAGCGCGCCCGACCAAGTGTGTGCCGATCGCCGCTGTGGGCAGCCCTTCCACCAGGCCTGTCTCTATGAGGTGAGGGCACCACTGCTCCCGAGCTCTGCACAACACCCACTGTCCCCTTCAGTTCTGCACTAAGCAAGAGCTCAGGAGGAGCAGCATGGCACTCACTTGTCCTGTCACCCCCATTCCTACATGAGCTCTCTGCGTCTCACCTGGCGTGCAGCCCGGCAGCTGTTCATCAGCTGAACTCTGGTAATTAACAGATCTGTTTCTTAAATTGCAGATGAAACCAATGTGACTTTTAACCCACTTGTTGTGTTGCAGTGGCTACAAGGCCTTCCTACAGCAGACAGAGTTTTAATGTCATCTTTGGTGAATGTCCCTATTGTAATAAGGTAAGGAAATCCAGAGTGGAAAAAGTAAATGCATCAGTGTTCAACTGAAAGTTTTCTGACACAGTATAAAGACAGCCCCACACTAATGCCAGAGTAATTAAAGACCACACTCCCTTGTATTTAAAGATACTTTTTTAATGCTGTAACAAAAGGTTCAATTAAAAACAACAAAAAGAATCCCAGCATTTATAACAGAAACCAGCACAAATAGTTCAGAGAATCTGTAACTATTGAGTGCAGATGAGAACCTGCCTGTACAAGGCATGTACTGACAGGATTATTTAAAAACTTCTTTTTCAAGCCCCTGACTCTGAAATCTTCAATGAAGAAACTCTAGGAAAAAACTGCATGGTGGGAGCACCACTCCACTCCCACTGAAGACCCAGGAACAGCACCCTCAAAGCAGATACAAGGACAGGCCAATGAGCAGCAGCAGCACCAGAACAGCTGCAGTGTAGGGGTAGGTTTCATCAGCAAATGCCAGCCTAAGCACAACAGAGAGAGTGGTGGCAGCAGCAGCCTGGGATGCTGCAGGACCTGGAGTTCCAAGGTGATTGTGTTTCTTTTGGCATTCTGAGAGTATTCGGTAGGGCTCCAATGGTGGCAGCTCTCTTGCAGTGTCTTCCTGCGGGGGAAAAAAAACCTGTGATTTTAAAGCTAGGATGAAGTGAGACATGAATCAAAAAAACAGAGATGCCATTGAGGTATTTAAGTATCCTAGAGAAAGCATTACAATTCTTACGGAGTCTTACCTCTGGAATTTGCACTTGTATGGCTATTGTATGGTAAATGTGTAACATAAGGCATAGTTAAACACCTCCTAATGAGATATATCTACATTTACTATTGAAGTCCACAGCTGAAATTCTTCTCTATCTTTGACTTGTTTCCAAAAACGTTTAATATATTCAGTCTTTCATGCGTTCCTGCTAATAAAGGTTTATCCTGGAAACTCAAGACATGATTTTAAGTGTGAAGGTGCTGGTTTGATTTGTGTAAGGTTTGCATTTCACAGTGAAGCTGAACTTTCTGCCCATCACAAGGAACATAACCCAGTAGAGTGGGGCTGGTTCTGGCTGGCCAGGGGTGCCTGGGCTGTTCTACAGCTGCAGCAGCACTGCTGGCCTTGGCCAGCCTCCACCCTGGACCCCCAAACACCACACCCCCACTTCCCACTGAGCCCAGACCTGACTCTCTTTCCCACTGTCCCTCAGTGCCAGGCACAGCTTTGGTTTCCTAGAGCTTTTCATTACCAAGGAATTGAGAGGAATTCTGCAAAATGAAGCTAAGACAATCCTGCCTTTTTCCTTCTCCCCTTTCTCATTTGAATGGCTTAAATGTTGCCTGATGCCCATTTAAAGCCCTGCTATTATGCACAATATTCAGTGAGTACCACAGAATGGTCCTACATAAAACCAGCACGTTTAATCCTATTGGAATAGCAGCTTTTCCATTAGAAAAACTAAATCCAAACACAAATATAACCTAACCACCAGCCCAGTGCTTGGTCCCTTTTCTACAAAAACTTCACAATTGAGGACTAGGAAGTAACTCTGGAACGTTTTCCTATTCCAAATTGTGTTTGACTTGTCAGACTCCATCTCCCCTGCTGGCAGCCAAAACCTCTTGCAGGCTGGTTCTGCTCACCACTGTCCTGCCTGGTGCTCTCAGGTACAGCTGTGCTTTTGCTGCTTCCCTCTCCCAGCTTGTACCGGAGTCTCCAGGCAGTGACGATCAGACTGCTTGAAGCAAAGAATTTTGGGTTAATCATAAAGCTAGCTTTAAAGCTGCATTTTTATGCTCAGGAGAACCCGCACTCATTTAACCAAGTTATTTTATAAAAAAGAAAACCAGGGTGGAATCCCCTCACTGAAATACACCAGAGCTCCCGAGAACAGGAGCACAGGCTGAGCACTGAGATGGATGTGGTGCTGTATTGTACTGATTCATTTTTTTTCTTTTTTTTTTCCTGTACAGTTGAAGAGTAAGACTGAACCTATTCATTCAGCCCTTTTATGCACTAAATTAACAATAATATTCAAGGTGAATTTGTTAACTGCTACAATCCTCTGATGTAAAACCCAGAATTTAAGGACTTAAGTAAGGAGTGCTATGAAGTTTCCACTACCCAGAGAAGGCAACTACTGGACAAAATTTCTACCAAGCAAACACCAGGGTCCACAAAGGGATATAGAGAAGTTGGGAAATGACAATCTGCATCCACATGCAGGGCTTTGCTCTGCAGCCACACAAACTGCAGTGGTAGCTGGCCAGCAGCACATACAGGCAATTACCCACAAACCTTTAGTGATTGTGGCAAACAGTTTACATACACAAAGTCGAGGCTTTGAGGGGTTTTGGAATTCTTGTTTTTAGAAAAGCTGATCCTTCCTTCTGCAGGCACTGTGACCCAAACCCCTCACCTTTTTTGGGTGCTCAGGCTCCTGCTGTGTAGTGTAAAATGGAAGTGGCTTCTCTTCCACCTGGAGCTGCCGGCGTGTTCCCCGGGTGTGTGCCCTGCTCAGGCAGCTGGAGAGCTCCTCGTGCCCCCTGGCCTCCTGCTGCTGCACTGCTTCTGGGGGAGGCCTGCCCAGGGGAGCCCGTTGGGGTACACACAGCAACTCTGGGAGCTGGAAGGAATTCAGTAAGTTCAGAGCTACCCCAGGGGCTGATCCAGCACCTGGAGGTGCCAGGCTTGGGGCAGGTCAGGCACTACCCTCCCGCCACTTAGGGGCTACCAGAGACTCACGTTCCTGTTTGGAATACTGGAAGCCAGCAAGCATCTGCCAGCTCCTGGAGTTTGTGACAGAGCCCCTGGCTCTTTTCCAGCCCTGTTCCTCCTCACCCACCCCAGAGATGGCCATGGAGCTCATGAACAGGGAGATGTGGCGCTGCTGCAGTGCCCAAACCCTCACCTGCTGCAGCTCTGCCTGGGGAGGCCTCCGGTTCCGAGGGCTTGGCTTTTCTTCTCCCCGGAGCTGTGTGCCTGTCAGCCCCACACACGCTTTGTTCTGACAGGCAGGTTCTGCACCTTGTGGCTTTTTTCCCTTCTGCTGAGCTGGTTTGGGTGGAGGCTTCGGAAGGCGAACCTGGGGTGCACAGTAAGCATTTGGTATAGGGAAAAAAGCCCAGATTTCACCCAGAAAAGGAATGATCTTCACCATATATACACTCCCCTTAAACAACTGCAGCACTTTACAAACAGGGCTTAGAGCAAAACTTCATGTTTTCACTTAAAGTTCCAAAAGGGAAAATTAGTGGGTTTACACCTAAAACTGACCATATTTCATCCTAATGAAATTATAGGTTGGTATTAATGCAATTATTTTTCAGTTTGATTTCTACAAGATCAAGCAAGTAGTAACCTGGCTTTCCATCTGCTTTCACCCCTTTCCTTTTGCCCCAACATCAGCACTTTCACTGTAGGGGGAAAAGCTGAAAATATTTAGGCAGGATCAAAAAAATCTGGTGAACAAATTGGGGAATTAATGCAAATAATATTTTATCACCTATCTATGGAGTGCAACTGGAACCAAGGATCAGGATATAGCCACTGCTACACTTCTTATGCCACCTCAAGATTAGGTTCAGATACTATACAGAGAGCAATATCCTAAAATCCATGCAATCCTCTTCACATCATCCAGGAGCTGGTGCTACAGGAGCCTCTGTTACAGGTGTTCACTGCTCTTCAGAAGGGGATTAACCCCAACCCCCTCATTTCCTGTGCACCAAAGCTGTATGAGAGGAATCAGACTGATCAGCTGGAGTCAGGTCCTGCTCACAAGCAACAAGTGAGGACACAGGGGCTTGTTTGCAGTGGCTCCCACTATGCTGAGGCTGTCTCTTCAATGGGAGGAGTGTTTGGAGAAGAAAAGGAGAGAGGAAAAGGGAATGCTGAGAGGAAGAGTCAGGCCTAGGATCACTACAGGCAGTGCCATGAGAGATGCATTGGGAAGGGCGTGCCTGTCAGCCAGCACTGTCAGGGCTGCAGCACCAAGTGCACCAGGCCACTGAAACACTGCATTTTCTGAAAAGAGCAACACATTTGAGAGAGTTCAGTTACATGCCCTCTCTACTTGTATTTAAGTACTCCTGAAATCCTTTGAATAACCCTAAAATTGCCTTTCTGCAGCTGTTTTGCAGAGTGTTTAGAGGAAACTGGCTTGTGTCAGCAGCAGAGCTGGCTGAAGGAACAGGCTGCAGTAATACACAGGTGATCCTGGTGTTCTCAGTGTTCCAAGAAGTGAGACACTCAGCACTAGAGATTTCCCTGAGAAAGTGCTGACAGGTGCCAAGATGTAGTAACACCTAGGCATTCCCTGTGATCCTGTTCCTGGCCATCAAACCCAATGGCCCTGAATCCTGCAGCACAGGAATGGTGATATCTGACACTCCTCAGCCAGGGATTTTCCAGGGGGGTGACTTGCAAACATGCAGTGCTGCAGCAGCTCCTGCAGCCTGCAAGGCTGGGATCATCTTTGATGCCACAGACTGTCGAGTCTTCGACCAGGCTTAAGAAGGAAGTAGATTTACTATTTAGTGTGGGACTCTGTGAAATCAAAGCCTCCTGTGAAACAGAGATCTAGCAGGATCAGCTGGAGATCAGCTAACAGCTACTGGATGCTCTGAGTCAGTGCACAAAACAGTGCAAACTCAAAGGAACTTCTCAAATGAGTTGAGGGCACATCACAGCCACACGAGTCCTGTTGCCAAAACAGCTTTAGGTTTTGTTAAATTTTTTTTAAAAAGGGGTAAAACCAGAAAAGTCAACAAAGGTGTTAAACTAAGTATCTGTAATTACTAAGATCAAAACCCAGTGCCTTTTCATTAAACATGAACTTTTGTTCTGCTTTCCACAATACATAAATAGTGCTGACAATTGGTTTGTGAGGCACTTGCTACAATAAAATCTAATTGTATCATGAGAGAAAGGTGACAATCAGGAGATCATGAAAAAATTACATATTCTCACTGGTGGTTAATTAGCCATGCAAAACCCCCTCAAACAGATATTCTCTTCTATTAGGAATGATTACTATGCAGGCCTACAGATGTCAATACCACAGTCATTCAAATACTTCTTTCCCTACTAATTGAAGGTTGTAAAGCTCTGGTGCCAAGGTTTTGCTTCCAAAGAGCTAATTTATGACTAGAAGGATATTTTATGTCTTCAGTTGCAGCAGCTACAAAACTCAGCAAATCAGAACCATCTGTGCACTGATACTTGAATCACCATTCATCTCGCAGCCTATCAGTCACATTAGTTTGCATCCTGCATTCTTGGCTCACGTACACTTGTGATGGTCCAAAGTTCACCAGGAATATTAAAAATGGATGGGACCCTGACCCTGCCTTATTGCACAGGCCCCAGAGCCCTGCACGGGGCTGCTGCATACGGGCACTTCCACAGGAACAACGGGACTGACATTTCCCAGCAAAACTGCTAATTACCTCCCTCTCTGCTTAGGGAAGCTGGGCTTTATTAACTTAGAGCACTGGAGGAAAATAGCACAGGAGAGCTGTCACTAGGAAAATCCTGTGCCAGCACACACCAACAGCACAGCTAAAGCCAGGGGAACATCTCCTCCACGCTGGGGCTGCGGGAGGATAAAGGCAAATGACAAAGAACAGCCTGAAAGCAAGAAAATGAATTAAATGCTGTCACTAATAAAGGTAACTTTGCTTTTAATCTGGGACGAAGGAAAAACCTGGCATTCAAGCTTGTCTTCAAGATGTTAGTGAACAAAGTCCTTGACTTCCCCATTATCCTGAAAGTAAATCATTCTGCACAGACCTACTGCTTTGAAGTGAGAGCCTGTGGGTCAAAAGGACTCATGGCAGTTCTTCCTCCTTGAGGGTTGACATCCCACTTTTTAGCAAAGCCAGGGGAAACAGGAATTAACAAACATGGTGTATTTAAGGCAGAAGAACTGCTGTGTCAGTCTCATTTTGAGAGCTTTAACTATTTCCTCCTCCCCAGGAGGGAAGGCAGGAGGCAAGAGCTGTCAGAAATCCTGCCAGAGCTGTCTCACTCACTTTGGGCACCTTAGCAGCACGGTGATTCCGAGCGCACGCTGCCAGCCGTCGAAAATTCCAGAGGGCCATCGTAGCACAGCCCACTTGACTCCAGCCCATCCAGCAGGATCTTCTTCAGCACTTGATACTTCGGCTTCTCAGCATAAGCTAAGCCAGAAACAGAGGCCAGAAACTTGGCTATTTCACCTGTAGAGCAGATTGGACTGTGAATTTCACCGAGTGTAACCCCAGAAGTTCAGAAAGGATCTCATTCCAACATGGGTGCCAATCCTCTGCTGCCAAACGAGACAACACAATTTCAGCTGAAGGCACGCTCCAAACACAGAACTGACAATGTCTTGTCTTTTTGGGAGGAGAAAAGGAAAAGACAGACTTGGATAAACAAGCCAGACTTGAAGTGCTCTGTCTCGTTGTGTTCACGCACTAATTCCCACAGCACTGACAGCTATCCAAGGATAGAAATTAAAATATTTCATCAACAAGTATTGATAGTTCTGTGTAAAAGACAAAAGTCTTTGATAGATCCCAATATCCCTTTAAATATTAACTATTCCGAAACAGTATTATTTTAATCTGCAGAAATACTATACTGGGAGTGCTTTGGAAACACACAACTTTTTTTTTTTTTTTTTTTTCCTTCAAATACTACTATTGTTTTTCTGATTGCATCCCAAAACAGTTCAACAGCAGCAATGTTTTTCCATCAGGTGGTTCAAAAAACAGGGAAACCACTGAATGGGCAGAAATAATGCTAGTAGGAAAAACATATGGGGGTTCAAACTTTTCTTTCAGTTGAAGACCCAAGTGTATCCTAAAACTGGAGTGCTACACCAGATATTAGCATCTGGTCAAATCCCAGCAGTAAAGATTTATTAAATATGTATACACATCATGAATAAATTTCACTTAATACACATTGCATTCCAATAATTCCAATACAAAAGTGCTAGGAAAATAAGGGAATAAATCAAAAATAAATACTGACCTTTGGTGTTTTCCCCGAGTTACTTTTGTATTTCAGGGAAGGAAGAAGCAAGACAAGACAAACTGTGCATCCATTTGCTTTTGCAAACTCTGAGCACTGAACCTTTGGTAGACAGTTGCTCACCATTTCCATCCTAACAGCTCCTTCTGCTTCCAAGATAGTCACTGCTTCCCAACACCTTGGATTACATATGGCCAAGATCCCTTTTGCCATTCCATGGGATACATCACAGACTGAGCCAGACTCTTGTTTTCAAAGGCTTTGTTCAATTTGTGTTACTTTCACTTCTCTTTTGTTCCCCCCCCCCCCCAGAGTCAGCTATTGAACTGTGTTTAGGAAGAGGCTGAAGAGCCATAGGGTACAGGTGCAAGTACACTTACTGCAGCTGCTTCCAGGAGAATCCCAACTCAGCACTGAATCTGGGAGCTCATCCATAAGTCTGAAACAACACCAGAGTGCAACAGTTTAATGCGCTTACGGAGCAGGTGATTCTTCACTTGGGATTTAGGAAGACAGCAGGTCTCAGTTCCAAAGGGAGTGGACCTGCAGGACAGCTAATGATTCACAGGACTGCTTTTGAACCCAAATCTCCCTCACCAGCTCCATTTTTAACTCTCTGCACACTGCTGGTTTCACCAAGACCAGGCTGACACCCAAAACTGCACTTTTTCTCTGCACATATTTTAAGCTTTCTAGAAAGAAAACCAAAAGTCCTTTGTGCAAAATGCCTTGTTCTGATTTCAGATTGACAATTCCCATTTCAGTTTTGGAATTAAGCAGCAGTTCTGCTCTGCCTTCCTATCATTTTGCATCGGGTCCCCTCTGCCATGGAGCACACGACTGTCAAAGTTACAGCAGGGCCACAAGTGGACAGGGAGGTCACATCACCTAAAGTCCCACACCCTTCATAAACAGTAGGGCCAAATGTAGTTCCTGTCCATCCAGAAACAGGAACAGCAAAGAAGGTCAGCATCAAATCCTAAAACCAGGAATAACACCAGCCTTCATCTTGGGCAGTCCAGCACCCACAGGAACCTGAAAATTTATATAGATAAGAGGGATAACCTGGGCAAGACACCTAATTCCAGAAATGCTGTTCATTAGTGTAAGAAGCTATTTCTGATCAGTGGAATCTGTAATTTTCTGTGCAATTCCCTGAAGCCTCCTCTTGCTCAGCACCCTGGAAACACACGCCATCCAAGGGTTAACAGCAAGGCAGGAATCAGTGGAGCAGCTTGATTGATTAAATTGATTTCCCATTGAATTGTATAAGTGTTACCTTGCAGGGGCTGTGTAATGATCAGAACTTCTAAAGGGGAAATATTCAACACAGCACAGGGTGTCAACATTCCTGGCTGCAGCAGCCCCTCCCCAGAGAAGCGGGGATCAGCCAGAGCCAGCAGCCTGCCTGCTGCAGAGTGTGCTGCAAACTGCTAGTGGGATGGCACAGGACTGGGGGACTCTGCCCTGGAGCCTGCTACAGGTACCACCTGCAATTAACTCCCTCCAGCCCCAGCTGGGGAGGGCACAGGAAGAAACCACTGATCCACTGTTGCCCCAGTGAGCGGAAAGATTTTCACCAAGCTCCTTAGTGTTTGGTATTTAATTGTTTGTAATGTAGTAGGCTTATGTAACATTAATAACCTACAGAAAAACATCTGAAGAACAGTGTCATATAGAAAGTTAAATAAATTGAGTGCACATGTGGAAAAATCTCCAAGAGATGTTTGTACTACGGTCTCTACAAAGCACCCGTGAAGTTTAATGGAACCACACAACAACCTTCTGTATGTGCATTAAGGCCTGTGCTAATTTACAAATGTTTTCTTGGAAAAAAAAAAAAGAGTATTGGAAAAATACACAGCAGACAAAATGCCTGTGTACTGTGCACTGGAATCCATCCTTTCCTCACAGCAGCACAGACATAAACATGCAAAGGAGGGTAGACATGCACATAAAGTTCCCATTTTAACTGCTTCCAACATCTCTCTTAATTAAGGAAAATTGTTTTAGCTTTCTCCTAAGGTGCTGTTCTGCAGCATGGGAAGCTGGGTTTCCCAGAGCTGGGAAGCAGTGAGGATGCTGCAGGGCCCCAGGCTGGTGTGTCCATGTGGGGGGGTTTGTCCTTACTTTGTTTTTGCACTCTGGACAGCTACAGGGTCCTTGAGGTTCTGCTCCCAGGGCAGCTTCCCACACAACCACTGCAGCATGCAGTAGCCAAGGATTTCAAGGTCACCTCGTCTGGATGGGGCTAAAATGTGGGAAAGGGGGAGGGGGAAAGAGAAAAAAAAAATACAATTAAGAATAGGAACCTCTTCTTAGGAAATAGAAAAGACTTTGATTGAACTGGTGCTGATGAAATATGAAGAAGCCAAATGGGCAAAGTGTTTTGTTTGTTCAGCTGTATCAGACCTGAACTGCCCCGGCGTTTGGCCACAGGCCACAGACAGGCAGTGACTTGTTCCTGCTCAAGTGAGGGTCAGCTTCCTCACCTCCTCCAACTCCATCCTTCCTCAGTCTGGCCTGTCACATGGACTTGATCCCCATGGCCTCTGACATGATCCAGACAGCCCATAACTGAGTACCAACACTTTCTCAAAGAGCCAAGCAGTAAAACAAAGAAATAAATGTCTGCTGCTAAATTGCTAACACATGTTCCAGGAAGTCCATGGGGTCCACATTGGTCATGCAGGGACTCTGTGAGAGCAGACTAAACACTGATGGCCTTTCCTGTTCTCCCGCGGAGCCGTTTGAACTCGGATGCTGGGACTAAAGTGCCATCTAGTGTGCAGTGCCGCGCCAGAGCCTGCGGCCGGCCCCGGCAGCGAGCCCTGCACAGCCCGGACACACTCGCCGGGCAGAAAGGCCTGGGGAGCTCCCCTGCTGCTGCCAGAAAGTAAGTTATTACAGAACAGCTTACTCTCCACACCCCCCAGGCAGACACAAATGCAGGAGACAAACTTAAATCAAAAATTAAGCCCAACCCTGAGCAACGTCTATGCAGAAAAACTGAAGTTAATCTAGAGAGTGGGTTTTCCTAGAGAAAGAGGGAGGGGAAAAGTGCAATACCAACAGAATTGCTAGTGCTTGCTGCTACCCAGAGGAAACCAAACTTTCTAAAACTGAACAGGCAGGAGCACTGCAGGATTTCTTTGACTTGCAGCCTACAGTTTGCACGTCAAAACCACATGGAATCTGCAAAACCAGAAACTGCTTGTCATGATTAAAGACAGACAGATGTAGAAGTTAAATTTATGCTTTTCCAGAATGAATTTGAGCTTTCCAAGAAGGAAAGAAGAGTTCAGACTTGTTTGGCACTTTTTATCCAGTGTAAAGACCAGTAGCTGAGCACTGTGCTGTTAATTCAGCTGTAAACAGATATCATATTTTATGGGCCTTCATTGAATAAATTCCAGAAAGTCACTCGGCGAACTTATCTTTTAATTTAAGAAGTCATCTGCTAAAAGCCACGGTGCCAACACATCATAACTGTTCCTTGTTCCTGTACAAACATTACTGTAAAGGCAGCAGATTAGTTTTTATACATTCCCTATCTTAACTGCTCTTAGGCTCAGGATTATTGAAGGCCCCTGGATCCAGCACTGCTGTGCAGTCCCTCGGGCGTCGTTTATTTTCTGCCCTGGATTCAGCAATGTCCTAATGCAAGACTTGGCTCCCATATTAAAATAAAAACACAATCTCTACCACTTGCTGCTCTGTAGTGATTTCTCTGGTCATAAATCTCCCGGTAACTGTGGAACAATTCCATTCACACACGTGTTCACAACTCCTTTTTCCATTATGGCAGTTCCAGATTAGATCCATATAGGCCAGCGTTTTTGACTGCAGAGCCTCTAATTTTCACAAAGCCTTTCTGGCACCTGTTTGTGTGAGAGAGGCTACAGAAAGTGGCCTTTTGAGGAAAACTGTCAGAATTCCAATGGACACCTTTTTGCCATGAGGGGAATTCATTGATGTGCATCTCTCAATAACAGCACACCAATCAGATTTCAGAAGTTACCCCAAGACAAGTCATTTTCTGACAAAACAGTCCCAGAGATTAAAGTTTCTTCACACTTTGGCCCTGACTAATGCCCTTCCCTCTGACCTGCAGCTCCTGGGACAAAGCCATGACAAGCCAAGAGCCTCGGTGACACCTGCCCAAAGCCCAGCAGGAGGCACAGGGCCAACAAAGGGCTGTGGAGCCCGGGCCCCCTGGCCAGCAGTGCAGCAATGTGCCCCGGCCCCAGGGCTGCTGAGTACACACACTTACATGGCAGCTGCAGAACCACAGGCAAATGGCAGCGTCTGGCTCTTTGGCTGTACTTGCTCATTTCTCTCTGCTCCATATAAGCTAAATCCCTCAACCTTTTACATCAGTTGGATTCTTGGTAAAAAGCAATTGATTAATGTTTAACGAGTTAGTGTTATCTATGGACAATGGAATTATTAGATTTTCATGTCAAATGGAGCACTAATAGATAAATTTCAATGATATGTTTACTTGCAAAAATAAATCTGCTCACACAATTGAAGATTACAGGAATTCTTGATAAACATCAAAGAAGAGAAATTAATCTGCCTTCACTTTAAATATGACAGCCAGGTGAAAATAAAACAATTCTGCTTGATAACTTGTCAGAGTTACAAGAGTATACACTCCAACCAGTACTTATTTAAATCAAATTCTTACTTCTATGCTAAAAAACTTGCTGGGCTTGTTTGTTTTTTTTTTCTTTTTTAATAGATGTTTGATTTCTGCTTTTCTACTCACAAGATTTTTTTTACTATTATTTTTAGTCTCATATGAAGTAGTATTTAATGGGAACATATTGGTGGTATTTTATTTCACAAAGTCTTTACAGTTTAGTTTTTTAATTTGGAGATTTAAGGCCTGATTCTGTTCTCAGTCCTGCCAAGATAAATCAGGAGCAACTCCACTGAAGTTGATGAACTCACAACCACATCAATGAAATCAGAGTTTTAAATATATCACAAACATACTGAACACACAGGTACAGGGTCCAATAACTCAGAATAACTGAAGCAATTCACCTTAGAAGAAAATAGATGCTGGATCTCTGTACACTGAATTTGGCAGCTATCTCCATTCTAATTTATATTCAGATTATTATTTCCAAATAGATCAATGATATCACAACAGCCACAGTATGCTCTCAAAACTCCACTGCTCCCGTGATCTCCCCTGAAACAGAAGATGGGAGGTTTTTCTATGGCCTTTGTTCAGCTGATTTTCTCCAGCCTTTTGTGAAGATCTAACAAGTGACAGATGAAATATTCTCTTATTTTTAATTAGAACTATTACATTATAATTTCACTATTAGTGATTTTTTGGATTAGAAGCTTTTCATAAACAGGATCATTTTGGTAGCTCATATTGCGTGGATGTGCAGTGGCACCTCCAATTCTCACTGGCATCACAGAACAGAAATTTATGGTAATTCACAAGCAAACAGAACTCACACCATAGCTAGTAATGCAAAAGCCCATAAAGGAAAGGAGGAATAACATGACCATGGTGAAACACAACAATGGAAAAAATGTATCATCACAAAGTGATATAATTTAACTGAAGGCTGAGATGATTAAACACCAGACAAACACAAGACTTGCCAAAGATCAGTGCCTCTATTAGGGGCAGGAGAAAGGCAAAGATAACAAAAAGCCCCCAAAAGCAGATAATGAGATATTCCTTCCCCCAGGTCCTGCTCAGTCTGAGGAGCTCCCTGCAGCAGGATAATGGCCAATGGAATAGTGGGTGGCTCCACAGAAGAGGTTAGAGATGCACATTAAATTAATGACACATTTTAGTGCTGGGAGGCCTTTTCCCAGTTATCCAACCTCAGAGAGGGCCAAAGCCAGCCAGGAACCATCTCTGCTCTCCTCACTCCAGCCCTGCACTGCCTGCCTGGCACACTGCTCAATACAACAATAACAATAACCACCCGCACACATTGCTGCAATGAAAACTCCAGGGCACCAGCACAGCTGGAGAGCAGCTCTCCCAGAGAGCCCAGGCTGTGTCATGGCAGGGAGGGACACCTGGGCCAGCCAGGCTCTCTCTCCTAAGCTGGGATCCTACAGACACACACCTGATGGGCTGAACAGCTCCCAGGATACACAGCAGAGCTGCCAGGAGGGAATCAGCTGCACTGCTGCAAGGGGATGCGCTGAAAGAAAGAGGCCTGGGCTCCTGCTCTGCTGGGAGCAGTTTATGGAGTGGGCAGGCTGGAAGGGCAAGGGAATGGCACCACAGATCTGGGGGGCAGAGGAAACCATGGTGGCTGGAGAGGCTGGTACCTGGTTGGAAGCAAAAGGTTCCAAGCTGGCAGTATGGACAACGTGTGGCAGGAGGGTGGGACAGAAGTTTTACTCTTCTTTCACATCTGTGTGGCAGAAAAAAAGAATCACAAAGGTAAGAGCCTGACAAGTAGGGGTGGGCAAGCAGCTGAGATTCACTACCTTTCTGAATTCCTGGTATAGAGAACAACAGCCAAAATTAAGCAGCCCATTCCCAGGCACAGTTCTGAGATGTGATGAAGTTGTAAAATGCTTCTCATCTTATTTTTGCTGCTTTTGAACATTCCTGGCAGCTTCCAGAGGTGGCTGTAGAAGCCTATCCAATCTTTTCCTTGCTAGTGACTCTTTCACTTACAACCACCTCCTGCTCTCACCTCTGCTGGCCACACATTTCTAATCCAACTCTCAGGAACTAAGCCATCTTTTTATTTATTTCCCACTGCAAAGTTCCACCATTTTTCGCCAGACTGGTTATATTTTCCTTTTATTATTTAGGATTTACAGTTTGTCCTGTACACAGTCTTTGGGAAACACATATCAAACTGCAGCAGATCAATAATTCATTTGACTGACAAAAAAAAAGAATAAAAATCCCGCAGGCTCTCTCTGAATCCTAACTATGCATGGACAGATGCCAAATCAACCTCTTGATGCAGAGCCACTCTGAGCTCTGTTCTCTGGAAGCAGGCTCCTAAAGAATGTGTTTCCAGGCATAGGTGTTTATATTCCTGCACATCCTTCCTCACGAAATGAACCCCACACATATTTTAGTCAGCAGAACAGGAAAAACGGCCAAGCACTGAGCTGTGTTTTTAATGCCACAGAGCAGCTGTGCCAGAGCAGAGGGGGACAGCAGCCCCAGGGCTGCAGGGCTGGCCCTGCCACCAGCCCACAGCTGGCACTGCCCTGGCCAAAGGCAGGGTCCCAGCGTTCTGAGGGGCTCAAGGAGCACAGAGAAGCCTGTCCAAAGGCCCCACTCCAGGGGAAGCAGCTTCTACTACTGCAGAGGTAGGGATCAGTCCTGCACAGACTTCAGTGGGGTCTCTACTGATGCCAGAGATGGCAACACCGCTGAGAGTCTCTGTGAAACCTTGGGAGAAGGGAGAGGACTCGGCTTGGAATCGATGGCAAACACAAATATATGCTGGAGGGAATTCAGCATAGACACTTCATACTCTTATGTTCATCAATGATACCAAATTAAAACTGGGCTTATGCACTCAATGCACAGGACTGGAGTATTTAAAAGGACCTCAATATGTTAAGTGCAGTAAATCTCCAGAGAAATTAGGTATTGACTGCATGCCTCAGTGAGGAGAAAATCTACAAAAATCCATAGGAGGCATTGATCCAAATATTACTTTTTAACATTAACTATGTAACAATTTTTAAAATGTACATTGAGTACAGATATAATTCTCCTTAATTATCAATCAACAAACTAAAATGCAATACTGTTTATACAGGCTGGTCTTTAAAAATGAATACTGTGAGTACACTCCAATGCAATCCTAGAACCGACATCGCAGTCGTGCCCTGAGAAATCTGCATCAGAATAAAAAGGGTTTCAATTTCAAATCCCCACACGCTGGTTGGGATGGGATCCTGCCACAAATCCAGGAATGCTGATGCTGTGGCAGAGGCCAGGCTGGGCCTGGATGCAGCTGCCATGGGAACAGCACATCCCACTTGGCCATACCAGAGGCTGTCAGAGAACACAGACCAACCCCACCACCCCAGTGCTTCCCTGCAGTGGCCACTGCTAGGAGCCTTTCTGGACCTCAGTGCACTGCACAACCCCACACCTGGGGAGCTCCAGAGATCCTGGGGAATAGCCCAGCACACAGCTGGGTGAAACTCTCCAGTCTACCACAGAAACTCCGGGGTTGACTCGAATTACTGGGAAGGGAATGCATTTGACAGGCTCTGTGCAAGGAGGGCATCAGCACCAAGAGGCACTTCTGAAAGGTACAAATTCCTAATTTTGCTAAAGCTTCAGCATGTCCCTCAAATCGCTGCATGTACTCAGTAGCTGCTTCATGAGCTAGTCAAAATGTTCTCATTTGTCCAGCTCAGTGCAGCAACTGATGCTGTTCAGGGAGGGTGAGATATTTATGTTGCTACACACATGCAGGAAATGCCCTCTGGAAAGGATCTCATTTATACAAAATAGCATTTAAAAATTAGAACGATATTCCTGGAGCACTGAAATAACAAAGTACTCCACTCTGAAAGGCTGGGTGACACCAGAACGAAGGATGTCTCTGCACCTTCCTTTTGCCCAAAGTCTTTAAAGACTTTTCAGAACACCCTACCTCACTTTGTACAGGCGACTGTGCCGAGACTGCCCACGAGTGGGGAATCCAGGAGATTGCTGAGCAAAGAATCCTTTGCCCCAGCTGCTGGAAGTCTTTCAGCATCCTGAGACATCTCTGTGCCTCTCAGCCTCACACCAAGAAAGCAGGGAAACCCATTGCTCTGCTCTGCCAGCTGAACCCCTGCTGATTCTGTTGCAATCTCCCAACAGAAGTCGCTGCAGATGCAGATTTGCAGTTTTTCCCCGGGATGTTGAGAGCTCTGCTGCAAATGGGGAGCTCTGGCAGTTTGACCTTGGTGGACTCAGGCTGTTTGTTGTGGTTAAACCCCAGCCACCAATTAAAGTACCACACAGCCATTCACCCCCTGTCCCCTCCCTGGAGGGACAGGAAGGAGAGTCAGGGAAAAAAGTTAAAATCCATGGGTTAAAATAACAACAGTTTAATACTTCAAATATAATTTTAAAAATAATAATAATGAAAAGGAAGGTAAAGAAAGGAACAAACCCCTGACAGGTGCTCAGCACCACGTGAGCAGCAATCAGCCCCTCCTGGCTGACCCCCCAGTTTCTGCACTGTGCCTGTTATCCCAGGGTATGGAACATCCTCCCAGCTCCTTGGGCAGCTCCTCACTGCCAGGGCACGGGGAACTCAGCACTCCTGGACTGAAGGGAAGCACTGCTCAGCAACAACTACAACAACAACAAAACATCCCTGTGCTCTCAGGGGCATTCTGTCCTACACCCAAACCACAGCACTGCACCAGCTACTGGCATGAAAAGTAACTCTGTCCCAGACAAAAGCAGGACACCATCAAAAGGTCAGAGCTGGCATCCCGTGTGAAGAGTTGGGATGCTCTGCAACTACCAGATCCCACATCATGTTCTACAGTCTCTTCCAGCAGGAACACCAGAAAAATCTCTGGATTTTCTGTTTGCAGCTATCAAGCAGTTTTCAAGTGTAAGAGGAGGGCAAGCTCCCTCAAACTCTCTTTCTGAATATTTTGTGGACTCCTCTGGTTTTTTACCAATTCCATCACAACTTTAGCTCTTTGAGAAGGTTATCCAAGACACAGATTGCAAAACTGACCTCACGCTTCCTCTGCACACCTTTTGCCACACAAGTCTGTAAAATGTCCCTGCACTTTCAAATAAAAGGAATTATCTGTCCTGTAATCACATACTCATCCACAAACACTACCAGACTGGCTCTATAACCATCCAACAGCCAAATCCCAAATACTCCAGCTTCCACCTACTCTTCAAAGAGCATCCACATCAAATACCAGTGCACAGCCACACACACTACCAGGCAAAGCAGGCAGAGTCAGGTCTCCAGAAAACACCCTGCATGCTTGGGAAGGCCAGAAGAGACCAAAACAGATGTTCTCCTCACCACAAAGTATTTTCTAGCAGGTGAATTGGTGCAGTTGTCTTAGCAGGAAATGCTTGACAGTCTTATTTCATTTTTCCTAATGACCAGAGTTAAACGACTGCAGGTTTTAACAGCTCCAGCAAATTATCAAGACCCTCTACATTACATGGTCAATGGTCCTTTTAATAGAAAAAGCAATAATATACAGTTGTTTGTGCCAACTAAAACTCGTTAGAAAGTATTAGTTTAAGGTAACAGTTCAGCAGCTATTAACGAGCCCAAATTCCTGCAGTTATCACTCGTGACACTGATGCTCACCAAGCTGGCAGCAGCAAACCATCCCTCCTGCTTGAGATGGTCTTGGGGTGAAGGAGGGAAAGGGGAAAGAAAAGTTAACAAAAACACTTTTCTGTAGCAAGAGTCAAAGTTTTTCAATAATCGCCATTTTTTTCACTAGCATAACATTAGAATTGACTTTTTGTCTTGCTGACATAGCAACTAAGAAAGTTGTGTTGCATTGACCATATTGATTGTGAACAATGCAGCCATCAGTGGGACTTTACACCATATATTTTCAATATTGACCTCCCAGTCCCTTTTCCATGGCTCTATGGGTCTGCTATTGGATTTGGACTGCAGTGTAATAAACAGCTAAGGTTTAATTAATGGTAAATGAATACAAGACATAGGTTATGACTTTAACTAATTAGGGAATTGTTGAATTAAGTCTGCCTTGGAATGCAAGGCAGTACAATCAATATCCAATAAAAGGACTATGTATGTAATTTACCTGCAAATGTGTTTCCAATACCATCAAAGTGAGTTTAAATAAGTAAGATATATGAAAGGCTACTGGAAAAAGATTTCAAAAAGTTAACACTTTATGGCTTCAAAAAAGGTTTTTCTCCTTGCAGGAGGAATGTCATCTTGCAATATCCTCCCATAACACAGATGGTGACACTCAGACACAGCTCTCCCTAAAGGACAGTGCAGACTCCAAACCCTTTTCCTTGACAATGCAGCATTAGCAAATCCTGCCTCTGCAGTGTACAGCAAGCAAAACCAGTGCTCCCAACATGAACCAATTAAGTTTGATGCTCAGTTCTTCTCAGGGCTGTCCTGGCTGCTCCAGTGCTGTGTGTGCAGAGCCTCTCAGGGTTCCTCCTGCTGCCCCTGGCCCTGGGGAAGCATTCCCAGGCACACCAGGAGGTCACTGCATGAGGGGCTGAGCAATCCCCAGCACAGCTTCCCCTGTGGACAGCAGCTCTCACACCCTGATTACTCATTCTATAATCACTCATCTGAAATAAAAAAAAGAAACCTACCTACTCCCTTGTGGGCATCTATGCTGGTAAACTCTATTGTCCCATTATGGCCCTTTCTAGGATTTTCCTGATACTGTTTGTGGTTCCCATTGGGACAATATCTGTAGGAAAGTCCATAATCTGCAAGATAAACCTGGAAGACATGAACAGACAAATGAATAATGCTTTTGTCCTTTGAAAGTATAACCTTTATAATTAAGTCTTAAGAAACTGATAGGTTAAGGACAGCCTTAGATCTAAATTTTATTAAGCCAAATGGTGCCTCAGGATAAAATATGTACAACTGGGGGCTATAACAGCTGCCCTCCCCATTTAAATCCTGCCAATACTATACTCTTATCTTATTTCAGAGTCGAGCAGGATTTCAGTCATTTTATTTTGTTCCTGAGCGCTCTGCTCTCCAGGTGGGCATCCAGACATCATAAACTGCAATATGCCTTTTATGCAGCCTCACGTTGCTTATGGGACCCCTTCCTGCCCTGACTTCGGCAGGCACACACACTTCCCCTGTTTGGATTTTGCAGCAGCCAAGACTCTTCAAATTCAACTCTACTGTCAGCTTCAAAGCCAGAGGAAGGGGCAGCAGCTGGCCCCAGCTGGACTGGACATGGGGCTCCAGTGTCCCAGGGCTGCTGGGCACCAACCCAACTGTAATCCCACCTTTGGAATGCCACTGTCACTAACTTCCTACAGAAACTACTCAAAGGGTAAGCTAAAACAAAGCTAAGCAAACCAGCCCTCCCCAACCCAGAAAGCTATCCCAGGAAACCACTCCTGAATTTAGAATACATTTTAAAAAGACACAGAACCAAACTGTGGCCTCTCAGTGGCTCTGAAGCAAATAAATGGCGTTAAATCAACGTAAGAGAAAAAAAATTTGGCCCAAATTGTGTATACTGCAATAGTGTCACATTCCCCATTCCATCCACGGATATTTAGGGCAAAAGCTGAAAATCATCTGAAGGCACAGAGATCACTTCTACTAAATCTTATTAGATGATAAAGAAAAACATCTTATTCAAACCTTAGGTTCCTCTTTTGGTACAAAACAGCTTATCCTAAAAAAGTCTAAAACAAACTTTTCTGGCACTCACTTGCTATTTAATTATGTCACTCCTGGTAAAGGCAAAAACAAACAAAAAAGCCTCAAGAAAACTTAACACATTACTTTGTAGTACATTCTGTTGAACTACTGATTCCAGTTTGTGCTTCAGGCACCTTCAAATCCTGGGATTGCTGGTCTCTTGGTTTTACTGTTTCTGCTGCAGGATGTGAGCTTATCTGGAGCGTGTAAGCCAGGCTGCAGTGCTCACTTCCTGCAGGGGGGTGGCTTTTAAGATTATTGATGAATGTGCTCACCTGAGAGCCCAACCAAACTGGGATACAAGATTAAAGACCAGAGGCATGGATGGCTACAAAATCTGGGACAGAGCATCAGCTGGGTTGTGCTGACTGATTTGATTTTCTCCTGCATCTGTTCTCCAGTGTATTCCTGATGCTCTGGTGCTGCCCTAACTGAGCCCCCAGTCAGAGAACTCACTCAAACTACCCTAAATACCAGGTTCTGTGAGTCTTCTGCATCCTTTGTGGCTGGGGAAAGGGGAGGAGCCTAGAAGGTGCCTTCTTCCCAGACTCAGCAGTGTGTTTTGGATTTAGCATGTACAGGTTCTTGACATGGACAGGAAGATAAAATACCTTTAAAAATGAAGGCTGTGCCTTACATGAAAGTAAGATTTTAACTGTTAGAGAAGAAAATACACCCACAGCACCTCTGGCAGCTCTCTGGTTTGGGCTGGGCTTGCCAGCTTATGTGCTAGAGACTCCCATGTGACAGCCCAGCCTCAGTGTCTTTCAAACTATACCAACAGCAGGCCACCCAGAACGCAGCCACAAATAATTTGCTAGTCAAACCTGAAGTATGTAACCCCCCCCCACCACCACTTATCCTATCACAGTAACTATAGCCTTTTTTATTTTTAAGGCAGCTCCATTAATGCAGTACATTTTTAACCAATGGATTGCTTAAAATACCTTCAGTAGCTGTACCAGCAGTGCAGTTTTCAATTTATACTGAAAACTGCTAGAAGTGAGAAGTAACCTTAAGTTATCCTGTACTGACTGATGATAGAAAGACCTGGAAATAAAGAAGCAACTGCTTTTTAAAGCCACTCACATGCAGGGTGATCCTGACACCTGATCACAGCAGTTCTCCTCAAAAGTTGGCCATGAGTGTACCAGTTCAGCTTATTTCTAGCTGGGCCATTTATCACTTCCATAATTTTCACATCAGATTTTTTCCATAAACATGGCAGCCTCTCAAGGCAAAGCCTCTTGGCCACCAGCAAAAATCAATCCCCCTCAGCTTGTACAAAACCAGCAAGGCACTGTTACAACCTTGCCACAACCATTATCAGAATGACTGTGTTATTTTAAATTACCATTAATTTCATTTCATCAATTCTCATTATAACCCTTTCATCATTAGAAAGATATATAGTTCTTTATAGCTAGTTGTCATTTTTTGATAATGTAATACTGCATGCCCTTCCAAATTTGCTCAGAACATGGTAGAGGTAGCTCATTTAAAGTTTATAGTTGTTGTGTATTTTTAAAGGTATAGGGAAGGGGAAAAGCAGATGATTATTAAAGAATACTGAGAAAAATTAAGGCACTTTTATAGTATGTGTTTCAATACCATAAATATTTTTCATCTGCATGCTTTTTTTGGGGAACAAAGACCAAATAAGAACAAAAAAAAGAACAAAATAGAGCAGAGCAATCAAGACAAACAAGAGACCAGAACAAGAAAAGGTACTGTAGGTGATGAAGGTACAGCAGGGACATAAGCCCAGAACAGCTGGGTTTAGCTGTGGTACACTGTACACCCCTTCCCACTCTCTTACTTATTTTAACACTTGGTTTTGTTCAGCTTTCTCTTCCTTACACATCCCAGTCTGTACCAGCTCTGCAGTGCTTAGCATGGTCTGTTATTAATGGAGTTTGGTTACAAACCATGAGGCAGATTTCTAAAGCCTTCACCTTTAATTTCATGCACATGTAAACGTGCCCATCTTGGTCAAGTGAATTATCACAGGCACAAATCATTATTTGTGAGCACAAGCAGCCAGCCAGTTTCAGGCATCCTCTGCCCTTTTTGTGCATGACTCCCTCACAGTGCCTGGTGTCTGAAGTACTAAATATCTGCTAAACATACACAATTCTTACAACTTGTACACGTGAGGATGTTTAATTGCACTGAGCTGGGTAGTTATTAGCCTGGCCCTTTGGATTCTCATGGTATTCCCTTTATACTGAAGGGCAGAGCAGAATTTATTGCTGGGAGGATGACAGTACAGTGATTTTCTCTGTGTGTTTCCACTCCTAGGGTTACATCATGCCTGTAAATAATTAAGTAGATACCTACTAATAAGAGGCAGATTGGCTGCTAATGGCCAGAGTGCTGTCAGCTTGAGTTGGACACTGGACTACAAAAAGGGTAAAGGCAGACTGAGGTCCATTCTGGGACAGGAAGTGTGAAGTTTGGGATTAGGACAGAAAGAGCAGCTTTCACAAACAAAAGCCAAGGAAGGAGGAAAGCAGAGAGAGGGGAAGGGGCACAGGGCATCTCTGCCCTGAAGGAGAACAGAAAAGATTTGCATTTTTCTCAATTCACCTGCATTTTGGCGAGTCTGTCCCAGTGGGCTAAAAAGCAGGAAGCATGATTACCTCACAATGAAAAACAGCTTTAAGTCAGAGCTGCTTTCATGCAACTTTTTCCCATAAGAGCAATGCATGATTTCTGTATCTTTTGAAACAATTTTACATTGTTCTACCTCTGATAATCAAGTCAGAGTTCTACAATGTAACTGTCTTGTTTAAGAGACACTTAAAATCAGGACTGAGGTGTGAACACAATTAAAATTTACAGCTTTTAAACCCAAACAGACTTGAGTCTGCAACACTGCCACATGGCTACCCATAAAATCCATGGGGAAAAAACACTACAAGGTGATTGTCTGCAAGAGGTGCTCTCCCAAATCTTATTTATTTAAAATACAGATTTTAAGCTCTTCTCTGGTAACCACTTGTCCCTCTTAATAGTATCACCATTTAAACGAGATGAATGGCTTTGAATTTCTTTCAGAGTCTCTGTCAATGCTGCTTGTTCTGCTTTCTCATACAAACAGGACCATGCACCAAATTATCTTGAACTCTCCACAGCCCTGAGACTGTGCATCACCTGCAGTTTCTAGGTCTGAGGACTCCACATGTCCTTTGAGGCCCCTGTGAGATTCATGGCTGTGCACTCCCCTCAGTCCATCACTGCTGCTTTGGCAGTCCCTGGGCAGGCCTGTGCTCAGAACCATTGACTGCAGAATTGATCCTGTGACCTGTAACTCAGGGAATGGCCTGGCTGCCTCCTGCTGAGCACATCTGCAGCTCTTGGAGCTCACTCCACTGGGAGCCTCTCCCCATTTCTAACCAGCAGTTGGAGGTCACTGACTGCACCTTCACTTTATTTGTTCCTCTGTTGTGCCACAGAAAGTAGGGGATAGCACTGTGGATTTCACATGCCTTCTCAGAAAGAGGACTTATTTATTGGCTATGGTGAAAATGCACCAGGTTAATTTACAGAGGAGAGAGAGACCAGCAGCAGGAAGTCTAACACAGAAAAATTGAGAAACCTGCGTTTTTTTCTGTCATTGAGTAACTGTTGATGTGTATTCTTACATGCAAATGTGTAACTGACCTTCTGAACTTGCAAAAAAAGATCAAGTTTAGTATAAAGGCCTACCTGCTTTTTTGAAGAGATATTTCGATCTCTTTACCAAAACAGAATATGGAATTATATTTTGAATAGAGATACATATTATTTTAAAAGATGAGTTTTTGGTTTCTTCTAAAACCAGGTTTCTTTGATTCTAGAACACTTACAATATATTTTCTCTTAAAATCCTAGACCCTAAAGGGAAAGAACACACTGGCATAAAATTCTTGAAAACCTCACCACAGAAATTGTTAGGTCAGGCAGTTTTATTATGCCAACTCCCACTGGAGCTACAGAAGCCCCCAGGCTTGCATTCCTGAGCTGGAGTTTGCCACAGGCCAGATGCTCTCACTCCCTATTTATGAGATTAGGTTGATCATTTTAGCTTTTAAAAAAACCTAGACCAAGACAATCAAGTTATTCACTGTGTTAACAGAGAGAGAAAGGTGGCATGAACACTTCACACATAAAGGAATGGAAGTTTAATTCATACCATAGAAATACAAGCAAATATTAGAAATTCTTCCCCATTAGCACTTCAGAACTAGAATAGGAACTTTTGAAAGTGTTTTATAGAATAACTTCAGCAGAAGAGAAATTTTGCTGAAACAAAATTCTACAGCAAACCTCCCAGCAGTGATGTACACTTTGTACATGTTGAGTTAGGAGCTACTCAAACTGGAGCATCTACTGATTTCTTTTATTTAATAAACCCTGGAAAATAAACCCTAAACCCTCTGTCCAGTAACTCAAAAGCACCTTATTTTTAACCTGTCAATGAATTTCCTATCATTAAAGCAAATTACAAGTAAAGCACAATCTTCATAAAAATAACACATGAAACAAAGCAGAAAATCACCCAGCAATCTGCCCAATTCCAAGTCAGCTCCAAGTCTTAACATTTTATGATTACTGTAAGTGGACACTTCCGAAGTGATTGCAATGTGAAAAACAGCAGCATTTCTCGCTGTCATAAAAATTCACAATAGCCAAGACAAAAGAAAAGTCATTTGAGTTATGCTAATGGCTGCAGATCGTTTTGGCTCTAAAGAGCCTCCTCCTCTGGATTCAGCAGAACATCCACCATAAACTGTGATTATGCACTGGCTGCTCCCACTGTATAAACCCAGGGTTGTTTTAAACAGCCATGCTGCTTTTCAAATGATGTCTTTCAGAAAGCTGACAAGTTAAATTTGACTCAGGCATTTAACTTGAAGCTTTTAAAAAGAGCAAATATACTCAAATGGTTCACCACAAATGGCAGTGAGCTGCTTTGCAAGATCTGTTTCTTTATCACAGCAGCAGAGAAACCAAAATTGAAAGAAGTATTCCTTACAGCTAATTATATTTAAGTGAAGTTGGAGATGTCCTTTTTTCCTAAACGATTTTTTTCCAATTAAAAAAGCACACTTAGATTTTATTACCTGAAGAAAGAAAAAAAAAGACATCAGGAGAGCCCGTAGAATATGACAGGACCAAAAGATTTGTTTTAAAACATTTCACCCAAAGACTTCCATTTCAAGGCTGGCTTTAGAGAGCTAGAGAACAGCAACTTTAATCCTACTTACTTGTTCTATCCACTACAATGAGCAGGCCAGGAGAGTTAGGGCATGGAAACAATTCATGGCAACATTAGAAATCTAGAACTTCCAAGAATGGAAGCACAATGGGCCACATCCTTAATCTTTATTAATATCCTTTAATTGGCATAACCTGGAGCAGCAATTAGGTCCTATAATTCATCCTCTTCATTAGTTTACCCATCCACAGCAGTATCCCAGTCAGCAGACCACAGAGGGGAAAAAGAACAGCTTTGTCCTGCTTCTTTCTCAGCCCTCAAGCTCCACAGAGCCACACTCAGACCTGCTGTGAGAGGACGTGAATATTCATGCAAAAGCTCCTTTTAGTATGTGAATTGTGAAAGCAAAACATTTGCAAAACTCAAACCTTGTCAATGGTTAGAAACACATGGTTAGAGTAAAAGCAAAGAGAAGAAAACAGGCTCACCTCGTGTGGATTGCTGTAGCCCAGAAGAAGATTTGCTGCTTTAATGTCCCCATGGACATACTCATTTTCATGGATGTATTCCAAAGTATCCAACTAGGAAAGAGTTTAGAACAGGGGTGAGAATGTCATCATCTTCTCCACTCTGCCCCTAACCCTGTCACCAAATATTTCTCACTTAGACAGGGGAACCAGGGGCTACACAGACTGGGCTGACAAATTTGGCTTGGACTAATGATGGCAAAGCATAAACAAGCCATACTTTGCATGAGATATCCCTGAGTTCCAGCTTCTAAATCACAGAGCAAGAATGAAACCAGTACTTTATAAACACCAGAGGACATGCTGAGAAAAACCAAGCTCTTACAAAGATCCTATTCCAGCAGTTCTAAAGGTTTGGCATAAATTTGATCCTGCCAGTTATTGCATGACCAGCATCTCATGTCACAGCCCCTCTGCATCGACACCTTACTTAGCTCCTTACTGAGACACAAGAGCTCTAATTATTATTAAAAACCACATTTGCACTTGGCAACTCATACAAAGGACAACCCAGTCCTGACTTATGGAGAGCACAAAGTACACGTTTATCAATATGTGACTATGAAAGCCCTTCAATTTTTAAAGAAATATTTTTAAGGTAAAATGATGCTTTGGATGCATCCAGTCTAAGAGTTCCTCTTCTCTAACTTAAGACTGTTGCTTCTACTCCATTTTCTATCCACCTCTGCTCAGCAAAGGCAGTATTTCACAAGACAATCATGTTACAAAGGAGCACATAGGTAACTTTCTGTTGGACTGTGCCAGTCTACACCCCTTTGAAGACAAAACTGGTATTTGCAGACTGGCCAAATCCTGGCCTGTACGATCAGCGTGTTCAGCAAACACTCGGAAAATTTGGCATTCAGGCATGCAATTGTGAACTTTGACAAATATGGATGTCTAATACAATACCCTTCAGACACTGAAAAAAAAAAAATCAATACATGTTGAAACATGAGAATAGGCTTACACATCTCAGTCTAGACACACAGGTTGAAGTGGATGGTCAGTGTTTTAACCTGTTTGAAAAAAAAATTGGTTTGACCAAATTTGAGTCTACAGGGGAGTCTTGATTTTCTACTGAATACTTTTTTCCCTAAAAAACCCCAGAGAAATAAGAAAATACACTGCATTTGCACATTTAATTCTAATATCAGCAGCCACCTAAAGGAACTGTATTAGCAAGATAATTCTCTAGTTGAACTCAGAAAATTTGAGACACAGCAATTTCCTCTCTCTCTCTCTGTGCATACCATTCTTGCCCCAAGTTGCAGAACAATCTCCTTCTTAAACCTGCTTCCACAATCTTCAAAAATTCTTTGAAGGTCTTGCCCAGTCTCTCCATGACCATGAACCTGTAGCTATCAGGAAATACAGAAAAGGAAGAATCCTTTAAGACATGACTGAAAGTTTGTGTCAGATTGAAAGGACCAAATCTCCATTTTTGAAAATGGGCCATCAGTGAAATTGAGGTTTAATTACCATTTATCTCATTACCTTTTTCCCTTGTACTCAGCCAGGCCTGATCCCCAAAACACTGGAATTCCTAAACATCTTATTTTTTTGAGATTCATCCATTTTCTTACTGCAATAATAAGAAGAACATAACAGTGGGTTAAAGGCAGCTGAAAACTCAAGGTCTAAGGTGTTTTCTCTGTCCTAGGGCTGGCCTGCCTCAGGAGTCCATCCCTTGGTGTGCACATAATAAATGTGGCCCTGTACTGGCTGGTTGGCTTCTGCTCTCCCTTCTGACCAGAAAGGACAAGGACAAACCCCAAATAACAAAACCTATCCAGAATTAGCACAGCACCAGCAGGCACTGGTTCAGGGTAGATGAAATGAGCTGGCTTTCAAGCCCTAAAGCAACAGTTCTAAACAGAAGTAGTCAAACCCAAACTTGTCCTTACATCTACCTGAGTCAGAGCTGAGCCATTACTTACTCTGCTCTTGCTTTGCAGCCCTCTGGTAAAACTTCAGCTCAGAAAACAAGGGGCCATTTTCAAGATATTCCTGTTGAGAAACAAATAAACTTGGTATCATAAAAGGCATAAAAAGACAACAGTTTCTGAAGAAAAGCATATAAGAAATACCAATTTTCTCCTATCGCCCAGATTCTATGTCACCTGAAATTTAATTTAAGTAGCTGAAAAGAAAACTTGTTTGGCAACTCATTTTCATAAACAACACAGATTCTCTCAGGTATTATTTAAGATACTATTTTCAGAAATATTGGAGATTAGGTATGTTTGAGATCATAGTCTAATTTTCCTTACTAAAGAGTTAAGGGGCTGTGATCAAGGTAAAACAAATCAAGTCAAGGAAATACTGTGTGTCATGGAAATGCCAAATATATCCCCAAGCAGGGAAAGGATATAAAAAACCCAAGCACCAAAAACCACAAGCATGCAATAGAGACCCAATGCTGAAAATAAGGAGAGATAATTAAGAAAAAGAATGGCATGCAAGTTAATAATTTAGAAATGAGATCTACACATTACCACTTTAATGACATGCACTGCATCATCTTCTACAGGAACCTGAGTTTGAGGGGATGCTGCAAAGGAACAAAGACATGGAGATCAAGCTGTATGCAACAAAACGTGATTGCAAATAAAGACTCCGCTAACACTGAGTCAGGCAACCAAAAATACACAACAAAAGACAGTCTGAATCCCTGCTTTTAAAGGTCAGAGCTTTGCCAAGTACAAAGAAATATGAAACAAAACCAACACACAGAGAGAAGTTTTAATCAACAAGTAGAGAAGCAATTTTAAGCCACGTTTTCAGAAGTCACCCCTGGATGTTAATTAAGGAGTAAGCAGGATGTTCTCAGTGCCTGTATGCACCACAATGAGCTATTCCATTAGGACAGACACTGCTTAAGTCATTGCAGCCAATTGGAAAACCACAGGATTTGGTTGCTGTCAATCTACTGTCGTGACAAAGACACCACTTAAAAGTTCTGACCTACATTATGCCTCTAGACAGGATTGTCTGCTTTCCTCTATTACAAATTAATCTGGCCCTAGAACCTTGATTTCTATTCTGGCATTATTTAAACACTGGCCTAAGTTAGGGATAGCACAGGCACCACCTGCCTAAAGCAGAGCTGAGGGATTGTGCCTCCCAGTGCAAGTAGAGATTTCAAAACAATAATTGACCACATGTGCCAATTACAGCCCAGGAGACAGAACCTCTGTGCACAGACAATGCAATCCTATTTTCTTCTGACCCTGAGAGAACTATCAGCTCTCTCTGATACTACTGAAGCTACATGGAGCTACACTGGGATTAAAATTTAATGAGACTAAATCATCTTTTAGAATCATCACTGAAAAAAGGTAAAAAGAATACAGTTCCTTGGAAATAAGTGTCCCTTTCAAACTTCTGATAATGATCAAATACCAACAACAGTCCAGGTGTGAAACACTTCAACCATGAGCACACACAAAAATAGACCCCTTTTATCCGCATAATAAAAATCAAGTAAACTTGGATCTAATCAAACCATCCAAGCTTACTTTTTTTGATGGTCAGGGCATAAAAATACTTTTACAATGAACAGACTCCTTCAGCCGCCGTCTTCCTTCAATTCTACTCAGCATCTGGGTTGAATCTGGCACTGTACTCACCCCAAACACCCACAGGCTCCCCACTGACACTTGCCCATGTGAATGCTGCTGTGCTACTAACACATTAAAATCAAATTAAAATATTAAAACAGTAGCTCTGGAAGGTGTGAACTATCCATAGACTCATGGAAGTAAGAGTCATATTCCAAACACACATTAAATCCACTAGAAGGGAAATTTTGGTACACTTTGTTCTTACCATATTATTGCACTGAAGTGGGAAGTAAGGCACAGGCATTAATATCTTTTATTTTTCTCTGCCACATATAGAATATGTGTTAATAGAAGACATTAGTAAAAGGAGAACATCACATATGTTTTCACTGCATTCAACAACATCACGTTACCCAAAGAGAATTCAATGTGCTCCCTTCATTAGCATAGATCAGAAAAGGATCTCTGGATAAGAAAATGTAGTTCAATACCAAGTTACTTAGTTACTTAGTTTGATAGGTTTAGGGAAGCATCAAATTTAAATGTATTTGAAAGAGGCTGATCTAACTTCCCTGTAGACTTCTTGACGTTTTGTCAAGAGAGGCCTCAGTCATGGTAATCTGGAACAGAGTTAACAGCTGTCAGGGTAAGGAAAAAGAGCAATTAACAGGAGGTAGCCCAGCAAAAGGGCTTCACCCCCATGGATCTTCCACTGTACTGCCTTGGATGTTTTTGGAGACACACTGAAAGCACATCCTGAAGATAAATAAACCCAAACAAAACCAGCAGCGGTTACAAAGTGAAAAGGGAAAAACCTCAAAGTTCAACAAGACACTGGAACAGGTGCCCCATAAAATGAGTTACATTCAAGTGCATAAAAGGAGAAAAGGGTTTTTTTTTACTGCACATACATGGAACAAGGCACAGCAATCCCCATGACTAACACTAAACTTCTTATACAGATAATGCTGGGACAGTCTCCAGTCTCATCCAAACAGATAAAGCAGAAGTTGTATGTGTACCTCCTGTTACATCACTTTATTTACCCATTCAGACCTCAACCAGCAATACTCCAGTCACAGTTCAGAAAAAAGACAGACCCTTTTTTTGGCCATAAATAAACATAAATGTTTTTTTAAAAATTGTCTCATTACTATGTATAGTTATTTAACAGACTGGAAAGGCTCCCAAGGTTTAACAAACAGTCTGATTACATACCTCATAGACCACCACCACATACTCTCCTGCGAGTTTAGCTCATAGTTAATTACTGTATACTCGTAATTAGCCATGTGCTAGCCTCGTTCTGTGTGGTAGCACATCGCTATTTATAATATTACAATCACTTAAATGCTAGACTGCAGGACAGTGAGCAGAGACTCTGCAGGAGAGCAGTGCTGATAGGCAGGAGGTCTCTGATGGCAGATAAGTACTCACAGAGGGTACCAGGAGCACTATATGGTGAGATTATGTTCGCAAAAAACCTCTTAAAATAGCATAACAAGTGTCCAAGTTGCCAGCTTACGCTGCTTTTATCACCTAGAGATGCACAGCCCCTGACATTTGGGGAGGGGGGTGTTGATGCAAGCACACGACCCAAACAATTGTCTTCATAACTGGGAGCACTGGTGCAGGATGTAGTGGTGAAGGAGGCTGTGGCTGTTTTCACCTCATGCCAAGAGGAGTCTCACAAAACATTTGGAGAGAGCAAAGGGCACAGCTCTGCTTTCCCTTCCTCCCCTTCATCCCACAGTCACAGCTACCACCAGTGAGGAGCACACAGCTTTAAAATACCCTCTGAAATAAAGCAGTGCAGTAAGATTCACATCCTAGCTATAATTTCCAACTGCTGTGCCTGCACAAAAATCTCACCTGGAATTAACCCGTGTCCAGGATTCCCTAACAGCACAGCAGTTATAGCCTTATCATCCACTTTAAGCATGAATTTCATCCTTTTTGCTGCTGAGTGCCACATCCTTAATTGATGGCACTCTCTAAATGTTAACAAGCTATGGTAACAAAGGGGTGTTTGTGGCTGAACTGCCATTTCCTACAACCACACAGCACAACTGCAGCCTGACAGAGCAACGTGCCAATTCCCTTTGCCAGTTCAAACGTGCTTGTTGTAGTTTTAGCAGTTAATTTGTGGCAGCCACATTTGGAATATGGTGAAATATTTTCAATGGCTCTCACAGAACCACTTTTGTTGACAAAGTTTACACAGTGGAAAAGAAAACAGCACTGATTTGGCAGTTTGGAAAAACAGCCCTGCTCCTGTCCACAGCTGGTGTCTTTGCCACTGCTGGATATTTTGAGGATATATTTGTTTGGGAAATATGAATAAAAGTAATTTCAGAAGTTCTTTAGTTGCTACTATTTTATTTTTGCTTTGTTCCATTCATTAGCTAATCCTGAGGAGTGATATATCAGCTTAGTTTTTGCAGAAATCGAAACTAATCCCAAAAATATCACATTTTTGAAGTTACAGGCTAGCTATAAAAAAAGCTGGAAAAGTTCTGACCCTGTTTAAGTCAAGCCAAGAACAGTTAAATTCAATGGGTAAAAGCAGGAAAGGAGTGTTGCTTAGAGCATCTAACAATTAAAAAAAAAATCCAAGTAGCAGCAACAGAATTACTAAAAACAAAAGGCGCACAAGTAAATAAAAAGCAGCAGTAGCTATTAAACACAACTTCATCAATTTCCTACACAGGGAAGGTGCTAAGGCAAATGTTTAAAGGCAAACCAAGCACATTGCCTCCCCTTCCCTGACATTGCAACATCCAGTATTTCCCAAAAATGGAAACATTCAGCATTTGAAGGGTGTTTACACCCCACTTTTAATGCAGCCTAAGGAAGAGCTACCCTGTCACTGTAGAGATGCAGCATCATTTCCTGGACAGACTCTGCTAAGCAGAGTTTCTGACCAGGTTTTATTCTAGATTCTTATTCCAGGTAGCTTTAAGAATGTAGGTTATACAGATTACAGATACATAACACTCCATAAGACCAATCTTCCACAAGACCAAACTAAATTGACTTTGGGACAAAAGCGTGTTCAACTGCTCAACTGCTTAGCAGTAACTCCTAATGCCTCCAAGTTAAGAGCATTCAGTACTGGTAGGAAATTTCACTACATTCCTTACTCGTGTTTCTGTGAAACCTTAATCTTGACTCACCAGAGATTTTGTATTCCACAGCAATGGAAGCCAATTGTTTGACTTTCAAAGTTAATTACTCCAAGCTGGAATAGGCATGACACATCCTTTAACCCCAGGCAGAAAAGCTTTGCATGGCCTGCTCTTACAGCACTCTCAGATGGGAGCCCAAGCCCCTAATATTTAAAACTTGATGCACAAACTGTTATCTGGCAAGATTCTGCTGCAGCCCATCTGCTGGTCTGACATGGTGCCCACTCAGAAGATACAATGCCAGTTTCAGGAGGGTACAGGTGCCAAAGACAACTGAAGGAGTGCCCTCTGAGGCAACAGGTACCTTTGCTGTCCTCCAAAGCTCCTCCTCCATCTCCCACTGAAGTAAATAATAAATAAATTCAATCAATGGAAACTGCTCCCCTGACCTCCCAGCACCACTCAGCACATGGAAGAAGAATCCCCATCCCATGACGTGGCAGAACACTGCAGTGTAACTACAGCAAGGATCTCTGCAGGCTTTACACTACTGTGCAGAAATGAATCACACTTTTCAAGTTCAGACTTTCAGCTTACAGAGGACCAAAACAAAAAAGAAAAGGAAAAGGGGGAAGATTCCAGAGGAAGCACTCATCAGCAAGAACCAGTAAAGGTAAGCAGTATTTTCTCTTTGACAGATGGTGCAGGTCCTGTACCATGTAGTCAGCCCTAAGCAACCTGACTAGCAAAATCAGGCTAAATTTATGATTTAGTTTGCCTACAAAGAGGGTACTTGCAGTATCTCTACTCATACAGTTTAATATTAGTGACTAGACAAAAAGACTCTTCCTCAAGTGGCGTTTGTCTACTAAAAAATTTATTTTCACACTAAGGTTCACACCTGCAGGTACAATGCATTTCAACATCTTGAAGTTAAGAAAAATGCATCCCTAATCTGAGTTACCTGTTAGTGCTTTTAATTACAGGGCTTTGCTATTAAGATTCTTCTTTCCAATGAGCTAATAAAAGTCATGCTGAATTTACCTTTTGGTATCATTTAACTGCATTTTAAATTCATTTGCTGCATTATTTTAATTTAGGTGACTGCTGAAGGACTTTGTTTCTCCAGAAGCAATTGCTAAAGCAGCTTCCCAAGGAAACCAAGGAACAAACAATAGGACCAAGAGAGTTTCCATCAATGCTTCTCTTCCTTGACACAGGTACACCCCTGCCCACAACTATACAAATTGTCCAGGGAAATTAGTCTGAAACAGAACCAAACTCACACCTCAGCCTGATTCCCAGAATATCAGCAGTTAGATTGCACTGTGACCCAAGCTTAAAAGAAGAGGCCACACCAGAGCTCCTCCTTACCTCCACCAGTAACAGGCCTCACTGTTCAGCTAGCATCAAAAGACAATATTCACCCATTTAATCACTGTTTACTGCTCAGGAAGAAATTCTTTCCCTCTTCCTTGAAAATGTGAGGGAAAACCTCAGAAGGAAAGGATAGTGCACTGCCTATATTGATCTCCAAGCAGGGTACAATTCCATGATGACTTTATCAATATTTATTTTCCTAAGCTTCATAAAATTAAAACACATTTACAACTGGTAGTTCTGTCATAAAAAACACCATCTAACAAACATTTGTACGTAATTTTTAAAAAACATTTCTATTTTTCAGAACCATCCCTTTCCATGAGAAAGAAGCCTGCAAATATAGTACTGGATGCAGCACGTTTCAGTGTGACAGAGGAATCTTAACAAAACATTGTGTGACCTTTCTGCATTTAAATTTTCAGTCCAAATTGTGCATTAATAGAGTGCTTGCAGCAGGACTAGAGAATGATTTATATAAAGATTGGTGTTAATTACTGGCTGTGATCAGAGAGATAAATAGAATGTAAGGCTCCTCAGCTCTTGGTTCATTTTCCACTGTTCTCCACAGGACTACAAACCAGTTGTGAGACCACCAATGTCACAGCCTTCCACAGGTGCTCTTCATTCTGCTCCCCTTATCAAAGGGCTAACAGCTCTCCCTGGGGTGCCTGACAGCAAATCAGCAACACAGAAATTTGGAACAGACTGGAAAGAGTAAGAATAATGAGAAAACAAGGGAAAGCATTTGTGAGGCAGGGCAGAACTCGAAGATCGTGGTAACTCGCACGAACACAATTAGAAGTTCCAAAGCCCTACATTTGCATCCTAGGACTCGGGGTCAGTAAATGGCTTGCAGCAGCTTTGATTTAGTGTAGAGAACCTTCTTGCACAAAAAGCACTCCCAGTAAATAGATTTTGCAGAGATACTGTAAAATTTCTCAAGAACGTTGTTATAGATTAATGGAGTATGGAAAGCCCTTAATGGGAAATTAAGCTATAACAACCACATCAAAATCTTTACACTGCTACTGTAAAAATACTTATTAAAAGATATAGCTGGCAAAGTTAACCTTTACTTTCTTGAAAGGGCTGTGCTCTTCATACGTGGCAGGCAATCGAACCTGCTGTCTCCCACCTCTCTACAGCTGCTTCAGGGTGAGCTTCTCTCTGAAATGTAGTGGTCCTCTCACACCTTGCTCTAGATGTTCTAAAAACAGGTCTGAACAGCACAGAGGAAAGGGGGTGTCTCCAAGCATCTGCATCTTCATCACAAAAAATTGTCACCTACTTTGCTCCCCCCGGTTCTCAAAGACAGCTGAATTTTGTAGCATCAAGGCCCCAAAAAGCTGATGAATGGTACACTTTAATATAACACAATAAAAGATTTAATACAAACACATAAAAGATCAAGAAGTGGACAAAAAAAAGCAAGCTTCAGTGTCAATACTTAGGGAGAAATGTCAATTTTCTCTTTAATGGATGAGCTACAAGGGAAACTGAGCCTTCAGTTCAGTGCTGCAGGTAGCATTCACTGTTCCTCCTGAAAGAAGGGATTAAATGAACACAAATACCATTACAAAAGTGGCAGCTGCATTTCCTCAGCCATGCTGTCACTTACAAAAAAACCACAGAATAGTAATACCAAGAGTCCCTGACTGTATTCTCATTCTAATCCACTGACTGCTCTCCACCTCAGCTCAGTGGGAGCCAAAGTGTAACAAACACCTCAATGTAAGAAATCACCTTGGTGCCTCTGTGATCAGGCAGAAAGCTCACATCTGCATGGAACTGTCTGAATCCCACGTGCTAAGCCCCCTCAAGGTCCAGTGTGATTTGGCTGCAGCAGGAAACGACAGAGCTACATTCTGAGTGATTCAGGAACACAACATCACTGGTCTTACAACCACTACAAACTTGCTTTCTGCACTGCATCCTCAGTTGCCTCACACCCTTCTATCTGTGGGAGACTTTGCAGGTTCCCATCTCCCTGTCCTTTATCTTGGAATGGCAGTAGCCAGAGACACCTTTACTTCTGAGCTCATGCTAAGGTCTTCATTCTCATGGTAACATCTCTCGTGTGCCCAATGCACAGCATCTCTCAAATGTAACCAACTAATGCTTCAAAGGTGGCCATAACAAGGTTATAAGATACTTCAAAAGGAAAAAGAAGGTGAATACTCTAACAAGTGTCCTACCCTTTGACATCTCTGTATCTCCTCTGTTAGCTGAAATCCCTGTCATCCCCACCAGTTCTGTCTGCAGAGCAGGGAGGAATAGTGTGAACTATAGAAATTCCAGAGGAAACCAAACCAGAAACTTCACTACAGGAACCTCTTGGATGTACTACTACTATATGTGTAGCTGATTTCTGAATAAAAGGAAGTTGGTCTGTATATAGGAGTGACTTCCTTAGTAAGTTTTAAGCCTTAACATTCCAAATAGAATTAATATTACTGTAACTTAAAAAGATCATGTTAGGCTTCAGGGACAGTGCTGTAAACTGCTTCTAGGTGATTCTTCACTGCTCCATACAGGCTCGACTTAGGTCCAAACAGACATTGTGGACTAGTTTCTATACGGCGCCATGAAAAAAAGAAAAACCAAACCACCCAAGCACATAATACTGCCTTGAACACAGGATTTGTTCTTTCACAGAGACCAGCAACAGTAACATACATTACACCCTCTGCAGCGGCCCAGAAACTTTTACAAACTGCCTTCCAGAACTACACACTCCTCACAGAGCACAAACTGACTGAAATGCAGCAGCTGCTTCTGAAGGAAGCACAGAAACTTCTCTAGGCCAGAGCAAATACAGAACACCATTTCCACCTCTGCTGAAATGATGTGAGTACAGAGGCAGAATCCAGCTAAGCATTGTTACTGCTTCATTTCCTGGATGAAAACTAATTTACTCTTGGCCAGAAAGCAACACTTCCAATAACCAGAAAGTGAAAGAAGGCTACAGTGCATGAGACTGGCACAAGGCCAAAACCCTGCCTAAGAAAAGTCCTTTCACTTTGAAAAGCATCACCTGGCGGTGCTCTTTGGTACAGTGGTACCTTGGCTGCCCCACTCAGGATCCATAGAAAAGCGCATTAGCATCCAGCAAAAGGAGCTGGACAGGCCATGGAGAGCACTGCATCACGGACACACAGGAACAACAGCTCGGGAAACCGCACTCGAACAAGGAGCAGCGACTGCGCGGAAACCACACTTTTTAAAGTTACTGCCTTTTCCAGTTCAGGAAGTTACAAAGCAATTTGCAAGTCACCCTCTTAATTATCAGCAGTATTTACCTAAATAGATCAGGCCAAATCCTCCCTGGCCGATCTGATTGCCCAGCCTCCAGGTTTTTCCTTCGGTGTCTTTCAGGATCATGTCTTTAGGGAGCGGGACTGGCAGCTTGCCTCTGCCGGGACCTTTGGGGGGCATCGTACCTTGAGGGAAGGGAAAACGAAAGAGAAAGTTTGTTGAAAAACTGCAGGCAGAAGGTCCCGCAGCCCTAGACGTCCTGTGCCCGGCAGCACGGGGCGATGGCGCTCGGCCCGCTGCCCTTCACGCACCTCCAGAGAGGCCCCTCGGGCTCGCCCCGCCGCCGGCCGCAACCCGCCCGGCCGGGCACTTCCGCAGCCACAGGATTTGGAACGGGGAGCGGGATGCCGTCTTCCCGCCGGGAAACTCGGGGTGAGGAAAGCCGGGGCGGGGATCCCCGGGGTGGGGATCGGGGCCGGGCCGGGCAGTCCCGCAGCCGCCTCCCCTCAGCCCTCAGCCGGCGGGGCGGGGCGGAGCGCGCGCCATTTCCCGCCGCCTCTCAACACCGCCGCCTCCCCTCAGCACCGCCCTCAGGGCGCCGAGCGGGAAGGTGGCCGCCGAAAAGTCGCAATGTCCCCGACGCCTCGCTCCAGAGGCGGGGAGAAAGGAGACGGAGCAGCAGGGAGATTACGGGGAACAGAGGAGGAGGGAGATGGAGCAGGGGAGATCATGAGGGACGCAGGAGCAGAGGGTGATGGCGAAGCTGCCTCAGCCACAGGTGTTCCCGCTCTCCCGCCTCCGAGGCTGCCCTTCGCCAGGGAGGAACTGTAAAAACTTACTGCGTGCGTAGAGAAGTAGCAGGGCAGACTGTCTCCTGCCTGAAGTAAAAAAAAAAAAAGAAAATCGCAGCTGGCAGGATTTGGGGTGCAGCAGGCGCTTCCAGGAGGTGCGGCGATGTCACAGAACTGTCGCGGTGTCACGCCTCGCTCAGGCCAGAAACACCCCTCGGTTTTCTCTGGCTCTTCCGGGCCCAGGTCAAGGGTAACAGTTGCACCCAGAAGCACAGGTACTCACCCAGAGAGCCCGGGGGAAGAGCTAATGGCCACCGCAGGCTGGATCCAGGCAGGGACAGAGGAGAGATGAGCCGAGCCAGGAGTCGATCCGCCCCATCACCTGTGAACTGGCAGTAGAGGACACTGTGAGGTGAGCTGTAGTTCCCCAGAGAGTAACTTTGATCCCAGGCCGCCATTTGGTGCAAGCTCTGCACAAAAATCACTGGGTCCGTTCCCCCAGGTACACACCGCCCTCAGCGGGCACCGCCACACCGCGGCTGCCAGGCCTTTTCCAGAAAAGAGCGGATAAAACTTTAAAGTTTAAACCTATTTTTTAAAAAAAGGACTTGTGTCTTTTTTAAGAGAACAGTCATAATCCAAAGCATCCGCAAGCACATAATTTGCAAGTAAACTTAAAAGTAGTAACATAGATTACGACTGCAAAGCCTGTATTGTTGTCAGTAAATTAAGCCTTTATGTAACAACCCTTTTGGCTTCATCAGTCTTGCAGGCTCTGTGGTTTTATCGTTGCTGAAAAGACCAGCTGAAGAATCACCAGCATAAAAACCTCAGCCATAAAGGGAACGAATTCAAAACTTCCATAAAGCATTTTGTAGAGTTGTTCCCCTTTGCAACAAATGCCAGCATAGACTGTAGGAGGGTGGTGTTGGGGTTGTTTGGTTTGTTTAAAAAAGCAGCCACAGATGCCCAGTTCAGCATCAAAGAAACCATCACTATTATCAGTGTTTAACCATCACCATTATCATCACTATCTGGAAAGGATCTTTCCAGAAGAAAATTACCTCGAAATAGTTGCCTGGGAATCAGAGGACAAGCCTCTGTTTAAGGAGAAAACTTTTTTTCTCAGCTGTTGCAAAGAGGTTTGCACATGATTAAACTGAAATGAGAACATTATCAAAGGTCTTCTGGCTTCCAAGCTCTTTCTCTGCCCACAAAGTTTCACCAGAATAAGAAAGTGAAACAAATCAGATAAGGTAGAGAAAAAAAATACCAAACAGGTTAAGTATGAAAAAAATCACGGCATTCTGAGGAATAGTGAACCATCCTTAATAACTTAGAGCTCTATCACAACCTGTGCAATTCAATGTTAAAATGCGGTGTAACAGGGTTGAAGGTATTTATCCTACAAGTCGTGAGAAATACCGATTTGTTTGGTTGTTTTTGTTTTTTTTTTTTTGTTTTTTTTTTTTTTTTTTGGTTTATTTTTTTTAATCAGAAAATAGATGCAAAGTTAAAGATTTTCCAGGTGTTATCAGTCGTTAAAAGTTATAATCTTCAAAGACAGCCACTCAGGAATGTTATAGAAACTAGTCATATGATTCATATTAAAAGAAAATACTAAAAAGAAAAGTTCATGCACATACCAGGCCACTCTTGAAGAATAAGTTTATATTTTAAATCCAGATCTTTATTAATAAACAGCCATAACTATTAGGCCCAGAAAAAGGCATGAGTTGGTAGCATAATTTTTGTGGTTTGGTTTCAGACACTTTAAAGCACAAAATAGACGTATGCATACTTTTAAAAATTAATAAAGACCAAAGGCTTTACCTGAGAAAAGCTCTAAGCAGATTAGAACTTGATTCTAGAGCCTTTGGCCCTGTTAATAGGATATTCACGTGTTTTGTGGGTGAGACTTAGAAATTGTCTTTTCCTGCTGGGCTGAACTGGAGATGGGACTTTTTTCTTTTCCCCTGCTTATCATCAACCAATTAGCAAGCCTCCCAAAAAACTGATGTTCGTTTAGGCGGGTTAAATGAAGCCGAGTGCCCGCTTCACAGTTGCTACAAATTAGCAGTTTGGGGAGGTGATAAGGGAGATGAATGGCCATTGTAACTACAGATGTGGGGGTGGTTTTGTTGGTTGGGTTTGGATTTTTTCAAGAAAGCCTGATTTTGATGGAAGCAGTTTCCCTTCAAGGTGATACAGCTACCACTACTGCCAAATTCAAAAAACCTAACAGGAGAAATGTGAGTGTGGTAGTAATAGTAAAAATGTACAAATCCTACCAGTATCGACCTCTTTCTAGCATGTGTTCTGGAGAGCAACAATCAGCTGTGCTGGTTTATCACGAGCTGCATTTAAAGAGTGTGGTGAGATTCTCAGGGAGTCAGTGCTTTCTTTAAATGTTTAATAGACAGCAAACCTGTCCTGAGGCTGTATTTATTTCTGTCTTTGTCATAAAGCACTGTACTTTAAACATTCGGTCCATCTTCCATTTATTTTAATTTTTTTCTTCCCCTTGCTCAAAACTAAGCTTGCAGTCAATTATATGGAATCTTGCAGTGTCACATGCACAAAGCCCCTTAAATTTCTGCCAGTAGGTGAGCACTTGTAGCTTCTCTCACCATTGCATTGTGATGCTTTTGTGGTATTTAACGCTGGCATTTTAGCACTCCCACATTCAATTCCCCTGCTTTGCTCCAGATCTCACTGATGCTTAAAATATCATGGCTAAATTTACTCGGGAGATGTAACATCGCTGTATTAAGAGCATTGACAACAAGGCATCAAGTTTCAGACTGCTTCCCAGTTTGTGCTGAGAAATCTATTTGTGTCCCTGCATCTGTGCAGATCCCCTGCTCCTGCCGTGCTTGCTCCGTTGTTGCCATGCTCCCTGGCAGTTCCTCAGAACTTTGGGAGTGATTACTTCTTGCGGTATCCAGGGAGCTCCAACATCCAGGGGCCGTGTTGCTCAGCTCAGTCATTGTCTGGGTGCACTGACACCCATTTCAGAGCCTCCTGACTCTATTTTGTGTGGCTGGCCCCGTGATTGAGATCGTGTAATTACAATAATTAGGAAGCTCACCTCAGGATATTATCAGAGCAACCCACCCAAACCTAAGTCCATATGGTTTGAAATAGCTAATGAGTCGGTTAATGTGCTATGTCCAGGAGTAATGGACACTCAATATGGATGGCATGGAGACATCATTTACCAAACTCGTGACTGATTAAGGCTTTTCATGGAGACAGTTCCTGTGTTTTGCATCTCGCAGTGAGTTCAACCTATTAGAGGTGTTTATGTGTTAAGCACGTGAGAGGAAAGGAGCAGAGACTTGTAAAAGGCAGGTAAGAAATTGGTCCTCCATTTAAAGAAAATACAAAAGATCGGAGATCTGGGAACTTTCATTTGAAATAAACAAATTCTTTGAGAAGGGCTGTTCAGGTACAGTGGCAATAGGTGACATTTGCTTTAGTGTAAAGTAGCCTGAATGAATGACTCCCACACTTCCTCTGTGGAAGCCTCTGGAACCTTCCTTTAACATTCACCTTGCTACCAATCCCACAGAATTGTGCAGCTGGTTCTACACCTGAACTCTCTAGAATAGGAAATTAGTGCAAGGAAGGCAAACTTCCTGGCAACAAAAGCACCCAAAGCCCTGAAAAGGGTAAGAGGAGATGTCTGGCTTTTGAATGGGCTACGGAATGTGCCCAGTCAGGGTCAGGATTCTTCTCACTGAGGAATTATTTTAATTTTAAAATGCTGCTCTCATCATTTCCATGGCTGTTGGGATGAGATGTTACTCCCTGTTCCTATCACTATAACTGCAAAGATGGTCAGACCCTGGGCATATTCCTCATCTCTTGGATGTCAGAGGTTTTATTGCTCATGCCTTTAGAAAGCAATTATTGCTGAGCACTGAAGAAAAAGTGTTTTCTTATCCAGTTTTATTTTCTTTCAGAAATGTGTGAAGAGGTAATGTAAGTTTATTGGTGGTGTGGGAATGGGTTGTATTTGCAGGGAGAGCAGACTGCCTAGTGCTCAGAGCAAAGAAGGGGATCAGCAAGATTCCCCTTATGGGAGTAATTCCTGGGATTCTAATCCTGGTTCAGCCACTGCCTGGCCTTATATGAATAATTCCCTATTTGTTTCATTTTATCCATGTAGAGCAGTCAGGATGGCTTTGGTCTGAGGCACTGAGATTCTCAGTGTGTGTATATTTGCCATGGCTGTTACCTGATGAGAAGGTGCACATAAATCACTCCAGTCTTTCCATTTCTGAGATTATCCACATGACGTTGTTCAAGAAGGGAAACTCATCTGTCATGGCATTCATTATTCACGTATCAATGCTACTTTTTATGTATAAACTTAATTATGTTGATAGGATATATTAAATATGACTCATTTTACTGCAAGATTGATTTTTTTCCCTGACCTCAGAATAAATATTGATCTTCATGATCTTTAAATGTAGTGCAAAGGTTGTTATATTAATGGCATATTAATAGAAAGTAGCCCTGACCATGCAATATTAATATATTTGCATTGTTATTTCTCTAACCCCCATCCAGAAAAAAAGAGGCAGGGTGCCAGTGCCTTCTTTCCCAGGAAAAATCAGGGAGCCACTGACTTTTCTGATTGTCAGAATATGACTCCTTTCTATTGGTTGTTGTGTTTTGGTTTTTTGGTTTGAGGTGTGTTTGGGGCTTTTTAAGTTAAGAAGTTCAACCCAGTGCTGCAGTAGCAAACAGACAGTGTAACAGGTGTAATGGAAGAAGGCTGGCTGGGTTTGCAGCATGCCCAGGACAGGCAGGCACTGTCCCAGCCTGACTGTGCCCCTCTTCCCACTGCTGGGCAATTCCTGGTGCAGAATCACAGTTCTGGCAGCAGAAATGGGACCATTTGGTGGTTTGTGGCTCTGATTTCAATAATCAGGCTAGTCCTTTTCTTAACAGCGGATTTTTAAAAGCAGTTGCCTTATTCAAGTGAGGTTTTGCCCTACTTGTGTGACTCTTATTTATTTTTCCCCCTTCTCTTTTGTCTTTATTATGACTCTTGAAAAATCCAGGTTTGGAACTGCTGTTCTAATGGTTGGCTGAGCCAAGACAGGTCTGTTGGTTTTTAATACTCCTCATAGAGTAATTGTATGTGAATTTTCTATAAATTATTCTTTATGAGGAGCAGGGATAAGGGGTTACACATTGAAATAACCTTTAAATAATACTGTACATTTTCTATAGGTTCTGAGAAAACCCTGCCCTGTTAAATTCAGTATTTCCAATTTCATGAGCAACAAAAGTAGAAGAGATGTGTCCTTAAACAATTTGCTGAAGAATATAAAGTTGTGAGGTACTGGGGTATTGGTGTTAGAGAAATAAAACAGAATTTTAGGATACAAAATATATGTCTGTGCCTTTGGAAACTGCTGGTTTGGAAGAAAAAGAGGAGAAGCACAGAAGGACCATGGGCTGGTAGTGTGATTTTAGAAGTGTAGAAAAGTCAGGTCTGATTCTAGGTTGTATCAGATCAAGTGTTTTACTAAGAAATTCAGACTACATATTTGCTAGTCTTCCACTGAGGATTCATCTTTGCAGTCCTTGAGTGTTAAATCATGCAAGTTGTGTCAAACAATGGAGAGGGCAACGATCATATTCAGTTTTTCTGTGGGAAGCAGAGCTGGATTATGACTGACTTGAGTGGAAGAGGAACCCATCTGCTGGGAAGCAGTTTTTGTAAGAAGCAGATTCGATAAGAAGTTGTGAACAAACTTCTTGCCAGCAGCAGAGTAAGCAAAATTATATATTTTTCAGATGTTAGGTGTGCTGAGGGATAGGAACACACTCCTTTGCATAAACAGTAAATAGTAGGGAATTAATTAACTTGATAGTTGAATTAAGAGCTCTGCAGAGGACAGAAACAGGATATTTGTTTTGTACCTTCAGAAATACTGTGAAAGGTAATAATAATTAGGCTGAATTTATTATAATGGGAATTATTTTATGATATGCAGGGCTACATTTTGCTATCAACATATCTCTCTCTGCTTCATGATGTGAAGACCTATTGCTTCCATATACTTTCATCCCTTGCACAGGAAAAAAAAGGGGGCAAGAACTGATGAGTTCGGAGATAATTTTGTCTTTTCCTCATAGGATTTTCTAGGAAAAGGAGAGATTTCAGCTCATTTAAACACTGTTATTAGTTTGGTGCTTCCAAAGCACAGAGACACAGTAATGGTTTTGCACTATTCAAGTAAATTAAGACAATGGCATTTAACAAATGTTTCAGGAGCATCCTGTGCTGTTTGTCCCAGAAGTTTTCAAGGGAAAATCGAACTTATTTACTTGTTGACTTAATCTTTTAATGAAAATGCAGCTTTCTGCATTTATCTGTGACTTCAGAAGTTAGTAACTACATCTGTCTATTAGGAATATCAAAAGAAACAGTTAATGTCTGTTCCTGCATATGGTACTGTTAATTTGCTTGTTTGTGAGTCTGTCTGCTCTTTGTTTGTCTGCTTGTGTGTGTGATATTTTATTGGAGCACATGATTTGAAGAAGCTGACTGCCTGCTGTGATATTTATCCTATATAAATTCTACATTAAATGGCAAATTTTAGACCCATCAGAGACAGAAGACTAAGTCCATCCATTGAAATCTTATTTGTATTATTACTTTCTAATGAATTCTGTACTACAGCAGGTGTCAAATCATATCTGTTGTTTTGCAATCGAGTATGAATAGAAGATGTATTGCTATTGCAAATGAATCTAATATGAATCTAATGAGCAGTAATGAGCAACTGTTTTGTCATTATTGAGGCAACCACTGTGATGCTAATAAACTCTCGTTTCTGCTACTTAGAAAAAGGCACTGACCAGGATTTATATCATGGCCTTAATGTCCCAAAAGCCCGAGGCAAAAGAGAAGAGTGGAACCCCTAAACTGAGCATAATTTAGTAATTTTCTGTGTGGCAGGCTTCTTATTTTCTCTTATTAAATGAAACCTGGTTTAAGTCTTTCAAGCTTTCTTACATTTGAAAGGAAAAAGATGAAGAATGAGTGTCTATTAAAGAAACATAAAGTTAAGAAGATGGGCATTCTGCCTTAATTTTCTTTAACATAAGTAGACTAATTCCATACTTCTACACTTGGCAGTGCTTTTGGAATGCTAAGGCAACTGTGTGCAAAAGTTTTAAAAGCAGTCACTTTTAAAGTGACAGGCCATTAAACCAATATAGAGCTATAATACATTTGCAGGGAGCTATCTCAATTCTGTTTTAATTGGAACTTCATTTTTTTTTTTATTTTAAATTTATTTTCATTGTGTGTGGAACATAGGGCTGCTGAATAAACAGAAATACCTTTGATTCAATAGAATCAATAGCTTGTTCCGTAACTGAAATGTAAACGAGTTCTGACTCCTGTATGGCTCTGTGTCTTCCAAGAATAAATAATACATAGAAAGATACATAAAGCTGTGTGGGAGGGACAGCTGGGTCCCTGGTGCTTACAAGTGGAGCACAGGAAAACCAGTCAGTGCTGCTTTTCTAAAAGCTGAGTACAATCCTTCCATCAAAAAATAATGCTTCTGTGTATAGAGTCTTCCTGGAGCCATCTCCCTGTGCAATAAAGATGCACTGGAGAGATTCATTTCAGTGCTTCATTTGGAGGCCTGAGCTGTTCTGTGTAGGGTGCAGCTGTTTGGTTTACTACAGTACACTCCAGACTTGCTTGAACTGCTGGATGGAGACTGCATTGCCAATATTTAAGGTATTATATAGACCCAGCAGTGAAACTGTGAATTCCTGAGCAAGCCAGGGGCTGGGCATTAGGACAAGTTACAGCAGTCATCTCTCAAAGTTGCAAATAGGCTGTCAGAGGTTCTAGGAAAGCCATAAACTGAGCCTTCCATGCTGGGCACTCAAAGAACTTGTGGGCTCCTGAGCAGGAGCTTGCAATAGTTCTCATTTACAGAAATTCCAGTTCCACCTTGATGCCTAAGGAGGGAGGGGAGAAGGGAGTAGGGCTTTCCATCAGCTGCTCTGCTAATGCTCTGCTGTTACCTGCGTGGGCCACCACATTCGGCTTCTCTTCCCATCCTCAGTAATACGTGGATCAGATTTACTCACCCTTTAGGTAAATCACAGGATTATTTTTCAGTACTGCTTGATGTGCAGAGTTGAAAAGAAAACTCAGCTGTACAGCATCAGTGTTCTAGAACTCCCTAGGAAATGCCTTTCTGGATATATTCACTCCAAAATTCACATGGCTTGATTTACTCCAAATGGAGTTACTTCTACTACTCCAAAGCTTGTTTGTACCACAAACCAAAGCATGATAAGGGGAGACAATCAGGAGCTTTGTTTCAAAATAATAACCCAAATTCTGGTGCAGATACATCCCTAGTTCAGAAGGAAGCAAGAGGAAGCAAGAACAGGTCCAAGAATTACTATTAAACCACCATATCCAGACAGGAGAGTCTGTGAGTTGCACATGATGATAAAAAGACTGTGGTTATAAAGATTTTGGATGAAATATCTGATTTCCTTGTGCATTAGAGTGTAATGTGCTATATTAGTTTCTTTATTGGGATTTGATTCCTTAGATGATATATAAATTTTGGTGACACAGCATATCTAATGGAGGTTTTTACATTGCTTATGGAATTAATTGTACCGTATATACAAATAACAGTTCAAAGGAGTAAATTAATACTGTGTAAAAGTTCAAGACTATTTATATTTCACTTTGGTGACTACAATATCACAAAATTGTGTAAGTTAGGCCAAAAATAATCTCATGAGGTCATCTGGTCCAACACCAGTACACAAAGCAGGACCAGTTCTGAAGCTTTATTAGTCTTCAAAGCTCAATCACATTGCTCAAGGCCAGAGCTTTCCTGTCATTTGAACGCTGTAACAGTTTGTTATTGAATGTCTGGCAGTTTTATAACAATTTACATTTTCCTGATTGCTTTCATCTGCACTAATAACAGACGTATGTTATGGTGGCATCCACAGGTCTTTGGGAGGGCTGGATCCTTCCTTGAGCAAACACAGCAGAAACAGGGAGGTGGAAGTGTCAGCTTTCTGAAATGTAGTTTATGAGCACAAGGCAGGGATGTTTTGTGGTAGTAGAAGCCACCTTTCTGTGCCTTTTTTTGTGCAGGGCCTCATAGACATCTCTGCATTCTGGATTCGTGACTCATCTGTACGTGCTAATGAATGGAGTACAAAATTTAGTACTAGAGGCAGTAAGTGTTGAGGAGCTGTTTGTCTGAGTCTTTTTTCTTTTTGTGCTGATAAATCTTGCTCCATGGAAAAGCAAAGCAGTTTTTAGCTGTGAAGCCATCTTGTTATGGACTTGCTGAGTAGGAGAAGGTTTGGCTCAGTGTTTCCTTAGAGCCTGCCACGTGTTTGAGGGTCTGGAAGGAGCTGTGATGGCTGGTCTGTGGCTCTCTGACCATAATTCTGGCAGCTCTGGACATTTCTTTGAGGTCTCTCATATGTTCCAAAGTGCTGCAATGAAGTAGAGGTGTTTGGTGTGTGGGGTCGAAGGGGACTTGGGTAGTCAGCTACTCAGAAGAGTCCAAGTGGCAGCCACGTTCCCAAAGGTGAGAAGATCGGATGAGAATGGAGAGAGCTGGCAGCAAGGGAGCCAAGGAGAGCTCGTTGTAGTTTGTACACAGATCACAAGAGGTGCCATCCTGAGTGTATGGATTACAGCTCTCTCCTGGGCAGGGGCTGGGACAGGGAGCAGATGTTCAAGGCTTTGTGGTGTTCACCTTGCAGCCAGGGTGCCCGTAGCTGTGGGGTACCCACAGTGGGTTGTGTGGAAGGGGCTTGCTGCTGACATTGGGAACAGAAAATTTGGGAAGCAGATGTTCTTTAGACCATCTTGGAATTCTTCAGTGGTGCAGAGGATTTTCCAGCAGTGCTACTACTGATGGTGCACAGAGCGTGATGCTGACTGCACTGTTTGCAACTGTGTCAAGCTCCACCTAGAAAATTTCATCAAGAAGATAAAAGCAACTCCAAAATAAAGCACTTGTAACTGAAGTAACTAGAAATTCAGCTGAAAAGACTATGATTTTTCTACTTGTCTGAGATGAAACTGCCTCATGTAAGTGTCTGTCCCTGACATTGTCATTACATCATTACAATGACCTACTGTAATTGAGTGGTTCATCAGACTGAGCCTTTATGGAAAGTAGATTGCCACGGGAAGGCATTTGAGGAAATCCCTTAAGGATATAAATATCACTTGCAGGAATCCAGAGGCATGTCTTTAGGAAAAGCTAAAAGATTTCCTTCCAAGAATCTGAGTCATCATACGCTACTACTTTTTACATAAATAATGAAACAGCTGCTTAGCATAACCATTGAAAGCTTGTACTAACTTTGTTTATGCACACCAAACCCCAGACAGTCTCCAGAGACATCCTTCCCCTTGATTATGGCACTCTTCTCTGTTCTGCTGCTTCCTCTGAGTAAATGTCAACAACAAATTAATCAAGGGGTCATTAAGCTCTAATAATCTATCCCAGGCCATCCCCTTGTTCACACAGAATAGAATCACAGAATCATTTAGGTTGGAAAAGACCCTTAAGATCATCAAGTCTGACCATTCCCACGGCACTGCCAAAGGCCACCACTAAACCACATCCCTGAGCTCCACTTTTACAGGGTCTTTCAAATCCTGGGCAGCCTGTTCAGTGCTTGACAATCCTTTCAGTGATGAAATTTTTCCTAATACCCAATGAAAACCTCCCCTGGTGCTGCCTAGATCTCATGCTGTCTGGATTGGCAAGTACAGTCTTGCACTTTTTCTGTGTTAAAGAGCTGACCCTACTCTTTCAGAGTGAAGGGCACCTGAATCTAAATGAGAGGGACAATATGCATAAAGAAGATGGACTTATATTCCCTATTCTAATAGGTGGCAGAAAATCTATAAAGAAGCTCTTTGTAAATGCAATCCCAAGGCGAGTAAAGGTGCAATAATGCAGCCAAGGTAAATGTTACCCACACAGCAGAGGAGCCTGCAGTGTACTAACACCAGAAAAGGGTTGTGTACTGTGCAGTATGCCAGGAACATATGGATAAGGAGCACCACAGCCAAAAAAAAGGCCATTCCAGATGAATTTCAAGTCCTAGGATTGAGAGAGAAGAAGCAAATCTATACCTCAGCATTCCAAAACTGAGGTGACTTTAAAGTGTCTTGAAACCATTTTGGTTTGCTTTGTGTACCCACTGTGAAATATGAAGTATGGGAGATTTGCAGCAGTCTTGTGAAATGAATGTCTTTCTTACAAGCTATAAAAGTAATCTTTGTTTCAAGTCAGTTCCTATCAGCTCTTCCATCCTACCAAGTTTTGACAGGCCACAAATTTGGCCCCATTAAGTAGGTTGGGTGTGGAAATTAGAGGGTTTTACAGCTTGTGATTATTAGAATGGATGATCACACTGGCTGTCACAACCTTCACATCTCTCTGGAATTTCTAGACCTTTCAGCTGTACACACTGTATTGTTAATGAGAAATATGCATTGTTTTTGGTTTCGTGGCAGTTGTGCACTGTAGTTTAACATAATTTTGTAATCCAAAAAGAAATCGGTTCAGTCTGTATTGCTGGCCTGCAGAAGGTACTTGTTCCCTACAATTAGATAAATTGGAATTGCTTCATTTTCACTTTCTTTCTAAGTTCTCAAGGTTTCCCTCAAGCTATCAATGATCTTGTCATTCTCTAGCTCTCATGTGCTTTGTTCCTTGACTCTCTAGTGGAGTTTCACTGTGGCTTTTAAATCTCTTTTTTAATAGCTAAATGCACAGGGGAGTGAGGTTCATTTCTAGTTCTTGCAAGGTATTTATTGTGCTCAGTTATTCTGCACTATTACAGGCTTATTTTTTTGGCAAAAGGATGAGTAAGGTAATTCCAAACACCCTCTCTGAGCACTCCTGTATTTGTTGACTCCTCAATACTGTGATGCTTTTGTATTTGTCTAATGCAAGGCTTTAATTTCATCAGTGTTCCTGTGCATCCTTCCTCATTAAAGAGGAGTGAGTGCTTGGTAACTGCCCAGATCACCTTTGATCTCTTTTGAGAACGGCCTCTCTGGAGGGTCTTGGCAGCGCTGAGCAAAAACTTGGTGTCAGCCCGTGGCAGAAAAGTTGCCTTGGCCTGTGCAAACCCTCCTGCTCCCGTGGCTTTGCTCATCTCCTTCAGCAAGCCGCTGCTGTCAGTGCAGCGAGCCCTAATGGAGCTGTGCCTGGGATTGCTGATGAGCTCCACCAGGGACTGCAGTGCAGCTCTCCAAGGAATTGCCTTCCTCAGCCGAGCTCTGTCCTCTGGAGCCACGCTGCCCTCCTGACCCGGCAGGGGTGCGGCAGAATGGTGGGAAAGGCATTATCATTTCCACTTGGGAAAGGCACAACTCGAGTGCCTGAGTGTTAAAAGATTTACGTTCTTCTCATCAGCTAGCCCGGGATGTTTTGTACAAGGCCAGTTGGGTAAATTCAAGGGTAACTTGATTTTTAATGTTTTGTTGAGATCTTTTTCCTGATGGAAAACGAAAAATTACTGGTTTAATAATAGCTTTTTTTAAAAAAAAGAACTTCTAAGGGAAGGAGGAGTTTTATGGATTAGACAAAAGGTCATTTCTAAACAGAGAAAGCATAAAAGCCACCTTTCAACTGAACTCTGTAGTTGGGGACAAAACAGCTTAATTAGACTATTGCAAGCCATAATCACGGGGATAAAGACAAGGCTGGGCCTCTGGAGAAGGTTCTGGTGACAGTCATCCACCTCCTGATTCCTGCAGTGAAATCCAGGGAACAGAGGCAAAGGACATCCAAGTCTAGTAAGTGGAAAAAGGGTAATGGATATTTTACATCACCAGTTTAAAGACATTGTAAAAAGAGAAGTAAAAGAGAATCAGGAAAGAACCGACCTGCTCATGTCCTTGTGGGCAGGAGTGTTGCAGACTTCTGTACCTTCAAGGAACTTTGTTTCAGTGTCTTGGGATGATGTTTCATTTATTTTCCTGAGGGCTCCCCAAGATGTATTTTTAAGGTGCAATGTCTAAAAATAAATCTTATTTGCAGTTACTCTTTCCAGCTTTAAAGTGAAAACATTATAATAAATGCAGAATGCGTGCAAAACATCTGTCAGAACGTGGCGTTATTTCCTCTTTATAGCTGAGAGTGGGCTTTCATTAATTGGTTGTGAAATGAAAATATCTAAAAGCTTGTTGAATGCACAGTAAAACCCATAAATGCTTAAAGAAAGGGCTGTGTTTATAAGTGTCATTTTCTTGCTGATATATGAATGAGTCAAGGAACACAAGCACATGAAACAGGAATGTAGGCAAAGTATTGAAAAGCTAAGCTCAGTGCATTATTCTTCTGCTGCTCTTCAGAGTTTTATTCTTCTGTTAATGCACACAACAAGCTTTCAAGTTTGTTTTTTTTTTTTTAAAAAACAACTCCTGCGTTGTAATGTGCTATAGACTGGTATGGGGTGGACTGTCCCAAGTGACACACGATGTTTATATATGAAGTCATTTGAAGATTTAGCAGCTTTACAAAAGAAGCAAAAGCTTTGTAGTTTATGCATCAAACTACTGAGGTGCAAGTCTTTTGTCTGCAGCAGGCTGAAGATTATGGATTATCAGAAAAAGGAGGGGAAAATCCTGGTAAAGGGCTTTTGCAAGGGGAAGCAGTTAAAAGGAGAGTACAAGCACTTGATTTTCCCGGTGTGATCACAGTTACTGAAGTTACTCCCAGGGTTTAGGTGTAATGCAAACGCATCTCAGGTCTCTGCATCATTGAGGTACCAGAGACAATTAGTCTGATGACATAATTAATGAATATTTGATCCCGTGAGGTAGCAAAGGGAACCAAACAAATACACCTTTATCAGTATTTAGATTTTCTTGCATCTGTTTCACAGATGCCTATCCAAGGTCTATAATAACCATTCATAAGAATCGATGTTTTTTCACAGGACATCTCTATGTGTGGAGTTTTGTTGTTGGGTTTTTGTTTTATTTAAATTAAACCATTGATTTCCAAGAAAAGCAGCAAACCAGAAGCTTGCCTTAAAGTGCATTTACTTTGTGTTTTTGAAATAGTCTTTGCTGTCGGTAGCTCAAGAAAATAGTAACATATCAGATGATTTCTAGATAACAATGAAAATGTTTAAAACATAATTAAGTATTATATTTTCATATCTTAATTCATGGAAGTGTATCTTCTGTGACAGATATGTAATACTACAACCCACTACAAAACCAACTTTTTAGGTAGAGTTAAATTTTTATTTTAAAATCAAGTGAAAATTCTTTCAACTATTATGCTTTCTTTCCTGTTTTTTACCCCTTGTTAAATTGTCATGTAAGGATTATAATTATTAATGATATGTCATTTTTCTATAAAGCTGAACAAATCCACTGAGTAAATTGTAACATACAGAACAGAATAACTAGAATAATTTGAATTTAGTTAAGGTTTGTGTAACATCTAAAGAATACGTTCATTCTAGTATTATGAAAGCTTACTTTATTAAAGAAAAGGAAGTTTTCCTGCACAGCTTATTCTTGTGAAAGTTTTCAAAGATGCTTCCAAGAGTTTATGCCAACAAGACTTTTTTATTATACATTCACGTGTTAGGCAGTCACCCACAAGTGCAGGTTTGCAAATCAGAGTTTGTAAATTCTAATCCTAACAAAAGCGTGGCTTGCAGGTATCCACAGCTTCCTGCCATGTTCAAATGTCTTATTTTATTTGTTCATCTAAAGATCTTCAGAGAGCACGCCATAAAACTTACTGCCTATTTTATGGACTTAGAGAATTTGAGGAAAAATAGTGCTTCTTGTTGAGTCCTGCCACCTTCATGGACGTGGAGCCTCCCAGGCTCTTTGCAGAGGAACAGAATTTCTTGGAGGGGGAACACAGCTCCATTGCCAGTTCTGCCTTCTAAACAGAATAAACTCTCAAGGCTCCTGAGCTTTTGGTAACTGCTCAGAGAAGAAAGGATAGGATTTTGTGTATTTTTCCTCAGCCTGGCTTGCCACAAGGAAGTATTTAAACTTTAGCACATGGATAAACAAAATCCATGCTAATTCCCTGCTAAACTTTTAGCACAGAAACAGGGTTTGTGCCCACATAAGCAGCTGTGGTTCCTGCCAAGGAGCTGAAATTCCTGCCAGTCCCTTGTGGGGCAGAAGTATCTCTGTCTTCACTTTCCATGTGCCCATGGAGTCAGGCTCTTCCAGGGTCCCACAGGAAACCAGCATCAAAGACCAGATCAGGTGTATGGACCTTCCCTTCCCTTCCCTTCCCTTCCTTCCCTTCCCTTCCCTTCCCTTCCCTTCCCCTTCCCTTCCTTCCCTTCCCTTCCCTTCCCTTCCCTTCCCTTCCTTCCCTTCCCTTCCCTTCCCTTCCCTTCCCTTCCCTTCCCTTCCCTTCCCTTCCCTTCCCTTCCCTTCCCTTCCCTTTCCCTGTGTGTCTTTGTGCCAGCGTGTTCACCCTCTGCTGCCCTTGCTTTTCCCTTCCCACTGCACTTCCCCCTTCTTGGAAAAGCCCCACCTTGCCTCTCAGTTATTCCTTTTTAGACCACTCCACACTCTCACTTCATTGCAGGAAAGCTCTGCAGTTCCATCTCATGCTGAGCATTAGTTCTCTGTAAATTGTGGTAAAGCTGCTTTGCTGTGCTGTGAGATCCAGCTGGGGTGAGCTGTGCTCCCGAACGTCCCCTGTGGTTGGAGTAGAGCTGCAGGGATCCAGGATTCAGTGCAGGCTGAGGAGCAGAGGGACAGCACTGGCACGTGTTGGCTCTCACCGGGTGTGACACTGCAGCATGAAGGCTTTACATGTTGGAAAGACAGCACTGATATGCCTAAGTTTAGGGCTTTTCTGAACTTAGAAAGCAAAACACAAATAAAAACTCAGCTGAACAAAAGCCGAGTGTATTAAAGAAACGTGTTAGTTCCAGGCTCTGTAAAAAAGAAGCTGCTTTGGAATAAATCTGACCTGACAGTGACCTTCAGAATAGACTGATCTTCCCAAAGGAGCTTCCTAATTTGTACCTATAATGAACACATCATCTATATAACCCATTCCTGTATTTGAACTACGCCATGTTTGTTCCATTATATGATGAAACACAGATGTTTTTCCAGACACACCAGGAAGCTATTTCTAAATCATCTTTTGCCCCACTGCTGACTAAATAAAGTGATTCCAGGCTTTCAAGATTTAAACCAGGTTCTTCTCTAAACAGTTGTTGAGGGTTGCTTTATAGTCCCTGTAACCACAGAGTGAGTCCTGCTATTTCACAGGATCCTTGCCCAGCACATGTAGAAAATTACGAGTTAATAGCTAACAGTAACCATTTTCTCCCACAGCTTTCAGAAGCTTTATTCTGTTCTGGAGTGTGCACAGTCCTCATGCTGACAAAGAAACTGAATCCTGTCCCTTTCTAACCATATGGTCCTTATGTTCTTTCTAGCAAGGCAAAAACCCCCTCTTGCATACGCTTGTTTCCCAGGATGGCTTTCACAGGGGCAGCCTTGAAAAATCTCAGAGAATGGAGCCACAACACCTCTAAAAAGAAAACTGGACTAGCTCCACCTTTGGGTAATTACCTAGAGTAACAAATTTCTGTGGGTAGCAGAGACTTTTCGCTTGGTGAGCTCTTCTGTCCCTACAGAAATGTGTTGGTGATTTCTCCAGCTGACTGCTGATCATCCCATTATCATTATTTTTTATTCCTTCACCCTTCTGTCAGAGACTGCCTGAGCCACCCTGTTGCAATGAAGGGAAGCCTAAAGACAACTTTACATTGTGCTGTTCCACTTGTCAGGATATCTTGCTATACCTTGGTGAAATTTGAAAAGCAAATTAGTTCACTTGGAGTGTTTAGGCCAGATCTCCTAAACTGTTGCAAAGGGCAGTTGTTCCTTTCAAAAGTACCATAGCTCTCTTCTCTCTCTTTCTCTGCGAGCAAAAGGAGCAGTTGAGTGAATTTTCCTGACCTGAATTTGTGCTAATTCTGTACTATTCCTCTATGTCTCCCCATTCTGGGATAGAGCAATAGCTGTCAGTTTTCATGGCTCTGGTGATCTTCCGTTGGCATTCCAAAATCATTTGGCCTCATGTGGATCACAGTGATGAGAGGCAAGAAGAGTTAAATCACTAAACTTAAAAAAGATCGAAAGTAGAAAGAGCAAACTTGTGACTTGATAAGGTTGTATTTTGCATGATTTTTATGTGATGCATCAGGGAAATAAGTGAATAAAGTACTAAAAAATCTAATTAGATCAAATTCAAAAGGTTATAGAATGATTTTCAAAGTTTGTTCTCTAAAATAGTGACAGAAAAAGTCACACAATAAAGTGATACCCCTATCAGGAGTTTTTTAGACTGTATTTTGTAGTGGCACAACCTCAAACAACCCTTTTTTGGTGCTAGCCAAGTTTCTTCTTGGAAAGTACCACAATAGGAGTTTTCTCTTCAAGTACTCTTTTCACCTGAACTTCTAAGTTACTTTGCCCTGACTACACTGACAGGTCAGAGATCTTTTAAACCACATTTATTATTGAGCCAATTACTATTCAGAACAATTTATCGATTAATACACAATAAAGCATAAATAGATGTCCTATTCTACACAGATAAGATTGTAGAAGGTCTTCATTTGTAAAGGTTATATTTTGTGGTAGCATTGTCCCCCCAAAAAATTACAGGCATGTTAAAGTGGAAAAGGAGGGGCCCAAGATACTGGACTGTAAATGCCTCTTCCAAACTGCCAATTCCAAAGCTCTCAGTAAAAACAAACAGATCCCAGTGCATGGAGCATGAACAAAGTCTGCCTTTTATATAAAATATAAGACTTTCTGAGCTTAAGCAGCATTGAAGCTCAAGTTTGCTGTCTTTCTGGTAAGGCTGACACCACATGCCCTGAGCTAAGACAGCCCCTCACCAAATTGTTGCAGGGAATAACGAAGCGTCTGGTCATCAGCTCCTACCATATTTTCCTCACAACACCATCAGCAAGCAGATGCTTTATGTAATCAGAAATTCCTGCTTACTAACAGAGAAATCACAAATATGACACATTGCCCAACATTTGGGCTTTTTTTTTTTTGCTTTTTTTTTTTTTTTTTACTATGGATTGGCTACAGGAATTTTAAGTATGTCATATAAAACTACTGAGTGTGTCTTCTGTACCTTTCCTAAGAACATTGAAGTCTCCTCAGACACCATTTCCAGGGCTTTTCTCCTGTCTCATTAAGTCAAGAATTCATATGTGTAACTTGCTTTTAAAAAAACAATTTTAATTGTATTTACCCCCCATGATAAAATATGTCTCTGATTTTTCCATCTCTCATAATATCAACTCAGCTGGTTTCCCAATTCCTTTGGAGGACCACATGCAAACTGCCTCGGGGGACAGAGTAGGTTAATATCAGACATCCTCTTGTAGTCTCCAGCTCATTTGGAAGTTGGCCAGTGAGGTGGGAGACATTGATTTCAGAATACTGATGTTCTGTAGTCTCTTAGGATCGGGAAGTTCGACACTTCCCTGTTCAGGGTGACAAATGCTGAATGTTACAAACTTTGAAACATTGTACAGAACTGTGGTTTGATCTGCTAAGGAAATGCAAGAATAGAAAAAAAAACCACCCCAGTTTATCAGAGTTTTATCACTTAGAAAAAGCTGCTTTTTCAAGCATATCTTGAAAAGCCCAGGCAACGTGACCCTCAGCATATGACTCTAACATTCCCTTGGGTGCCCATGAGACACACCAAATTTCAAGGCAATTTGAGCAAGAATGTGGATTTTAGAGCACTTAAAGTATCGACCTTTAAACAGAAATAGGTACTCAACCTTGGAGAGCCTGCACTCCCTGATAATTAACAGGAGGATTTTGGGTTTAAATTGTATTGTGGGAATGTCAAAGCTCTTTGTTGATATTATTAGAATTGAATTCTTGAGTTATGTCAGATTTAGACTTTACTCTTCCAGGTCCTAATGAGTAACACTGTTTAGAAAATATCTGAGCAGAACTCTCCTTTAAGGATCTTTACCTGCTATATTCTGGAACTGTCAGAAAATGCTAAGATGCACTTCATGGTGTTTCACCAGAAATAATTTGCATTTCCTGAAGAAAATATTTCCAACGTGTTGTTCTTGTTGCTTTGTTCTCCCACACCCGCAGCTGGTCAGATGTTTCTGTGTGTTATGGGGCACCAAGGAGTTCCAGTACAGGTCAGGCCCTTACAGTGGGAATACTGCAAAAGAACCTCAACCCCAAACCAGTAAAAACAAAAGTATAAGTGCAGAAAAAAATAGAAAACCAGAAACTGCAAGAGAATACTGGGCAGAGGTAGAAGAATTCAGCTCTTGTTTTCATACCTGTGTATTTCAGCTTCTTTCCATGGACATGCACAAGTACTCTGGAGTCAGGAAGGTTCACTTATTTTGATATTCTAGCAGTAACCGTATTTCCTTCCCTTAGTACCATCTACCAAAATCTTGCACATTTTTCACTCCAGTTTCAAGCCTGCCTGAGAACTGGGGCAAGGTGTTTAGCAAAGCTTCTTTTATCCTGCTTGATCTCACAAATCAGAGGTAGCCAGCTGGATTCTGTGGTCTTTTCAAGCACTTGCTGGTTGTAGTCCAAACTGCAAGTAAAGACTTTAAAACAGTAGGATGGATGTTTTCTCCAGTTCTGGAGACAGACTCACAGTTGGTGTAAGCAGCCATAAAACTTCTTTTCTGTCACCTACTTCTGTCTTTTTTTATTGCCAATTGTTCTGCAAACCCCTCTTCTCGAGGAGAGTGCAATGTGCCTGTATTTAAGATGCTCACCTGAAACCCTTGGCATGAATAACCCCAAGTTCTTCCTCTGCAATGGATCTCCTGCTTTTGTACACTTCTGTTGGGCACAGCCCAGCCCTTTCTCACTCCTGCTTTTGTCATTCCAGAACTGGTTTATTTGTTCTTGCCTGTCATTAATACAAATGTGGATGAGTTTGGGCCCACCTCAGAGCCCTCTGGCTCCCCAGTAGGTTGCAATATGCCAGGTTGAGATATGTCAAGTATCTGTAATTCCCCTTTGCTTGCAGACCTTCAAGCAGCATCTTTCACTACCTCTGGCAGTGTTTCCTACAAGCTATCCTGAAACATTAATATCTAGTTTCTTGGACAGGGGACTGTGACATAGATGTATTAAATAATTCTATCAAGTGCTTTTAGTGTGCCATTTTTGTAAGGGTGTTAATACAACAATCACGGATATAGTCTGGGCTGCCTTAGCTTTTTTTTACAATCCTTGTTGCTTGTTGTTCATCATTTTTGTGTTTAATCATAAATTCCCATGTCTTTAATGGTTTCTGAAGATGAAAATACGGAATCAGGGTTGCATAGTTAATGCCACAAGTCTCTGTGTGAGTCTATGTGATGATTTGTGTGCACTCATGTAAAAAAATCCGATTTCTGATTTGATTTTATCTCCCTCATCCTACTCAATTCAGGTAGTGTTTTACCATCAGAAACAGGAACCAACCAATAGGCAGAAAGTGGTGTCTACCTTGTTTTCTCCAGCGAGAGTTCACTGTTCCAGAACAAAAGCAGCAGGTTTTCAGTCACAAAAGGAAGTAAATATAAACTAAACAAGATAAATTTACATGATTTAATTGAAATTATAGACATTAAACCCACAAATAATCGAAGTATAGTTAATGTCTTAAAGTAGTTTATATTGTAAATAATTTTACTGAATTCACAGGCAGATTTCTGTGTTAAAACTGTCAAGCCTCAGTAACTCGAGTATTTTTTCATACTTGTTCTGTGCATGTCTTAGAAGATTTCCTTAGCTTGAAAAGAGCTGTGGAAGGAAAACCCTTCAGCCTGTTGGTTTGACATTGGAGACACAAATTTGAATATCACATCAGACAAGCTAACTTCTTACTGGTCTGTCACCCCTGGCAAGTTCTTTGTCTTCTAAAATGTAGGTGTTTTGGGATGTGGAAAATTACCTTGTCTGTACTTTTCATGGGCACGCGGTATTAAAAGACAGTAAAAGTAGACAACTAACAAGGGAACATCTTTACAAGAGGGCAAAGAAGCATTTAGACCTGTGGGAGATGACTCTTTCCCCCTCTCTCTTTTTTTCTCACACAGCGCACGCACAGCCACACACACAGCCCCAGACGTGAGTGATCAATGCTCCTGCTGGGCCAGGCTGCTGCCGCAATCCCAGTCGAGTTCTGACAAAGCAGCCACTGCCGTGGCCTCCTGCAGCCGCTCCTCCGGACAGGGCAGGCACCTCCTCCCCAAACCCGGGCTGCTTGGCGGCCGAGCTGCGCAGCGCTCCGGGGGAATTGGAATCCGAGCTGCCAGCTACACTGTCTCCTCGAGCAGCTCGCCAATAAGGCCCAGTACAGACCCGCTGAGCCTCTGGATAAATTGTATTTTCCAAGGGTTAATTAAGCTGTCTTGAGCTTCTGCATGAAGGGGAACAAACTGGCACTTGCAGCGTTTTCTGAAACCTGCTGTCGACATTACAGTCCCTGCTGCTTTTAGCTGTATCGATCTGATGCCTGACCTGTGAAATCCTTGATGGCTGCTAACACTGGAAGCTTACTGGAGCTTTCCAAGGGAGCTTCAGGACAGCTTGTGTAGTCAAGTACAATTACCTGTCCCTCCAGGAGAGCCAATTAGTTCACAAAGAGCTGGAGCAGAACAAATGTTTTGTGTGTGATTTAGAATCTTTAAAAAAAAAAAAAAAAAAAAAAGCTTTATTCTGTCTCATTCTTTTGTTTCTAATTTTATGATTATTGCTCCGTTCATGACAATCCACACTGCGTTTCCTCACATGTCTCATCAAGGACTACTTGGGCATGAGAAAACATATTTATAGTTATTATTTTTTAACAGAAAAAAGCCTTATGTGCAATGCAAAAACCAGCCTTGGCCATTTTAAATACCATGGACCTAAAAGTAGAATGCTCACATACTGGATATTTTCAGAGCCTTAGATTAATGTGTTTAAAACACACAGCATATGTAGATATTTGTGCTGTAATTTTTGTAGCACATCTATACATATATGTATATATAGTTATACACAGATCTCACTTTAAATTCTCAAGCTTGATTTTCTAAAAGTGAAAAGGCAGCAAGTGTTGTACCAAAAAACCAGCCAAAACCCAGACCATAAGAAGTAGAAATTAAAGACATCACTATCCATATTATAACCTAGTTAATGCAATATTTATACCTTTTTAAAGCGAAAATAAAAGACATGAAAAAAAAAACAAACTAAAATTTCATCTCTGCTATTCCCAACAACCTTACCACTTGACTCAAGTTGTACAGGGCTAACAGAGCAGCATTGGCTCAGGAACAAACCTTTTCAATTAATTTGAACTAATAACTCAAATAAATAAAGAGCCAGTGATTTAGGTGGTCAGTTACCATGGACTGAGTCCAAAATCTGCACTGTTCTATGTATAAATCAGAACGTAGCAAAGATGGTTGCCATAGGGAAATGTTGGCTGTTATCAACTGGTGCTGAGAGATGTCCTGAGGTCAGTGATGATGAGTTTCATAGGTATTGCTCAGCTCCTGACCTGTTGCTGAGAATGAAACCCTTAGGGGGTTGATTTTTGGGAGGGTTGGTTGGTTTCAATCTTCCTTGAGAAGAATAGTAGGGAATAATTCTCATTTGCTTCCAGTTTTGAGCTCAAGGTTCAATGACATACCCGTTACATTTGGATCCCTTCCAGTCCTAAGAACTCCTGGTGTTGCTGTTCTGCCCGAGAAATGGAAGGAAGGGGAGTGAGATGAGACCTTTTCATTTCAAGGTCACTGCTTTGATGGGGTCTGGGTTAGCAGTGACCAAAAGTTATTATTGCCTGATGACTGCTTTGGTTTGCAGTGTGAAATGAGAGGATGGGTTTGCAGTCCAATTCCCAGCTGAAGAATGTTTGTAGTGCAAATCCTACAAGTGACACTAATGGACACTCTGCTTAGCAGTGAGAGCCACAGACCAGGCATGGAATGGGCACTGCCAGGGATTTACATCCTAGTGCTTTGTGCTTGTCCTTCCAAAGGAGGCTTCAGACACTGCCATTCAGCAGTAGGGAGACATAACTTGCTCTTTCCTTGCCTATGCAAGTGTGTCTTGTAGGGGATTTAGACTTCCATGCTGTCAGCTTGGCAGTTTTCACATGTAGGAGAAATAACCCAAGTAGCTGAGCCACTGAGCGGCTGTAACTAATTTTTTTTATTCCAGAGTAAAAAATCCTTACCTTTTCTAACCAGAGTAAATTGTCATGTTGGTTGAGACAGAGCATCTTTAGAAAGTGTCTCATGTTGAGGAGCACTGTTTGTTCTTCCAATATGAAAATGGAAATTGGTTTGACCAAGTGACATTGCATAGAATCTGTGGACTGAGATTTATAAATGTGCCTGGTTGACCTTCAAGGTGAGTCAAGGTGTTCACCATTTGAAGGGACATTCACTGAGTTCCAGAGATTTCCAGAAAATCTCCTGGCAATGATAGAGCAAGATGATCTTTCAAAGGATGTGCTGGTGTGTTCTACAAGTGGGTTTTGATTGAACTGGCAGCTCCCACAACCACATTGAGCCTGTGCTCTGATCAAATGGTTGGGGAAGGAAGCAACCATGTGAACAAATTTAGTCTGGTTTCTACTGGATTGCCAACACTGCACTAAGTGCCAATAAATGCCAGTTCCCCTCTCCATTAGGGCTTGTACAGTAACTGTGAAATAATCAATTATTTATTTGGAAGCTTAGCAAGTCTGAGTGGCATTTCTGTAACCTGGAGCTTCACAATTAAGAAAAAAAACAATTTCTTCTACTGCCAGTGGCCTGTAGCCTTGCTTGCTGAGCTGCATGCTGGGCAGCCAGAAGAGGAATTGTAAGGGCACAATGCCATATATTTGCTTTGTTGGTGTAATTACTTGGCAACACTGTCAATATTATCTACCTCAGATGAAAAAGGTTATTACTGTGAAAATCTTGACAATAACATTTAATGAAGCCTTTCTCAGTTATTTGCTAAGGAGGCATCATAAATTCTATTGCAGCAAACCTTGAGAACAATTCCTTTGCTTAGATTTCTCCCTCTCTTTCTTGGTACTTCACAAAGAAGCTCCGTGATGTGGTGGGCAGAGGTAGGAATAAGGAGGAAGTGAGCACAAGTGCTGCAACATTCCTTGCAGTGCTGTGATTTTTGTCCTTTGGGTCAGGGTTAAGCACAGGACAGCAGCACTTTCAAACTGACTTGTGAGTAGGAGAGGCTGCAAAGAAGATGATCTTGTGAAGGGTCAGCAAAAGTGAAGGGTTATTATTATTATCTCTGTGTGTGGGGAGGAAATGTTTCATGTGTTGGGGGTACCAAGGGAAATATTCTCCAGAGTAACAATTAGGGTCCAGTCCTGGGGAGGTTCATTTGTGCCTCTTTAAGTTTCTTATTCACTTATTCTTATTTCTGCCTTAGAAAAGGACAATTTGTTAAGGAACAATAAGGAGCAATTGATACCATCAGAAGTTTGCACATTTTCACTGGTTAGGTTTTGCTCCCTGATGCCTTCCTGCAGAGCAGTCTCAGATGTCTGCTCTGTGAAAATTGAAGCATCCTACCCAGCCTGGCTGTATGCAGGGAGGGAGAAGAGCTGCCCTTGTGCCTGGAGAAGCACCAAAAGCATACCCAGAAATTATCTCTGTGTCTCCCAGGTGCAAAAAGCTGCCTGTGCCCCACTGTGCTCCAGGACAGTGGCTAAACCAGACTGGTTTTATTCAGGAGCACAGAGTTCTGAGCCCCAGTCCTTTTCCCCTCTATTGGAAGAGTCACTCAAGAAGATCCTGAATTCCTATGAAATTGAGCACTTGCTTGTCTGCAGCATGGAACTGAAGGATTCTGGTACTGAAAGGTGCAAAAACTCCAATTTGCGTTGGTTGTCTGATAGAAGCCTTTTGGTGTGTGCTCATTCCCACACCAAGTCATGGGAAATCAGCAGGCAGCCTAGCCTGGAGCACTTCATCTTTTGGAGTTGTTCTTTTCTTTCTCTTTCCCCCAGATCTGGTTTCTACCTGCAGGTCATACTTTCTTTTTCTAACGTTTTAGCACTTAAGCCAGCTTTTTATTCTTTTACTGCCAGAAAGACAGGAAAAAGCCCAACCAAACCCAAACTCCTCTTTTTTTCTCTAATTGCAGTAGCAGCATTCATTTGAATATTTCAGCTGACTGGGGAAATTTAACATGATGCTGGATAGGTCTGTGAGCCACTGGAAAGGGGTATTTGGGGGATGCACACTTGGTGCTGTGTTAAGTTAAATTTGTAAAGCCTGTGCTAGGCTTGAGTGGTGAGCTAAGCTAGAAAGAAAAATCACTCTTAAGGTGTAAATGTAATATAAGCCAAAATACTTATTAATTAAACATGGTTTTCATCCTGCATTAAAATAGTTTGGGCTTTTCAAGTGGGGAGAACACTTCACCTACCCACAGCAATCATGTGCTTTGTGGCCAGAGAGGTGATCACATTAAACAAAAGTCCTGTAGCCTGCAGTGTCCCTACTCATTGCTGCAGCTCTCCAGTGGTCTCCATGAAAAAAAAAAACCCAAGGGATTTGGTACATTATAACCATTCTTCAAACATCTCTGAAATATCTCTATCCACAAAACACTTGGGCTTTAATTGTTTGCAATGCCTGTCTTAAAATGAACCTTCTAAAAATGAGTTTGGATTTTCCTTTTTGATGCAAGCAAGATTTTTATGTTCTAAAAATAAAAAATAAATAAATAAATAAATAAAAAAAAAAAAAAAAAAAGAAAGAAGAAAAAAAAAAAAAGAAAGAAGCTACAGCTTTGTCAGAAATGCTGTGTTCCACTTTATGAACCCTGAAGTAATGGCTCTGCACAAGTGTGTGCAGAAGTCTGTTAGTGACTGTGAAGACATTTGGTACCGATTGACTGGGAACTAAAGCATCGTTTTCCCTCTCATACCAACATAAAGATAATATTCTATTTGAACCTCTGATTTGATTGATTTGATCTTAGCAGCAGGACACTTAGACTTTTATGCCAGAAAATGAAAATGAAATATTTTATGTCACTGAGCACAATAGCCTGGCATGCAGTAGTTAAAATCCAATGAAGTTCCAATCAATCCTGTAGTTACTAAAATACCTAGAATGTTGTGATTTTGTTCTGAGAGGGCTTCCAGGAAAATGTCATAAAGTTAAAATGGTGACTAGTCAGTATTTGTTCTTTTAAAGCTCTAAAATTTCCCAGCCTGCAAAGCTGCTAAATATAGACAAGCAGTTGCATAAAAAGCAGCTTGGAATACACGATATCCAACTCACTCTTTCTTCAAACTAAAAACTCTGTATTTTGCAAGTATATTTGACCCACTGATATTTAGGCAGAAACATTTTGCTCTCTGCTCAATCAGGGCACTTTGTTTTTAAGATTCTTTCCTAAAAATTCTGTTAATCCAGAAAATATTTAACTTGAATAAATCCTCTCAGTGTTAGGGTAATCTTGGATTTTTTTTTAAAGAAAAAAATGTAAAGGTTATTTCAACTTTTTATATGAACTGCCTGTCTTGACAAGTTCTTAACTTCATTATATTGTGCCTCATTAGTACTTTAAAACCTGCTGAAGCTAAACTGCATCTTACTTGCCTATTAGTTCAACCTTAGGCCCATCAGTGGAGCATTACCCAATGTCTTGGGAACAATTAAGGCATGCCTTCCCTACCAAACAGTTTCTAAGTGGACAAAACATATTTAACTGTAGAGTTTGTGGCACACAGAATGGAAATGCAGAGAAAACTACTGGGAATATGCATTAATCCTAATGCTGAACAAGTTCCTAATAACTCACTTGAAACTCCTGGGGATATAGTATCAAGTATGTATTCTCTAAATGCTACTAATGAAACATTTACAGTCCATGGTGATAAAAGGGAAATAGAGGAGTCTGTGGCCAGTTAAAGGGCTTCTTGAACAACACCCAGAATGCAAACGTAAGATGTATGTGATTATTGATCTTTTCAGCAAAAAGACTTTATGAATAATATTCATACCATACCATTAGAAGCTAAAGTAGCCTGGGAATGAAGCATCAGCAGGAGAGCAATTGATGGATTTAGACAGGTCAGACAATGTCATTCTAAAAGCAGCTAATCAATATGGACAAATGTGTCAGAAAGGTGATTTGAAAAATGACTTTATAATAAGGGAAGGAAAAAAAGCCAGGTTCCTTAGGTCCCAATTTTTCCTCCCTCAGAATTGCATATTATTGAAACAAGATTGTTAACTGTTTCACATTTCCACAAGCAGCAGAAAGAAATGAAACTGAAAACCCACAAGGACAAAGCTACAGCTTCATCCACTGACAGGGAGTAAACAGGCTGACACTTGAGGAGATTTTGCCCAGTGTAGCTACTGGGGTGTCCCTGCTGCCCAGTTTCACAGCTGGGCCATGCACAATCCCACCTCATTTTGAGTCCTCTTGGAATGGGTAAACTGAGCACCAGGATCTGTATAGCATTTTGTGGAAAAGTGTTGTTCCACCACTCCTGAGGAGGCAGAACCTTTCTCAGCTGAATTCTTTTTAGTATGATGGCTTTGCCTTGCTGGCTTGGGCAGCTTTGCTCTTGTTCAAGTGATCAGAGAGATCCCACTTGGTTCCCAGTTGGACCTCAGGAGCTGACTGCCATCCACTGGATGTTGTTCAGCTATTGTCTGTCAGATTAAAAAGTGCACATCCCATTGAAGGTGATGTTACTGCTCCTGTGGTTCACCATGGCCTATCAGCACTGCTTATCAGGGATTGTTTAATTCTAGACTCACTTGGCTGAACTCTGCTGGCATCTGTTCTCTCCTAACCACAAAGAACACCCAGTGACTAATGCCAAGGGCTCCAGGTTCATGTTAAGTAACTGTTTCTACTTCTGACAAAAGCTTCCTGTGTGACCTATTGGACATGTAACCAAAGCTGTCCTTTGCTGCAATTTCCCCACTAGGAAAATAAGCTGAATAGTACTGCAGCACTTGAGAGGTTCATACTTAAGACATCCCCTGAGATAATACAATGGATGGGAAAAAATAAGAGGTTTATAAGTGCTCAGAGAATTGTTATTATTTCTGCTTTTGTCAAAAATATGGCTACTTTCTATTTTTTTGAATCTGAAAATGTAGGAAAAATAGATTATTGAAAAGCAATGGATGTGGAAGTTTGGAACCAATTTGTGTTCCTTTTAGTCTCTACTATCAGAGAAAGCACTGTTAACTGCATCAGTCCTTCTGAAATTCTTCTTTATCATCTTTCTCTGTGTTACTCCCCTCACTTTGATCCAGTAGTTAAATGTGTCAGCTGAGAGATGATGTTTTCTTCCCCAGAATGGCTTTTCTTTTTTGGCCCATCTGTGACATGTCACCAGAGCAGGAATTTTGGTTTCAACATCCTAAAACTATTGTTCCACATCTGAGCTGAGTCTCACCGTTTCCCTGGAAGAGGAAATACCAACTTGGGTGTCATCAGTAACTTCTTGACAGAGTTTTATTACCCTTTGAAAACATTCTCATGTCAGGCCTGTGGATGAATGGGATCAGGATGAATGTGGTCCCTTCCATGCCTGCAGAAAGGAGGGCTCTTGGGAAAGGTTGTCCATTGCCACCCCTTGGGCCTTCCAGGGAGGAATGAATGGAGTCATTGTAGCATGGGACATCTGGAAGCAATTGCAGGAGGAACAATGCAGTCAGACCCAGTGTGCTGTGGCTTGGGTAGGTACCAGGTCAAGAGATGGCAAATACATTGCAGTGTGAAAAATAATGCAGGGCTGAGAAGTCCAGCTGGGGGTTATTGACTAACCAGGACATTTATAGAGTGCCCTGGTGAAGAAAAAGATTTTTGGGGTTGTGGTAGGGCAGTAAATAGACCTAATGTGTGTGGATTGTACTTAAAGGAGGGGAGATTTGCTCAAAGCTTTCCTTTTGCTGCTGGTCACATGTTTATCATTGCTGTGAGTTACTTGTTTACTCAGTCTGAGTCTCGGTTTAAGGACTGGTCAGATTGACCCTGGTGAGATGCAGCTTATGCATGGCCTTGATTTCACCCTGGAGAACAGGCCTTCAGCTCTGGATCTGAGCTGGAGCTAAACCTCAGGGACAGTCCCAGAGCTCATAACTGAAACCTGATCCTTCCCCTCCTCCTTCTCCCTGCTGACAGAGTTCAAGAGGTTTGGCATCAAGGTTCCTGTTTCTTCTGTTATGGTTGGTAATTATTTAAATAACACAAAATCCCCCGAATGTGAATTATGAGATTGTCAGCTGTTGGTTGCATTAGTTCTGTGATCAAGTTCAGAGGAAAAGCCTTTAGGAATATCAGTTTTTCCTTGCCTCTGTAGTCCTGCCTCTTTGGCTTGGGTGCTCGCAGCAATTCCCACTAGGAGCTGTGGGCATCGAGTGGGGGTTTTTCCATCCCTGAACACCACTTCAGCAGCACAAGGTCAGTGCTGCTTTCCCTCTGGTGTTCCCACCTCAGGAGAATCACGTTACTGAACACCAGTCCCCAGTGTTTAGAGCTACCAAGTCCCCAGTCCGGAAGCTCATCTTTGCTACTGAGAACAAAACCATGTTCTCCCCATAACCCACTGACCTGATGATCCCATCACCATCTGCAAAACCAGACCCGGAGTCTGTTTACAAATCATAGTGGTATTCCCAGGAACACTGTGTTGTAAAACAACAGTTTGTCTTGAATGCATTTTGATTTTCAAACCAGTTTTATCTTGAAAGCAATCCTGTAAGCCTTATCAAGCAAAGCCCTGGATCCACTGTAGCCGTTTGCTGAATTAAACAGCGCTAAACATTTAACATTCTAAATGAATTAGGCTGGGAGATGTGAAGAAAGCTGAGCTTTAAGATGAAATGTAGGACAAACTCCAAAGGATGTTTTGCCCGTTTCATTCAGCATTAGTATCTTGCCTATAGGCCTTCCTTTGAAATAATCTGTGAACATGGTTCCCATATAATTAGCTGAGCTGTAAGTTAGGTGTTTAAAAATATTTTTTCAGGTGCTTTTTTGTATTCACGATAGCTTCTCAACACCAAAAATCAATCTCAATCAAAGCTGCTACTGAGTTTATCATAAATTATCATGAAAAGGTTTTCTACTGAGTAGATGGTTAATTACTATCTAATTTGAATAATTTTGCATATTAATGAGAAATGAATGAAAATCATTTTTAGATTTTTAACTTCAGCTGAGAAACCCATGGAGATAATGGCCCCCTTTTAAGATGCATGTGATCCTCTTACTAAAGGAGACTGAGAATTTTTTTCATTTACCAACTTGTTTTAAATTGATTAATGGATTAGTGTTTTTGTCATTAATAAACTATATCCAAATGAAAGACAAGTTCATTATTTGACTGTGTGGCCTTATATCTGCTGCCAAGGAAGAAAAAAAGTGACTGACTGAAAACTGATTAAGGCTTTGCTTAGGGAGGATGTAGCCTCACACAATCCTTTGTAAATGCCAGAAAGGCAGAAAACGGTGGAGTTATGCAGAGCCAGTTGGAGGTAGGTAGCAGTTCCTGTGCTTTGCTATTTAAAAATGGAAGGGTATCCCAGACAAACCCCCCATTTTTCTCCTCAGCCCCTACACTTGACTGTGAGTGGATGAGAGCCCTGCCCCTGGAAAACGAGGGTGCAGCCTCAGTCTTTGTGCTCCCGCTGGGTGCCTGTGAAAGCGGGAAGGACCAGAGGAGCCTTGCTGGAGATTCATCCTGCATTCCTCTGCCTTCACTGCACTCCTCTTCCTTGCACACAGTTTACAGGGAATTTAGCCAAATTACAGCGGCCCTGCTGCCTCACTGAATCAAAGTAGTTCGGCATCTGCAGGGGGAGAAGTGAGACTCAAAAATCGCACAGCAATGGCAGCATAAGGCCATTGGAAGGGGCACTGTAAATGACAACACATCAGGCCAGCCTCCTGCATTTCTGTTGTCTTGTACTGCACCAAGGCCCTTAGGAAGGTGGCAGTCCCTGTGCAGAGTATCTGGAACAACATAGCCCTGATCCACAGTTGTGTGGTTCTCTGCGTGCTGCAGCTGTACAAATAGTAAATAGGGATAAAATACACACACCACTGTATGAAACCACACACTTGTTCAGGGATGTCTACTTAATATTGCATCTATTAGGATTGGGGTTTCTGGGATTCTTCCCTGCTGATTTTCAACCATGCAGTGTTTATAATATGAGCAAAAGGAACTTGCAATGGAATTGAAGGGTTGTACATTAAAAACGAGTATACAGTGCGCTCGTAGAATAAATAATTCATTGCCAGAAGATATCAGTGAAGTCTAAGGACTGGCATTTATATAAATATAACAAGACTATCCAGATTTCTAATGGCAAATATTTAAAGACAGGAGGAAAAAATTTTGTAGGGAAATAAACCATCCTGCTTCAAAGCATATGCCAGACGTTACCTAACATGAGCTGTGCAGAAATTGTGCATGCTCACCCTGGGAGGGGTCTGACTGCTGCTCTGCCTGCAGCAATTGGTGATAACCTTTGTCAATAAAAAACTAGGTAATATTAATACACCAGAACCCTTGAGCTGCCTAGTCTTACTTATTTTTCATTTTTCTTCACTTTGGTAAATGGAAAAGGAAAATTACAGAATCACAGAATCAATTAGGTTGAAAAGACCTCTGAGATCACCAACTTCAACCTTTGACTGATGACCACCTTGTCAACCAGACCATGTGTCAGTGTTTCTTGACCACAAGAATTTTATGCATGTATTTCTATGCATTCTGTAATAAATCCTGGGACTTTGTAGGCTGTGATCCTTGCTCCTGATTGCAAGGCAAGTGGTGCCAAGTTAGAGGGGAATCTGAACTTTTCTGGGAAGAAGTTTGTTAAAATACAGTATTGTGATTACTGAATTTGCACAGAATAAGAGGTTGAAATTCTCAAAGTGGAACAGGGTATTTAGCACACATTTTTTAATTCTGGATAGTGTCAAACATACAGCTAAATCTTCGGAAGATGTAGGTTAATGTGAAATGTAACCAAAACTGTAGGGAGGGGATTGATAATTTTGGAGTCAGTGCTGGTCCTTGCAATGATCCTCTCTTTAACTCCAGTTTTATTTTTGAAGCACTTTTACCTGTTTCTTCCAGCATCTAAAATGTTTTGGGGATTGGCATTTTTCTGTATTGCAAAGACTTCCTCCATTCCACTCCATTGTGCCTTCCTTCCTTTTAGTTTGGGAAGAGCTACCATGTGCATGGCTCAACCAGCAGTTGGTTGGGTTTGTCTTGGAAAAACCCTAAGCTGTGGACCTTAAGCTGTACCACAAATAAAAGAGGCATGTCAGTGTGTCAGAACACTTGAAAAGTCATGATGGGAACCATGTATTGGAAGCAGCTGCTTAATTGACACAGTTTCTTTAGTATAACAGTATTTTCTCAGGGCTTGCAATGAGATACCTGTAGAACACAGATGCTGAAATGACCAGTGTGAGAATTCTGTCATGATCTCTGTGCTTCTCTTGCTCACCAGAGGGGAGTGGCGAAGTGAACCCAAACAAAATGCTTTCTTTGATTTAGAACATCATCACAATCTGTGCTAGTGCTGATAAAAGAGATCTTAACATTTGTAGCTCTTAAGAATGTGTGAAAACTACTACATTTTGCCAGTATAAAGTGAACAAGCATGTGACTGGCATTATTTTCCAGCATTAAGCTATGCATTACAGATACTTGTGTTAATATATCTCTCAAAAAACCAGTTTTAATTCAGTACTCTTGATTTCAATATTCTGATTTCAAAAGAGATTCTGCCTAAATTCTGACTGCCTGTTAGAGTCAGTAGTTTCATCCCTAGGAACATTTTGCCACCAAAAATAGCCTCTATTTGCAGAGGATCTGCAGGTGTGGTTTGCAAATCATACCCATGGATTTGACCTATAGGTCATAAGAAATAATGAAGCTGTGAGGTAGGAAGATGTGTTGGCACCTTGAAGTCACCATGCACAGATGCCCAGAACCTGCCACTGATACTGAAGTATCTCATGAACAATTATTTTCAGATTTTCTGGCTTCTTACATTTTAGAGGAGGATCTACAGGTTTTACCTTTTCTGGTGAGTAAAGTATTTGCCATCATCAGAAGCATCAGCAGAAGGTCAGACTGACTGCATGAGATTGTGTGAATATTTTTGCAGCTTTCATTAGCAAAATTATTTTAATTAGTGAAGACCAAAGTAATTGAAGGAGAAGGTCATTTTATTTGTTTGGGATCAATGCCTCTATCACCAGCCTGGTAGAATAGATTTTTCCAGTTGTGAGGACTAATTCTAAGCTGGTGTAAATCAAGAATAACTCCACTGAGGTAAAATAGAGCCCCTGCACTCTAACACTTGAGTCTCAAACCCTGCTTTAATGGTGAAGAGTGAAGCTGGGTGCCTTTTTATATCTAATCCTTTCCATCTGATCCTTTTGGCTCTCAAATAGTCTTTGGACTAATTTAGATTTTCAGGGTCATCTGCAAAAGTGTAGTAGGTTTTAAGTACATAATGTTGAGAGATGTCTGTCCATTATATCCTAAATATTATAGAAATGCAGGAAGGCACTGACCTTATTCCAGGTGTAACTGCCCACCCTGTGGCCACGAGCTGGCAGATCATCTTAGCAAGTTGTAGAAGGGAGAAAGGTATTGCAGGTTCCTTCATGCTACAGCTGAAAGTAAATGTTTGCTCATATATTTTTCAAATACCTAGTTATTTTTCCTAGAAGACCACACCATAGGTAGAGCGAGAGGAATAAAGGCAGGCAAAAGTTAAGAGCTCCGTTGGCATTACATTTTTTTGAATTTTGTGATGTTTTCACTGCACATAGTTCCACGCACGGATTTCCAGCACACCTTTTCCTGAACTCTCTTGAGTTGCACAGCTCTAACTTCAGAATCAGCCAGAGGAGAGGTGATACTCCTAGAAGGCAGTGAGAACTTCAAGATCCAAATGCTTCAAACATGATTTGAAACGATCAAGGGCAGGGACCACTCATGAAAATGACCATGTGCCAAGAATCCAGGCATTTAAAATACAAACACCACAAATAATTGCTGGGCTTTTTCTGTATCATGTGAATTCATAGAGTAATGACCAAACTGTGGCACAGCTCCACTGTCACTTATATTGAGTGTAAATTTATAGTAGTTGCAGGGAAGTCAATAGCATTTCTTTGGACTTACAGAGGTTACTGAATGTCAAATTCTGCTTTCAGGCTGAGAACAAAATAGTTTTAAAGATATACCGAGAGCATGATCCTAATTTGCTTCAGCAGCCTTTGGCCTCTGTATCACATAGAAACCCAGGAAATTACAGAAACTTCAAGTTTGTGGTCCTTTTAAAGACTGGATGGTTTTTCAGGAGGCCATGTGAGGAAGCAGAGTGTTAGCAGTAAGGCACTGGCCTGGTTTGGAAGGCCTGGTGGATTTGCATGCCCTCATCTGGAACGAGGAGCATTCCCTTGCTCACCTGGAACTGGGTGATCTTCGTTTCCTGGAGTAGAACTGCCAACCTCAGGGCAGGCAAAGCCCTCCCTCTGCTCCCTGCTGTGCCCTCAAGTGCACAGGCTTGACATACTTTAAAATGATAAAAACTTCCTGAACTCAAACACGACTCAGCCCAGGGCGAGCTGTTGAGAAGCCATGGAGATGTTCCGCCTCATTTCAACAATTAGTGGATTATCCTTATGCCATTTGATTATCTTTGTTATAGCCTCGTGCGCTTTGCTGAAGCCTAATTCCCGCTGATTTCAGTGGGTAAGAAGTGCTTTTTGTTTTAATGGTAACTCTGGAATCTGGAATTAACTATGCCAAACGAGGTTGCATATGGAGGTCCAAGTTAATTTCTGTTTAATAGAAATAAATACAGGTGACTCTCCCTCAGGAAAACAGGATCTGCAAGGTCATTTGGCTTGCTGAGCCGTGTGGATGTTTCTGTGCCAAGCCTAAAAGCACAATTAGAGAAGTTTCAGAAGGGCATTTGTAATTTTTATATGTGCAAATCAGATAGCCTAAACCAAAATGTCTTAAGAAATGAGAGTCATATAAAGGAATGGAGAGTGTGGGAGGATGTCCCTGTGCCTCCTCAAGTTGACGTGTTGTGTCACAGCTGTGTTCTTATGGCCAGAAATGGGCTGCTCTTTAAACCACACACCTGAGGAGTGTGTTTTGGGTTGAGCCTGCTGGGTAATCCCAACAGCTTTGACATTCTCTGTGGCACAGGCTTAAATGCATGGCGGGCAGGTGTGCACTCCAGCTGTTCCCTCTGCAGCAACGTGGAGTGGAGAAGAGCCCATCCTGCTGGCAGGACAGACAGGGGTGGACACTGCCAGAGCTCATTAGCTGGGCTGTCCTGCAGGGTACTGGACACCAGCAACAAGGGCCATGGGGCAACTTTCACATTAGAGCAGTCCTTGGACAGCTGTGGCCAAACCAAGGTACCCCACACCATGTCCTGTACGTGCACAAAGAATGTGGTGTGTTTTAACACTTGCCTGCAGAACGGATCCCTGAGCTGGAGCTGCAAAGCTTTGGGTTTTTAAGCCCAGCCTAACGCAGGAGTCCCAGCCAAGAGAGCAGCCATTACTAAAGGGACTCAGGATAGTCACTGTGCTCCTGAAATGAGGCTGCTTTTTTTTTTGTGCAAGTTCAGTGACCAATAATATGACTTTGGTGGATGAATTATGTCTTGACACTGGTCCAGGTAAAGCAGCGCAGATGACAGATAGTTTGGCAGAAGGGGTACAGCTAGCATATGAAAGGATATCTCTAACATATGGGCATCAGTATATATTTGTGGATTAATACATAGCTATTCTCCTGAAAAATAGGTTTTAAAATTGTCCTTTCTGCTTAAAATGTCAATGAAGATTTAATTATAAACCCAAACATGCCTAATACATATGTAAGAGAGATCCTGGGAAAAAAATGTTAGAGGACGCAGAAAGAAATTAAAGCCAAAGCTTGTCAGTGTAATCATTAACTACAATGGATCAGTGCCAGTTTACACCACCTGAGAATCTGGCCAATAATATCTATTTAGCCCACACTGTCCTACATCTCTTGTGATATTTATTTTTAGTCATAAGGATACCTCTGGCAAAATAAGCTCTCTGCTTTAATCCAGGGGCAAGTCTTAAATGAACTTTAATGCTTAATGTCCTTTTTCAGTTTTCTTCTATTAGTGTATGTAGAATAATCCAGCAAATATACAGTACTCTCGAAACTCTGTGTTTTCATGAGTTATAGATTTTCTTATTTATAGTCTAATTATATAACTAGTTTTGTAAACTTGAACTTCTTAAGTAAGATATTCCAGAAATCAAAATAGTCAACATTAAACACCACAAGTACAGCTGCAGTTTTAAATATTTTATAATCCAATCAAATTGTTTGAGTAGTAATGCATTTAAATGTTGTTATGGAATCCCCTCTAGACTTTTTAAAATGGTTACTCTGTTCTTGGCTTTGCTATTTATGAAATTCATATGGGATGACATTTTTAATAATAGAGCATTTGACTTACAGAGCAGCAATTCCTGGAGTGTCTCAGTATAATCTATAATTTTCTGACTGAACTTTCAGAGGGACACAAACACATATCACACTTTTATTAATGAACATATACATCTGTTGATGTTGCCATAATTGAAATGACCTTAAGTGAGAAGACCTACATAAGTCATTTAGCATTTTTTATGATGCTCGGGTGAAGATGCTGTACAGATGCAGCTTTGGGATGCCAAAGCAGGAGCACAAAAGCTGTGCTAAAATGATGAGGGGAGGTTTAATTTGGAAAAAGGCACAAAGCAAAGCACAGCCCACATATAATTAGACAACATCCAGTACTGTAGAGTTGGGCAGAAGAAAGCTATCGGGGAGTCTAAATTACCTCTCCTCCCTAGAGAGGATGGCACTGTCAGGTCAGGGCTGTGCTAAATGCTGGGTAACAGGAGGGTATTTGATTGCAGTTGCTTTCGCTGCACAGAGGTTGTGAATAAACTGAGGACATCATTTCTGAGAGGCAAAAGTTCCTTGACCTCCTCGAGCACAAGTGTGTGTCAGAAGGGCATTTATAAAGCAGCAGCCAGGGCTTTGGAAAGGAAAAAATAACCAAACAAAATAGCAAGCACCCTTTCCTTTGCAGTTCATCTTAGGCTGTCTTCTACTCAAAGGCAAGGGCAGAAGCCAAACAGCTGCAGGAAGCTGGAGCAGAAAGTTGTGAAAAGGCTGCTGGGAGTCAGGACTCCTCTGGGACCCCACCAGCAGTGGCCAGTTCTCCAGGCACCCTGTGCTGGTGACAGGAGTGAAGGCAGGACTCAGGCAGGGAGCCCTCAGTGGCCCCTGCTCTGTGCCTGTAAAACCTGTGGTTTCAGGCACAGGTGCTGATGGCAGCTTCCCCTGCCCTAGAGGCTGTGAATTCCCCTTGCCGTGCCCTCCCAGGCTGTGCTGTGCCAGTCCCCACCAGGCCAGCCCCATGGCAAGGGAAGGGGGATCCAGAACATGCACACAAACCTCCAGGAGGGACATCCTGAGATGCGCTGACATCTAGAAATTCCCAGGGTGGCCTCGTTCTGTTTCTACCCTTTCTTGATAATTCTTCATTTACTTAAGTGCGTGGGATAATTTTCTAATGTTTGTGACCAAAGCAGATGCTCACGTGGTGAAAATCAGCACATGTAGCTCCATGGGCTTCAGGAGCACAAGCTAAGGTAGTGCTGCTGGTGGTTTTAATTTGCTCAGTACTGTGGGAGAATTTGACTTGGAGTTTAGTCCAGAAGAACTTCCAAGAAAGAGCTTACAGGTGAAAGGATAGATCCTGCTCCCCTCTGAGTTGTAAGTCTTGCTACATGAAAGCTCTGGAGCTACTCCAGGTTAACTTCCCCGAAAATAAGCCTGGAATCAGGCCCTGTGGTGCTTGAGTTACCTCAGACTTATTAATTTGAAGAGAGAAAATAAATTCTTGTTAAGGGGAAATAAGCAGTCTTTATTAATAACAATTAGAGAGGGAAGACATTAGTTTTGATATATTAGCTTAATTTGGTAAGTAGATCAGTAAAAACCAAATGAATAATTTTATAAACTAGTAAACATTTTCTGTAGTTTAATATTGTGTTGAAATGTTTCCTTGAAACTGTGGCTGCTGCCACTGCAGCAGCTCCCCTGGAGTTGAACATCTCTGCTCAAGTGGCAGGCTCAGGCTGTGTGTGCCCACCTGGGTCTCTTTGCTGTCATTAAAGCCCATCTCCTGGGCACCAGTGGAATTGCTCAGTCGTCGCTAAAAGGGAATGGGCACACCCTCACCACTGTCCCTTCCAGGAGGAGCTCACCCCTGCTCTGCTTTCCCCTCTCAGCACCCTAATCCTGCTCTGCAGTTTGGGAGGCATCACAGCACAGGGGAAGGAGTGGCTGCCATCCAAATGACTGTTTGACACAAGCTAAGTGGAAAAAACACCAGTACCAAATTTCACCAGAAGCCATCCACTAATGTCCCTGGATTATTGTGTTCTTCAGAGTCAGAAGGATTGTATGTAATTTTACATGTAATGTTCTTTGAACATATGGTTCATAACATAAAAATCCCTTCATTTTAATTGACACAATAGGCTGGAATGGCTTTTTTTCCCTTGCCAAAGTACTTGTTATGGTCTGTATCACCTATAATGTGCATTCTGGAAAGCTTCTAACTAGGTATTTGGATGCTGGAATGCAAAAGATTGCTATTTATGAGAGCATGAGACCACCTAGTGGGTCAATGATTTGCATTTTAAAAGTTCATTAATATGTACTAAGATCATAATAATGCCAGTGTTTCATCAGACCAACCTTCATCACATTCTAGTAATAAATATCTTTAAAAAATATCTTTTAACATAAAACAGAGGAGCATACAAATGTCTATTTTTGTGACCCTCAAGTTGCTCTAATTGAAAGTTTAAAGGACACCGGGCAAAGCAGTTTTTCTCCCAACAGTGAAGAAAATGATCTTTTCCTTCCGTTGTTTTTAAGAATCCACTAGAGGCTTGAAAGTGAAATCTATTTTTTTATCTATTCCCTTTTTCTTCCTTCATGGACACATATTGCTTTGCCATTGTAAGGCTACTTATGAGCGCTCGTCTGCCTGGCATTGATTTTTTTTTTCTTATTTAGGAATAGTACTACTGTGTACTTGTTTAGAAGAAAATGCACATATATAGAATTATGTGTGTTTTCACATATATCACAGAGAAATAGAAACTTTCTTCTGACAGCTGTGTAGCAGCCCTTGTGCTCTGCACCCCATCCAGATTTCACATCGAACAGTTTTACTTCTCTGTACCTGTCTTCAGTTGAAGTAGCCTTTATTAAGCATTAATCAGGAACACCTTTTCCTCTCAGCCCTGTGTTCACTCTGATCCATATTATTTTCTCTTTTGCAGATAAAATTCAGACTAATAATAATAATAATAGTAATAATAATTCATCTGACAGAAGTATTATGTTTTGATTTTTTTGTGTGTCTGTTTCAGAACCACAGCATGGAGGAATTTACTTTAGACTCCCTTTCATTAAAGTTTAATCACAAAGGCATATACAGAGTTAGGTGAGTGCCTGCATGACTTGTCTGAAATATAGGTTAATTAAGCAAGCTAAATATACTTTACAGAACAGAACAATAGAGCCAAGCGTTCTGCAATTGAATTCAGAAGACTCTGAGACAAAAGTCATCCCAGCGTTTGGAGCGAGTTTCCCCAGCCTGCTCGAACTTTATCCAACAGCATAGACTAGCGGCAGGAGGAAAGATTGTAACCGGGGCGCCTTCCAGTGCCTGCGCGGCTGGGGCCCCTCAGACCGGAGCTCCAGCCCCAGCCCGGTAACCTGGAGCCCTCCAACAGCTCCCTTAGGGGTTTGTAAAATCCCAGGGTAAGTGGTAACTGCCTCCATTATCTACCGCGACTGGCTGTTAACTAGGTTACAAAAAGATACCTCAGCTACTGAATAATTAATGTGGCAGCACTTACAGAAACTCAAATTAAAAAGCAGGTAGTGGCACTTCCTCCCCTTTTGTTTGATCGTGGAGCAGTTATCTTCGACATATTCTCTGGGGTTTTTTTTAATTTTACAATTTGGTGTTTTCCTGACTATATTGGTGTAGCTGTCCCTTCATGGGATGTGAGGTGGAGAGCTGACAGTAAGCATTTTATTCCTCAGTTCAGTTGAATTTCATTTACCTCTGCTCATTTTCATTTCTTGATGAGTTCACTTTGTCAGTGCCCTCAAACCCCCAGGATAAGCAGAAGAACAGAGAAGGCATTTGCCTGGTGGGAATGGGACTGACTGCCTCTCCTCCAGGTCAGAAGAATTATACTATTTACCTGTATTTAATTCAGTGGATTTAATTTTAAATATATGCCTAGGAGCAAATTCTGCAGGCCAGCAAAGAATCAAAACTCCCACTGATTTCAAAAGGGGACTTACTTGGTGTCTGAATGCAGCATTTGGCCACAGAAGCAGCAACAAAAGCTTTGTTATCCATAGTGCAGGAGATCCCAGTCACATTTTCCCTGGAAAGGAAGCAAGACCACACTAAAGAGCTAGTCTCCTTAGCACCCTGTTTTGCAAAAGTTGACATTCTGGACTTTGGCATTCTTCTTCCCCAATCCTGTCTACCTTGTACAGTCATTCACACTTCCACACAGTGGATGTAATACGTGAAGGAAAACTGGCAGTCATTTTCCACACCTTTTCTGCTGTTACTGATGACTAAATGAGGTGCAAAACAATGAAAAACCTCAGTGTCAGAAAAGACCAACCTGTCAGATCAAATCACCCTAGGACAAATTCTGAGCAAATCTGCTGGACTTTTCTCCCACTCATTAGGTAAAGCAGTTCCACACAAAGGCCTGATGTCATTACCTGACCTGCCTATAGACTTCTGGAGAATAAATTCCTTCTGGCCATGGGTAAAACATGTCCTGTCCTTAGTCTGGCCCGAAATAGGGTGATGTCTCTCCTGGGCAGGGAGCTGTGAGCACACTGCACGTGTGGCACGGAGCACAGCTGAGCTCTGCTGGCCCTGGGAATGGCCAGGGGTGTTGCTGGAACTGGGAGTGGATGGGTAGTACAGATAAATGTATTTACAGCTCTAAGCTGTCTCCAGGTTTAACAGCTTGGGCTCTGTCTGGTACAGTTCAGCAAGGGTTTCATTGGTTTCATTTTGGTTGGGTTTTTTCCTGCTAATAGGAGTAGAGTCTAACTGCTTTAACTCAAAGGACTGTAACTGGTTAGTGATAAAGATTTGCTCTGAATGAAAACAATGGGGAATCTGGCCCAGAAGCTGAGTGGTTGGTCCTGCTAAGGTGTTGGTCTCAGCCTTTCTAAGCTGTGAGGTCATGATATTAAATTTTGGTCTCTGTGTGACCAGGCTGTACCAAAGCAGGTGATGGTGTCTGCAGTCAGACAGGGGGAAAGCTGTATTTGCAAAGAGAACAAACAGGGAGCTTCTAACATCTGGGTCCCCCAGCAGGTCTGCAGGGGGTTTACAGAATCCTACAGCTGAGCTGGTGACTTTATTCTGAGAGTGGCCAAGCAGTGCCACTCTGCAAACTCAAACACTCAAAGTTCTAGGAGGCTGAAAACTCCACAGCTGGCACAGCCCAGACTGCAGAGAAAAGGAGATGCCTGGAGTGGCTCTGGGTGGCTCTCCCCACAGTGGGCAGGAGATACCCATTAGCTGATATCTGCCAGTTCAGGGGGATGGCATTGGCCTAAATACCTCTTCTGAACAGTCTAGAAGCTGCATGTGACAAAAGAGGCCATCCCTGTTCCCTCCTCACTATTTAGAGTGTCATAAGAAGTTAGAGAGAGATCTTTTCTCATAATTTGCTTTTTTAGACACTCTGGTACTTTGGGATATGCTCTGTAAATATTGTTTGCAGAACATGAATTTATGGTAAAGAATTTATTTAAAGTAAATAAGAGTTCCATACTTACATGATCAAATACATTTATGTGAGCATAATATTCTTTCCTCCAAAAAGCTGATCACAATTTGAAAGGTAACTCAGGAAAAAAAAAAAAAAAAAAGAATCTTCTGAATTACAAAGAGAGAAAGAGGGTGAAGAAAATTGAGGGCAGAAGGACCACACAGCCAGGCATTCTGCCATTTGCTCTTGCCAGAACTGGCCCGTGACTTTGGATTATATGAGATACTTGAATGGAGGACAAAAAATTGTGTTTGACTATTTAAGGCTGACATTAAAGTGAGATTTTCAGCAATCCTTTTGATTAAGCTAACATTTTCCCTCCTAGTGTCAGGAACCTTGTCAAAGTTTAGCTGCCTGTGCTGAGCACTGCTGGCTGTGGCACGGCACAGCTGCATAACCTCGGACATGACTGATGTGAGAGGAGCCACGTGAAAAGCGCTGCGGGGGCCGCGGGCTCCGGGCTCGGCAGCTGCCTTAAGCTCGAGCCTTGCAGGTGAGCCTGTGCTGAGCCTGCTCCCTGACCTGCTGGCTTCTCTTCTGCCTGCATCGGAGCGTTTCTCCACGAGCTGGTCACTGTCACAGGACCTTTTTGGGTGCTGGGAGGCTGTGCCTTTGAGGAGCAGCCCACCCGTGCTTCTCCCTGGGACTCAGATGCTTTGGTGTTGAGAGTCCTTTCCTGTGCTAGCAGCACTTTGTCACCTGCTGCAGGGACAGGGCTGTGGAATGACTAATAAGTTCCTAAAAAATTCCTTACTGAGACAGAGTAATGGCCCCTCTACACCCTGTGCCTGCAGTGCTGAGAGCAGGAGGGCCTGGTGCTTCTGTTGCATGAAAAGCATTGAACCTGCCTCCATCAAGTCTATGGGATGCAGACTCCTAGAAGGTGTCCTCAGGTAGGCAGTTTGAGAATAAGAGTCTACTCTTCTAAACTGAGGAGTACTGTGATCATGCCTAGAAATAAAGAAGCAGCCAGAGGAAAAAAAAAATGTAAAAATGTAGAAAGCAGAAGTAAGATAAGGACTGCAGGGTTCATGAAAGGGATATAGGAGAAAAAAACTGTCGTATTTTCTGCCCTTGCATCTTTATTTCTGCTTCTTATCACTCCTAGTTTTGCACACTCTTTTTTCTTGCCCCTTCTATATCCTTCTCTTGCTCCTTCCCTGGCATGATGTGATACACTGTAGCTTAAAATCTTGGCACTCTTTTGAACTGCCAAGTTTAAAATTCTTTGAGTGGCTTTGAGTGGTAATAGCTGAAATATTTCATTTTAGTGAGAGGTTAAAGCTAGGTCACCAGTTCCCAAGTACATTTTGAGAGAAAATTAAAAATACTCAGATTTGCTTATTTCTTAGTTCACCAACTTGAGCAAAACATGCAGAGTCAGTCTTCGGTGCACCTCTCAGGAGGGAATTGCAGGAAGAAGGCAGTGAGGGGGGCTTTTAGTGCCTGTTTGGAACCCTCAATTTCCAGGGCAGGGAGACTTGGTTGGAACTTCTGTACTTCGGCATGAATTGCTTTTTCTGTGATCCCAGTGTTGGCAAACAAGGTCGTTTTGTGTGTGTGTTTGGTTGTGAGGGATCCCCACTGAATTCTGAACAGAGGAAGCACTGTAGTTTTAGGGATTTTCCCTTCCTTTGACTGGCTCTGTGTACCTTACAGGGTCTAGGAGGTGAGTGAAATCACCTAGACATGAATTCTTTCATCAGCCAGAAAAAATCGTAATGATGATGTCATTTTTTGTCAGGACCAAGGGTTCATCCACAGTGGTTTATGAAATATGACCCTTCCTCCTCTTTGGGGGAGCTTGGGAACAGTCTTCTTATTTTAGAACAGTTTTCCATAGTTTGAAGGAAGAGAAGGATCATAAAGGTCTCCTAGTCACTAGATTGTGTCAGAGCAGCTTAGCAGAAATTTCAGGGTGGGGGTTTTGCTTTCTTTACTTATTTCCTTTACTTTCCTTTCCTTGCTTTATGTATTTACCCACCCTTGTCTTTAAGTCAATTCATTTTCTCACTATTCAGATGTCAGCCAGGGAGTCACAAATCAATATCTGACCACGTAATTTTTTTGGTGTAGGAAATGAGGCGTGTTTAGGGGGTTACAGGAAAAGAATGACAGAAAAGGGCACATTTTAAAGTGAAGTTAACGCTCTGGAACTGGACAGATTGACATCAATCAATAGAGCACAAGGAGCTGCTCAACGGCTGTTGCTTAAGCCTCTTCTAGGATGACCATTTCCAGGGGAAGGTCATCCAGTTTTTGTGCTGTTGTGTGTCCCAGTCCTGCCTCATGATACATGCAAACACTTCCCTAAGCAACTTCTCTGCTTCTCAAATTAACTATTAATGAAATGGCTATTGGATTACATTGGTATTTATTACTGCTGTGCTTCCCAGTTACTAGAATCTTGGAAATGATCCTTTCCAGACTATCATCCAAGTCATTACTGTGAATAATTAGAAAGCTGGGCTGTACCCTACTGGTAACCTCTTTCCACCTTGAAATAATCCCATTTACTTCCACTGTTTGTTCCTTGCCCTTCAGCCAATTTTCAGTCGGTGTAGGCTGCCAGTTTCCTTCCTATTGTGTGAGTCTGCACCTTAGGCGCTAGTCTCCCATATGGAAATGTTTTCAGAAAATAGGAACTAAATTTCTTGTAGCCAGTCTCCCTTTAATCATTCCCTTTTACACTCTCATGCTTAATATATTCAACATTCCTTTCCTTTCCCTTGCTGGAAACATTTGCCAAACTGTTTCATTGCTGGGTCCCTTTTCAGAGCACTTGATTGTCTCTCCACCTTTACCTTCCCATCTTGCTTGCAAATCACATCCCTGAATAGGGAATCTAAGTCCTTTCTGGAATTGTCCATGGGCAGGGAACCCTCAGAATAACTGGGAATTTCATGGGGAGAGGATGAGGTCTCTGGTCTCCATCTCAGTGTAAATCTCTGAAGGGGCACTAGTGTTACATCACCAGTTTTTGTGGCATAAATGGGGGGATTTTGATTGTACAGGAAATTTAATTAGATTTAGTGCTAATTAAATTCATTTTTTTCATATTAACATGTTCACAAATATTATTGCATCTCGTTAGATTTCATTCTTCTATCCTTACTGAACAATATTCAGTGGTAGTTTCAGATTACAATAAGTTCATTATGAAGATAAGGTGGAATTAGTGTAGGAAGCTCAGCTGGTTGAAGGGGTCTGTGCTTTAATTACTGCAGAGGGTGTGCATATTAATTACAACACAAGTGATATTTACTGTACCTCAGGAACATATGACAGGGTAAAGATACTGACAGCACCAGCTAATAAACTCAGTATGATAATGAGGAGAAAAGACCATAAAAATAGAAGGAAATAAAATTATTCATAAAGTATATTGATCCCAAAGTAAAGACATTAAGCTCTGATGAAGGGCAACAAAAGGGAAGCTCCTCACTTTATCAAACAAATAACCAAAGTAGAGAAATGTTAGCAGAGAGACAGATTGTCATTATCCTGGTCATGTGACCACGCTCTAGAGAGTCCATGTGAGCAGTAAAATATAAGATTTTTCTTTTAATAAATCAGCAGAAAGCCCAGCCCTTACCTGCGGGCTATCAGGTCGCACTGGTTTTGATGAGCTGGTGGGCTGGCCACATTGCAAGGTAATGTTTGAAGAGGAGGGATGGGAACAGACCGTTCTTTGGCTGAGGAGCCATCAGCAGCTCCACAAAGAAATAACATGGCTAATTGGTTTGGGCTGTGCTAATTGCTGCTGCGTTTCTGCAGGTTTGTTCTAATCCTAATGTTCAAGCAATTGTGTTAAATCATTTCTGAGCCACCTTACAGGAAGCCTCTCTTTCAGCAGGCATTTAAGCAGATACCAGACGTGAAATGCAGAGGAAGGATCTGTTGCACATCTCCCAGCTTGGGGTCAATCCCTTGGTGTGGAGTGCAGCTCCCCTGGCTGGACCTGTTAGAGCTCTGTATTTTCCTGCTGGCATTTATACCTCGTTGGCTGCTTGGCAGCAGCTCACAGAGAAATGCATCGGGGTGACCTGTTGGGTTGACAGACCCTCAGGGGAAATAGGATGGACTCAGGCTGTTGTTTCTTAGCTTCCTTGGTAGTAGTTGCACACCCCCCTAGGACTTGTGCCAGGACAATTCTGTTCATCTGTCTTCTCTTTAGGAAAAAAACAAGGTTGTGCAAGTGAGTTGGGAAAAAAAAATAATGTAAAGAATTTCTTCCACACATAAATAATATCTTCCTTGACATTTCAAACTGAAATGGAAAGGAAGAACCTCATCTTTTGCATGGAGCTACTGCACATGCTGATAACTCTGATGTAATTGTAATCATTCACTGGTTATTTCAAAAGATTTTGCCCAAATAACATAGACAGGAGCAGCTCAGTCCTTAGTGCCTGGCAGCCTAGGTTAGTGTCTGAGTAAAACAGGACCCACAGAGTGTGAGAAGGTTTTAGTACATGTCGTTCTTTTCACTCTAGCCATTGTGCTCCACAGTGTGTTTTCCTGGAAGGAACTGTTGCAGGTTGGGTGACAGGAGCAAGCAAAGCCATCTTTGCTCCAGCCATTCCTCTCTAAAACCTGCATTCAATCCCATTTACTGAGCGCTGCCCTCACCCCAGCTCGGTGTCCTGGCAGCCTTGGCAGGTGCAGGTTACCTGTCCCAGGTAACAAAAGGGAAGCTCCTCACTTTATCAAACAAATAAAGTGTGTCACTGAGCTCTTCAGCCTGGCCACACAGGTCAGTCTTGGCTCAGTAAAGACACCTGGCCTGAAACAGCCACTCCTGGCTGGGCTCTCTGGACTCCACTGAAGCCTGACGTGGACCCCATTTCATTCAAATGATCCTTTCACTTTTTTTGGAGCACTGGTTGGCTTTTTTTGTTTGTTTCTTCTTTCCATCCTACAATAAAGAATCACATTTTTTCCTTTTCATTCTTGACAGGTCAAAGAAATTATGTAACCCCTCCATTTTGGTACACTGGTTAGCATTAAATTCAACAGAACAAATGAAAAAACTCTATTGTCAGTGGTATTACCACAGTGTCCCCATATTGAATGTTTATTTCCATCTTCTGTGGAAGTTTAGTTTACTGACTAGTGTGGAAGATCCTAGATTTTCTACTCTGTCTGTTTGCTCTGTGTTAATTTAGCTTTCTTTGTGGTTATCCCCCTGACCGATGCACTGTAAAGACATAAATTACAACTTTTTAACTGTTTCTTTCTTTAAAGTCATATACTGGTTTTATGCACTAGGCAAACTAAACTGCACTTTAAATATCTAAGGCACTTGAATCTATAAAACAGATTGAAAGTGCTGCAAGAGCAGTTGGTATCTTGACATTTCAGGTGCTTTTATCTAGAGCCAGGAAGCTCAAGAATATACAAACCAGAAAAAATGATAACAAAACTATAGGACCCCTTTCAAAGCTTCAAAAAAGTCTAGTTTGTATCTGATAAAGTTTTTGGATGGTTTGGGCTTTATTTTCTAGAAGGGAATTTGCCTCTCCCTGGTTGTAATTCAGTGAGTAAAAGACTAATGACTTTCTAGTGGCTTTTGGGAAGTGTGTTGGTGTTCTTGGTTCCTGCCCAACTTTGGTGGCAGTAAAACCCCTGCTGCTCTGGGCACTTGTGCTCCTGTGTTTGACAGAAGGATTGAGATTTCCTTTACTCTCTCACCCTCAGAGATGGTCCTTCCAGGATTAGGACTGAAGCAGATTTGAGGACATTGGGGAAGCATATGTTCTTTCTGTTCATGCTTCACATATCCTTAAATTTCACAGTTTCTGGGCTCTGATTCAGTGTCTTTCAGTGATGCATTTATCAACAGATTTTTAAAAGAGGAAAAAAAACACAGAAAAGTTAACCTCTATCCTAGTTCATTGTGCAGTTGCTACTTGTGAGGAACAACAAGGAATAAAAAGCAAGACAGTGATGTCTTGATGTTTTTGATGAGCTGAACATGCAGAATTGCTGATCTAAATGCTGAAGCTTAAGGACTGATTGGAAAAATTTCATTAAAAATAGAATTTTAAACCTCTCCTTTTGTATCTCACTGTAAATTTATTTTCTTTGCTGGAGACAGTCTTCACTTGGCCCTTTTGGGTGGTTAAGCTCGTGAAGTCATACACATGTTAAGTAAAGGCACTTACAGTGCAAACATTTAAGTGCTTCCCTAAATCATAGTCTTAACCTAGGAGAGCTTTTTAGATAAACTTGTGTGTTCAGTTGGCTTCAAGCTGAGCACTGGGCTGGCCTGTGTTCATGTGTCAGGGCTGGGAATAAGCTCAGTTTTGGCCATGTAGAACATAACAGTATTTCCAGGATCAGAAGGAACCGGGATTAGTGCAACAGTCAGCTCAAGTTCATTTTAGAGGGTTTGCAAAGCAGGGCAGAAGAAGGTATTAGTGCATTTAGCATATCTAGTCTTTCAAGGTCTTGTACAGGGTGCTGTGTAAAGACCTCATAAAGAGTCTGCATCACTTCAGGGTATATCCTGAGTTTAACACCTGTTGAAAAGGAGGAAACCAAGCCCAGGAATAGAATGGCCTAAACTGGCCTTCCTTGAATCCTTTGCCATTCTCTCCTTCCATACAAGACCCCACTAACTGCTTTCTGGGGGAGCTGACATGATGCTAAATAATTTTGGCTATTCAGTGTTCCATAATATTTTGAGGAATTCCAGAGCTAACCCAGCTGTGTACTTGGCAAATACAATGCAGTGGCCCACACTGAAATTCGAGTTCTTGGGTGTGCTTTTCTATTTTGAGTCAGTGCTCACATAAGAGTCAATGCAGCCAGCTCAATTAAGAGGCTCTTTAGGATGGGGCTGGTTGTTATGCCAAAAGAAAGAGAATACAACATGGGGGTGGTCAAAGAGGATAAATCACAAAGAAGAAAATATTTTAATGCCATATATGTATAAATCAATGGCATGTCCTTATCGGGAATTCATATTCACTTTTGGTCACCTTATCTCAAAGACATAATGGAAATAGAAATGGTCCAGAGAAGGGCAAAGAAAATGAGTAGCACCCTCTGAGAGCCTTTCATATAAAGCTACATTAAAAAGGGCAGGATTATTATTTAGTTTGGAAAGAAGAAGAATGAGAGAAAATGTGGCAGAGGCATATAAAATAAAATAATGAAGGGCATAGATCAGGCCAGTTGGCTGCTTCTCATTACGTTTGTCTGTAACAAAAGGAAAAGAGGGAACTCAAAATAGAACAACAACAGGCCAAAGAGTGATTCATTAGTGAGTGACAAAGTGCAGCACACGGTGCATGCCTTCAACATGTTGAACTCAGAGCTGCAGGATGAAATAAAGCCCAAATTATTTACATTAGGTAAGCCCAGCACAAATTTGCCTTTAATAATCTGATTATAGGTTATAGTCCTTGAACCAGGATTTAAATAAGAGCTACTGCTGCTCTTCATGCACATAAGGGATTTACTAGTTGGGATGGTGGGATGCATTCTTCCCTGAGGCTCTGTATTGCCCAGTTTAGATACAGAATGGGGCAGGACAGGCTGGACCCCTTTCCTTGCTGCAGTCACTATCAGCTGCTCTCAGAGAGAGGAGCTGTAAGTACAAGAATTATTCAATGAAAATTCTGAAGTTACAGTCCAGTGACAATTTATCAGCTACTCTTTTCTGTGCAAAGAAGCTCCACTTGTCTTCGGGGTCTGGGTGCTACTTGCAGTTTGTGTGCTTTGCTTTCTGTCTTTGGCCTTGTCACAGTTTGGTAACTTGGTGGGGATAGTTACTTACTGCTTCCAGCACTTCCCTTCCTTAGCTGCCTTCAGTCTCCTGGTGAGTGTAGAGCAAGGAGCAATGTCCCACATGGACTTTGAACAACCTGATCATTATAAGGCAAGCATGATCATTAAATGAGCCTCACTTTATTAATGCACTTTATTAAGTATCTTTTCCTGTGCGTCTGGCAAATGCACTTGAGGTAAGTTAGGGACAATTCTGCTGAATAAATAAAAATATTACAGGTAAGTAACAGCAAAATATTAGTTAGGATATCCAGGGCACTCTGGATAACAGGCACACTCTATTGCACTTAAATATCATGTTTAGTCAATTGGGTTCCTGTTCTCCACTTTTCATTTGTAAATAATGCAAAAATTTACCAGGCTGCCTTGCTGCAAAGAAACACTTTTAGTTGGACTCAGTGCTTGCTTTTCTCTTAAAATCTCTCTTAGATGAATTAACAGAATATTGTGAACATACTGAGAATTTTTCTTAGCCTCTTATTTGCTTAGTGAACAGTTAGTTGTAAGCTTTCTGGCTTTCTTTTTTTTTTCCAGAGAAAAGGCAGGATGTCTTTGTTATTAGTAATGTATCTCTGATTTGTAGAATACAATTGCCTTTAAAGACATGTGAGTACACAAATACACAGACTCAGCTTCTACTGAAATGGAATGTAAGCACTTTCCTCCAAAGTGAATTTAGAGCTGAAGAGGTCTGAGCAAAGTATGGCAAAAATCCTCACAAGTATTTCCCATATGAAAATAGAACTGCAGCTGAAATACGCCGTGACCTTGCCATGTTTGCTTTACCTGAACAATGAGAGGTCAAATCCCATTAACACAGATCCTCACAAATACAGGATTTTATGCTGGTATTTCTGAATATTCACAGGGAAGGAAATTCCTCCTCGTGCTGAGGGGTAGCAGCATTCAGGCATCGCCCGTCACCCCTGCTGGCCCTCCCCCAGATTATACAGCAGCTTTGTGCTGTCTGTGTTTCACCCTACATGACCTACACAACCCAGCCCAAAGTGAGATTTCTCCTTTTCCTGCAAGCTGTCTCCTTGCTGCCCGTGGCTTGCCGGGGATGCTCCATTGTTCGCAGAGCTGGTGTTTGGCTCTTGTCTAGACCAATGTTCACTCATCACAATACCCCTGTCAACACCGTGCTCTGGATGTGTGAGCTGCACTGCATTACTGTTGTCAAATGGCTCTGCTGTCATGTAGTGTTTAAATGTAGAAGATATAGGTGACGATGGGAAGCTGCAGATTTGTGCTGAAAATCTGGATTTTAAGTTGTCTGCGGCACACAAGTTGAAAAGCCGAGACAGTTTTACAATAAATGTAAGCAGTTTAAGCAAGCTTGTAGCTATCAAGATGTGGATGTATGTTTTCCCCTCTGAAATGTGCTGCCTTTCAAGAACACAAGTGTGGCATTTAGGTGACACTGTACTGCTCATCCATGTGCCCTTTCCAGGGATGACTCTGCTTCTGTCTCCTCCTGCCAGCACACACTGCAACTCTGAGGGTCTTCTGTGACCCTGCCACAGGCTACGAGACCAGGGAGCTGCAGAGGAGTTGAAGCTGTGAGTGACAGAGGAGAAGATGACAGTGAATAAAATGCAGTGCACTCTTTCACTCCCATCAGTTTCATTCCAGATCTGTTTTAGATCTGTTTAGGGTTTTTTCCTATGTGTTAGAAGCGCTTTATTTTTGATGGCTTTCCCTGGTGTTACTTGCCTACCTGCTTCTATCTTTCCTGTTTTGGTCCAATATTCATTCATGTTCATGGTCTTTTCCCATACTACATTATGGGTGAACTTCCTAAAGTTCATTTTTTGAGAATAATTCTGAGTTACTGACTAAATTGGAAACGACAACAACAAAAAAGTCAAAAATAAGAGAAAAACCTGATTTCCTTCCTTTTTTCTCTGTTACACCTCAGAGGGTGTCAGAAGACACTGGGGTTTTCTTGTTACCCTAAATTGGAGCACAGACTCTGGCCACATTCAGAGGAGGCCACATCTCTTGGTCCCTGCGCTTCTTGGCAGATTTAACTGGAAACTCAGCTTGATTAAAAAGCAGGTTAAGTTCCTTGTGTGGACACTGCCAGTCTGCCAGTGGGTCCCTATATTCCTTCAGAAAATGTTACCTTTCCTTAGGGAAAAAAAACCCAAAACAAAAAAAAAAAAGAAAAAACCAAACCCCAAAACATTGAACAACACCCCCCCCGACACTTGCAATTAGTCATTACCTACTGTTGCTTGCAATTTGTTGGCAGATCAAGCTACAATCTGTTGCACTATGACAGATCAATTTCTGCAATTCATTACAGAACTGAGCCAAAACAAAATAACTTTTTCTCTCCTTCCCCTCCTTCCCCTCCCCATAGTGCTGCAGCCTCTGGTTAGCTGAGATCCTTGGACTTTTTTTGGAAAGGAGCAGATGGGAGGCAAAAGAGGGATGGGAAAAGATGAGCCCTGCTTACTGCAATGCCCTTAATGTGTGTGTTGATGTGAGATCAGTCCCCATCCCTGGAGCAAGCTCCTGTGCAGTCCGGAAGGAACATTTCAATCCCTGAATCCTGTACAAAATACATTGCTGAAACTTGTCCTTACGCTGTAACCATTGTATCCTGCCAAAGATTTGCCAAACTCCGGGCTGGGACTGCTGTTTTGTGGAAGTTGCCTTTCAGCTTTCCTTTCCTTAGGAGGGTGGCAAGGGCCTGACGGTTGTTTTTCTCTTAGAAAACTGTAGTCACCCTTGCATTACCTCCAAGAATGCTTAATTAAATAGCACTAATGGTTATGACATGAAAACTAGGAGAGAAGAATTTTTTTTTCTGATTACATTTTATAGCTTTTGTCACCTGACTCGTTAAGTCCACCTTCAGTGGAAAAGTAGCACAGTGACATTTTCAAAACACACAGTCCCTTGAGCCTGGAACCTAACCCAGACAAGAAAGCTCAGCTTGATTCCAACACTGCTTTGTGATGTGTACTCCTCTTTTTCAAGAGCTGGGCTGCAAGAGCTGCTAAATACAGAGAAAGGGAGGAAAAGGTTGCTGTTACACGGGGTTTAGTTGTACAAAAAGCATATGTTTCACATGGATTGTATAAGTGGACACACTTGGCATTCCGAGGCATCCTGGGCTTGTTGCTTGTGCTACCTTCACTAATTTGTGGAAGTGCTGACATGTTAGCACCTGAACAGAGCAGGCATCCTTTGTGACAAGTGCAGGCAGCTGAGGATAACAACAAATCCCCTTGGGGTTATTGCCAGGGATGGGGGCAGCTGGGAAGTCAGGGAGGGTCACTGTAGCAATACCTGTTCACTAGCTGCTTCTTGCCACTCTGTCCCTCTTGTGACTCGAGTCCCCCGTGAAATTTGCTTTCTCCAAGTACTTCAGTCCTTGGATACAATGACACACAGGTAGAGGTGCTGAACCAGAGCACACAGGGAGGAGTCTCCTCTCTCAACAGGTTAGAAAACCCTTTCATCTTCCCCAAATTTTTTGCTTCAAACATACATTGACACGCATTTTGCCCAGCAAGTTATCCAGGAAACTTCAGGATCCTTAGAAATCCACTTTTTATTGCTAATATTTCTGCACATCTTTTGAGGAGAAAAATTTGAAGCTGGTATTTGTGGCAAACAACATCAAGATTCTGACTGTAGTCTCTAACACAGACATTGAGATGATGACATACTGCTTTTATGCACCTTTAATCCCAGCTGAGACAGGGACTTTTTATTGTATTTTAAAGAGTAATATAAGACATTATAATTGTGCTCTTGCCCTTTAAGGAAGCTGTACTGAGAAAGTGCCTATGCATATTGAAGAGTTGTATAGATTTCAACATATTATTGTGTTTATCATCGTTTAACACTGCTGTTCTGGTAATGAAGCTGAACTTCTGAATTCCAAAACTGAACCAAAAATTCTGAAATCTGAAATGCACTCCATAGAAACTGTCTTGGATATGTGCAGAAATTCAGAGATACAGATGGGAACTGAGGCTTTATCAAATTATTTGGCTTTCATTAGAGCTGAATAAATAGTAACACATGAAACCTAATTCTATCCAATTTCTTTGTTCTGGTAAATTACTACCTACGTCTGTAGCTTTTCTAGTTCCTGTGTTCCTAGAGCGGCAAGTGCTTTTTCCCTTCAGAGCATTTTGTTTAAGGATTTAACCCCTCTATTCCCCGTTTTCCCTCCCCTCAACAATACACAGACATTTCCAAAGAAGTACATTTGGAAACAAGTATTTTTTCAATCAGCTTGGAGCACAACTCCAGAACAAATTGTCTTTTTGGGGTTTCGATGCTTTTGGCATCCTTCACTTCCTGTGGCACGCTGGTAAAAGGAAGGTGTCTTTTCATTTGAACAGAACAGTTGCAGCGTGGTACACGGAATGTTCCCTGCATTTCCATGATGGGCCAGGCATTAATATTTGCACACTGCTTGCTGCTGTGCAGGTGAAGCCCAGGCCTTGCCTGTCAGTCCCAGGGGGAATCGATTCCCTGCCCCGAAACGCTGCTGCTGCTCTGCAAAGAACAGCCCTGGACACAGACAAACAACTGCAGAAAATATCCCTAATGTTAAACACAGTATAAAGAATCTGTTTTTCCCCCTCTTATTATTCCTATTGTTTTATTTCCAGCCCTCTTGCTAGTGGCTGCCTTTGTGGCACTTCAGCTGTGATTAGATGGGCGGGCAGGCAGCTTCCTCTAGAGCTGAAGCCAGCTGGGGGAAAAGACTGGCAAAGCCTCAACTCCTCGTCTACCCAGTGCCTCCACAGTGGAGTTTATTATCTCCATAGCTCTGTGACATGCCCAGCCTGTGTGAGCCAGGGCTCAGAGCACAAGTCAGTATTCAGTAGGCAGAGCTCCCTTATCACTGCTCTGGTGCTATCCTTATTTTGATGTAGTCGTAACCTAAAAAACTGCCTAATAGCCAAGAGGCTGGGGGGAAGGGAGGAGGAGAGGCAGAGAGAGAGGGTCATCCACTTCTAATGCTGGAAACCCTGTGATAATCTGTTCCATGCATTCAAATGAAAATATGACTTCTTGGCAGAGAATAGCATTATAATGTAAAATCCCATATGCTGTTATACAGTATGTTGCAATCTGTTTTACTGCTGCCTCTATTCTAACGAGTGAATACTGCCAATAAAGCAATTGAAGATAACACTAATTGCTTATTTCTGTGATCCATAATTTTTATGACTGCCTTATAGCTCTTTAGTCAAATAGATGTTTTTTGGCCTCTCAGATCTAGAACTCATGTACTGTAGCGATTGAGGCTGAAAATCTGCATGCTGGCCTGAGAGGTTTTTCTAAGCTGATGAATAGTGTGTGTGTGAGAGGGAAATAATTGAAAAGTGTTAAAGAAAATAGAAGTCTTAAATCAGTCATAACAGGTCATAACACTGGATTCTGTCAATATTTTTTAATATAAATTGGGCTATTTCTCTATGCCTCTTGCTTCTCCAGGATTGTCTTTGCTGTGGAGTAATCAGGCACTGGTTTACAAAAATAAAACTCCCTTAAGCTTTTCAGAGCAGCAGTGGCTGCCTGCACGGTGTTCCAGACACCTTTGTGTCTCCAAGAGACAGAAATGACCCCACTGATGTATGAGGGTCGTCAAGTCCAAGACTGGCAGCTTCCAATCTGGGCTGGTTTTGTGAATCACCAGTTTTGTCACTTACAGGGC